>WOXC01002488.1:0-489262 GCA_011680675.1 Gymnobelideus leadbeateri | reverse complement strand
AAAATCACCCCCTTTTTCTGCTTCCAGGTCTCCTAGGATCCTTGATCCTTTCCAGACTTCTAGGTTCTGTCACCATGTATGGCTTCTTCCAAGTCATCCCATGGAGCCCTAAGCTGTGTCATAATTTACCTTCAATAGTTACTTAGACTTTAATGACTCTCTCTGATTCCTGTTCTTCTGGTCAAAGAAGACAATTTTGTCTCTAATTCCCAGAGATCCTTTACTTAAGACCACCCTATACTGAGTATTACAGAAATATCTTTCAGTATTCTACTGAACGTCTCTATGCCCCCAGATCCCTGGAATTCTAACATGCTCTGATCTATTTCTCTTTAATCTGATCCTATTTAGATACTGGTTGAACTAAATTTAATTCAATTCAACAAACATTTATTAAATACCTACTATGTGCAAGGTACAATGCTAGGTGTTAAAGAAAAATAAGAAATCATACCTGCCCTCAAGGAACATACATTTTATTGGATGACTTCTGATATCTCTTCTGTTTCAGAAATTACATAATTGTGTTTGCCTGGGTATATTCATTGGCCAGGAAGCAACTGTTTCTACCCTTTCATAAAGTGCAACTCTTTCACATATTCTTATAAGCTAGTATCCTGGTATAAGGTACTGTCCCTTTTGTATTATGAACAGTTTGAGTTCTAAAAGAGACAAAAATAACATCTAGGTAAGGAAAACTGATGGAACCAACTTGAGAAACAACAGCAATTCAGATAAAATATTGGGGAAAGATAACTCTTTTTCTGAGGGTCAGAAAGAAAAATACCTCTCAGATAAATATACTAAGGGGACTTGTTTGAAGGCAGAGCAATGGCTGAGGGAATGATGGCTGCTTCACTAATTTTCTTGTGACTGTTTTTAGAGGTTTGATGTTTATCAGAGAAATTATAAATCAAATAACTGTTAGAGAAAAGGGGAAGATTAGATAAGGACTTTTGGACTTTTACTTGATATAAAGGTAGACTCTAAGGAGACAATTCTGAGACAAGAGGAGCAATTGGTTGAGAAGCAGTTTTGTTTGGTGTTGTTTATTCCTGACATCTCATTAACTATCCTGTAACCTTAATAAACATTCATACCTTTTGTTGTGTCAGCTCCCTCCGTTTGACAGAAACAGAGTCTTTGTCTCTTTCTGTTTCAAAGCCCATTCTTTCTTTGATGTAGTCCTCTTTCTGAGGGATACCACCTACTCTCAATTCATTTCTTTTAAAATTTTTATTTATGTCCTTTGGTTTTACATCATCATAGTTTTTCCCAATATTGCTACTTTTCCTTCTCCCAGACAGCCATTCCATATAACAAATAATGCTTTATAAATACAAAAAAGGGGGGGGGGCAGCTAGGTGGTGCAGTGAGTAGAGTGTCAGCCCTGGAGTCAGAAGGTCCTGAGTTCAGATCCGGCCTCAGACACTTAACACACACACAAATAAAAACCTAGCCGTGTAGCCTTGGGCAAGTTACTTAACTCCAATTGCTCTCCAAAAAAAAAAAAAAGACAAAAAGGAGGACAAAATCAGCACAACTGATCAACACATTGAAAAAGCCTAGAAATGCACAGTGTGTAATACCTATTGACCTCCCACATCCTCAAAGAAGTGAGTTGGTAGCATCCTCTTATGTGCCATGCATTTTCTCCATAATTTTGCAACATTCACTTCTAAATTTTTTATTTATGGTTATTCCTTCCATTTACAATGTTTTTGTCACTGTGTATATTGTTTTCTTGGTACTGCTTTATATCACTCTGCACTAGTTTATGTAGATTTCTCCATGTTTCTATTAATCACATTCATAATTTCTTATAGAGCAGTAATTTTATCCTATTACATTCATACACTATAATATGTTTAACCATTCCTCAATCAATGGTCATCTACTTTGTTTCCAGTTCTTTGCTATCATAAACAGGGTTTCTATAAATATTTTGTGTATATAGAGACATTCTTGAGGGGCAGCTAGGTGGTGCAATGGATAAAGGACTGGGCCTGGAGTCAGGAAGACTCATCTTCCTGAGTTCAAATCTGGCCTCAAACATTTACTAGCTGGGTGTCCCTGGGTAAGTTATTTAACCCTGTTTGCCTCAGTTACCTCATCTGTAAAATGAGCTGGAGAAGGAAATGGCAAACCACTCCAGTATTCTTGCCAAGAAAACCCTAAATGGGGTCATGAAGAGTCTGACATAACTGAACAACAACAGAGACATTCTTCTTATCAATGATGTCCTTGGAGTATAAACTTAATAATGGAATCTGGATCAAAGGGCATTTAACATTTTAATCACTCTGCATAATTCCAAATTGTTTTCCAAAATGGTTGTACCAATTCATGGCTCTACCAGCAATGCATCAAATGTGCCTATCATCCCACAATCTCTCTAACACTGACTGTGCCATT
The DNA here is from genome assembly GCA_011680675.1 of Gymnobelideus leadbeateri. Lineage (NCBI taxonomy): Eukaryota > Metazoa > Chordata > Mammalia > Diprotodontia > Petauridae > Gymnobelideus > Gymnobelideus leadbeateri. Next base: position 486,847 of record WOXC01002488.1, on the reverse strand, counting down.
TTTGTCATCCTTGTCAATCTGCAGGGTGTGATGTGAAACTTCAAGGATTATTTTTATTTGTTTATCTTATTATTAGTAACATGGGATATTCTTTCATGTTATTAATACTTTGAAATTCTTCTTTTGGGAACTGTTTGTTCATATCCTTTAGCTACTCTCAATTCATTTCTAAAACAGAGAAGACTAACATAATCAGAGCTCTGAGAAATAAAGGTTTTGCCTGCTGAGGTTATCAGATCACTGACTTCCACAGATTATTTATGATAACATCCCATTCCTGTGCCCCTTGACAGCTTTCCTAGAAAGCACAATAGTATTACAATACCAAGATACCTTAAACATGCAGCAAAAGCAATAAGCATAATTCTCACCAAGGGAAGAAAAAGAATAAAAAACAAATGGTATGAGATGAATTAAACAATAATTGAGCGTGATCCTAATTTGTAAGCAAGATGGTACTATATATATCTAATTGTCGATGATCAATGCTAATGGAGAACAGGCTCCCCTAATTATAAAAATTCCTCATTTTGGTCTTACTATGCATTTCTAACTTCTAAACTTAGAAAACAGGTGTATTTAATTTCCTGTCTCTGAATAATTTTGATATGATTTGTCCTTCTTTGTTATATCACCAACAGTAAGCCAACATGCCAGTAATTAAAGCAGGGGATTAGGGACAGAGGAGTTAGAAGGACAATTATACTGCCACCAAAATATCCACAGCTCCAACAGTGACTGTAAATATGCTGGCATAGTTCTCAATCCCAAAATATAACAGACCCTCCATATAGAAGACAGAAGCAAAACATTTATTCATACACTAGAAAATCAAATCCCAACACCAGGAAACCAAATTCATCATAGCAACATAGAAGTTAATACACCACAATGCAGCAGAGAGCCACACCATCCTTCCCACAAACCAACACTCACAAACATAACTGTCTCCCTGGGTGCATCCTCTACTCCCTCCAGCTCTAACTGCTCTGACTCCCAACTTCCTGTGGGCTTTGCTCCACTATTCCTGTTCCACCCTTCAGCAAACTCCTCCTACCACAGGATCCATGTGATTATATTCAGCCTACTGGGGGCAGGCAATGTCTTCAAAAGCAGGGAAGATATTCAAATTCCCTTAGGTTTGTTAAGGGGCAGGGAAGATCTTCAAATTACCATTACCATTACAGCAGTTATGGAAAGTATGAGTCTGAATTGGAATCCAAGCCAACATATAGAAAGACAAGGTTAGGTGGATTACTCTGGACTATCAAAATTCAAAACACTATCTCACATTGGAAAGCTCTATACCAGTGTAAGATCAGAGTTAGTACAAAACTAGAACTTACGGTGAATTTCAGCCAGTTTTTTTGTCTGATCCACTCTACCTCCCCAAAGCTTTAATCTCTTATTGGTACTAGTGTTTCTGATGAGGACACAGTCATAAGTGGATTGATCCTTGGGTTAACTTCCTTATTTAGCTCTGCCAGTGGGCTCATTTATTCTTCAAATTATTCAAAGTGATGTTCGTACTTTACTACATTCAACTCCAAAAAATCTAATTCAGTCCCTATTGATTACATTCTAATTTGCATCTGTATTTCTGTCTTATTTCCCCTAGTAGAGTTTAAGCTCTCTGGAGTCAGGAACTACAACTTATTCATATTATCACTATAACTCTTTTATATCCCTAATTCTGTTAAATTGTTGTTTTCATTGAATGAAGGTATCAGTGAAGTGATCTGCCCTAAGAAATCAGTGGTCTGGATAATCATAAACTAGAAAATCATCCTTCAAAAAATCAAGAATTAATTATATGTAAAGATAAGGTATAGCTCAGTAATAACTGTCACCTTTGTAGTTACTGTAATCATCTTCAAAACTAAAATTTTAAATTAAATTATATAAAATAATTAATCATTACATGATTAAATTATATTAAACAGAAGGGAAAGAATAGACTTTTTGGTGACCTGTATACTATAAAGGCACAGAAGGATAAGAAAAATCAACATCATAGAATCCTATATTAAGAGTTGGAAAGGCAAACTCTAATTCATTCCCTTATTTTTCAGATGAGGAAACAGAAGCTTAGAGATATCAAGTGACTTGCCCAAGGTCACTTGCTACAATTAGCAAGTGTAAGCATTTATGTTCTACTTGGGTAAATAACATAATATTGTTTTTTTTAAACATCTGGCATAAGGAGATTCTAAACATCCTTTTAATCTTTTCATCTGTCATAAATGTGTATTCTAGCCTGTTACTTTTACAACTTTTATTTCAGTGAACAGGTACATGAGTAAACTTTAGTAAGGTCCTACTCCAGTATGAACTTTTCAAAGACTTTACAAACAGAGCTCAGCTCTAAAAGGTCCTACTAAACTGAAAAATATTAAACTATGGTCCCAGTCACAGATTTTCATAGGAGGAGTAGCCTAAGTCTGGAAAGGTTCATCACTGTAACATTATTCACCAGGCAATTAGTATATTTGGCCACAGCAACTCATGAAACTATATAATAAGGCATCTATGGGTTCTGATTTATATCAGTGATAGTAATATTGATGAAATCACAGACCTTTTGAAGTATTTCCATGACATTTACATGCTTGCAGAAGAGCTCAGTCACCAAGTTATCCAACTATTATCTCCTTTGCTTTGTTAATAATTTAATTTTTAATGTTTATTTTAAAAGTTATCTGTTAACATCTCTGTACTTAAAGTGATTTTGAAATCTCCTACAAAAACTGCAGTTGCCTTTTAATGAGTTGAGTCACCATACCACTGGCATGAGATACTTTTCTTTGATCTCTACATAGAAGAACTGCCTCTTTTCTGTAGTTTTCAATAGATTGTGTGATAAAGAGAATCAATGTCTAACCCGGGAGCCTTACCAAGTACTTTGGCTCATGATCAGAATATGTCACTTTGCATATCACATGATTAACATAAGCCAACTATCCTCCTTTACAGGATTGAGAAAGGGAATAAAAAAACCAAAGCAAAACCCCTTTCTGAATGAGCAATGTCTTGTAAACTCTAGTGCCTATGGTACAGAACACATTATTCCATTCATTTTGATGAATGTTGTATTTTTTGATTCTTTCATTGCATATTTGTCCAGAATGACCCATTGTTTGAAGTTAGGAAGCCTGCTCTGTCCCACTGTTCAGAAAACAGAACCACATTTTCCCTGCTTCTATGTTCCCCACCCAACCACCTGCTCCTTCACAACCACAGAACTTTCATAAGCAGCTTATTTTCTCAGCTGTTCTCCTGATCATGTCAATTTTTAAATGTCATAAAATTAAAACTGCTTTCTAGAGTTGAATTCTTTCACACATTTCACACAAAAAAAATCAGTTTTCATTAACACAGCCAGAACAAGACCATCTGACACAAATGAAGCACTGTACTAGCTTAGTGCCAAGTAAAGTATGGGACTTATCAGCAGGGCATCATGGTACCTTTGGTTATCCTAAGTTATATTAGTACAAGCAATATTCCAAAGCAACACAAAGACCCAAAAGCAAAATGCATTTTGTTTTGTACTTCAGATCACAGAAATAATACTAAGATGCCCAGAACATAATTACACGTGCAGCCCAAGATAACTTCACTTTTCATAGTAAAACTTCAAGAAATCATCTGAAATTTAGAATTATGTAAATTCATCATCTCAGTGAAGAACAAGATAGTGCAGATGCCCAAAATCAATCATTTTCAATTGTTTTCTTAGAAAATTGGAGAATTAAAGCAAAGAGGAATTAATTTTGTAGATTTCATACATACATTCAACTAATATTTAATGAATACTAATATGCACAAGGCACGATGTTAAGCACTGTGAAGGATCCATAGAGGTTATATTATAATAGGGGATATAAAACATATACAGATAATTGTAATATAAGATAGAATATGAAAAAATATAGTGGTGACAAAAATACACTTACATGTGTGTGTGTGTGTGTGTGTGTATATATATATATATATATATATATATATATATATATATATAGTATTAGTTTAAAGGAGGGAGAGACAGGATATATCAGAAAATATTTTATGGAGGAAATGACATTTTATGTATTTTATTTTAAAATTCTTATTGATGTTGTTTGTTTCATATCATCTGCATTTACCAATATACACCTTCCTACTCCCTTTATCCAAAGAACCATCCTCTGCAGTAAAGAATAAAAAAAAGAAGAAAAGCAGTATAATTGTGTGACCCTTGGCAAGTCACTTAACCCTGCTTGCCTCAGTTTCCTCATCTGTAAAAATGAGCCAGAGAATGAAATGACAAACCACTCCAGTATCTTTCCCAAGAAAACCCCAAATGGGGTCACAAAGAGTCTGATGTGACTGAAAGATGACTCAACAACAACAGCAAAATTAACTAATACATCAACAATTTATACAATGTTCCACACCTATAGTCCCCCACCTTTGCAAAGAAGGGAAGCAGATTCATTTTCTCCCCTAAGGGGCAGGGAGGCAAGCTTAATCATTAAAATTATACAACATTCATTTTATTTTGTTATTTCTCTTCCTACTAATATTGTTGTAATTGTTGTATACATTGTTTTCATGGTTCTAATTGCTTCACTTTGCTTCAGATCATGTAAGTAGGAAAATTTTAGTCACCAGCTCAAAATGATCTTTCCTTTCTTTGGACTTAGATACTATTTGTTTCTAGTATTTGTTCATAGACAGCCTTTTGTTATCTTTTTACAACTGTATCATAACTAGACTGTTGGTTACTGGAAGGCAGAGATGGTTTTATTCATTTTTGTGTGACCCACAATGTCTTGTACATGATAGGTACTGAGTATATATTTGTTTTATGGTTGAGGGAGCAAACTTTATTATTTCACTATAACACCTTCTCATTCTTGTATAAATAATTTCTTATTTATTACAGCCAAAGAATGTTTCAATAATGCACATTGCTATGCATTAACATTTTCTGCATACTTTAAAATACTTTTGATAGTTATCACTACCAAAACAATATGGGATATAAAACATGGGATCATCCAAAGCATTCTGATCCCTGTGTTTCTCTTACATAAAATCTAAAAAAGGAAAGATTCTTTGTTGATAATGGTGGACATTAATTGCCCATCTTCCTAGGAGACACTGCTAGCTTCAGGACTGTATAAATCTTCTTCACTGACATGTAGGGAAATAGATGAAGATCAATCTAATCATCTACACTTAAAAACAAAGTAGATGAAAAACAGGGCGGCTAGGTGGCGCAGTGAATAGAGCGCTGGCCCTGGAGTCAGAAGGACCTGAGTTCGGAGCCAGCCTTAATCCACACAAACAAAAACCTAGCCGTGTAACCTTGGGCAAGTTACTTAACCCCAATTGCCCTAAAGGGACGGCTAGGTGGCGCAGTGAGTAAGAGCGCTGGCCTCGGAGTTGGGATGACCCGAGATCAAATCCGGCCTCAGAAAATGAGCACCCACGCATAAATAATGACTAGCCGTGTAACCTTGAGCAAGTTACTTAACCCCAATTGCTTTAAAAAAAAAAAAACACATATTGTCCAGACCATGACATATAGCTAGATGGTTATCTAATTGAGTCAGTCCATCAATATGTAAATAAAACTTATTGTTGTCGAGGTAATTCCCCCTAAAGCAATAAATGGAGGACATTCCAGGTGCAGAGAATGTTGAGAGCCAAAGTACAAAGGAAGTAAAGCACAAATTATGTTGGGGGGGTGGGAAGAAGGTGGAGGAGGAACAGGTGCTGTAGGTAGTTAATGAGTGAGGCTCAGAATTAAAGAAGAGATAAAACTGGTTTGCATCTGGAAAGTTGTATAACGTTTTAGCGATTCACAGATACCCATGGAAGTGCTTAACTATGTAGAAACTATTTTAATAAATCTTTAAAAACATAGAATTAAGATGATTTTAACACCAATGTTCTCCCAGTGATGCTATATGGTTATGGCACTGAAGGTCATGGAACATTGTATCCTTGAAAGAATTGAAATTACAAACAACCCAGAGAATGGTGGAGAAATATGGGGTAGACCCAAGAAGGCATCTGTATATTAGAAAGTGTATATCAGAAGTGATGTAAAAGACCTTAACAAGAACCAAGAACAGATAGGACAAGAAAAGGAGACAGCACAGTAATGTAACAAGAATTAGACACAAGAGATGGCCAGCCTCAGTTATACATTGATATTCCCTAAATATTGAGAACAAGAGGAAAGCCTCTAGCTCATGTAAGATAAATCAATAAAAGATAACTTCAGGAGATAGAGAATACGAAGGACTAGAGATAGAAGGATCTATAAATTAATATTATAATTTTATTTTATTTATATTTATATTTTTAAAATATTTATATATATTTATTATATATAATATATCTATATATTATATGTTTATATTAAATATAAATATATTTGTTTATATTTATATTATATAATATTTTAATTAAATAAATTAAATTCAGATGAGCTTTCATAGAGAACTAAACATCTAATCTGAGCTTTGAAAGAAAAAAAATAGGACTTCTCAGAGGGGGGGAGGAGAAGGAATGCAGAAATATGTCAGGTATGAGGGAATAGCTTGTGCAAATGGCTCCAGAACAATAGCAGGAGAGAGAATGTCAAGTTCAAGTTCAACAAATAGCAACTTTCTAGATGCTTATGTGGTACATTGAGCACGTGTAAAAGAATTATATGAAATTAGGCTAAAAACTTAGGTCAAAGTCAGATCACAGATGCTTAAATACCAGACTGAAGAGTTTTATTTTTATCCTGGTGAGCCATTGAAAGTTATCAATCAAGGGAATGAATGTAAGTAAAACCATTTTATAACAAGAAAGGGATTGGCTAATGATTATAACACTGAAACAAGTCAATGTGCTTAAGTGTGGCTATTGGTTTCACCAGGAAACTGAGTTATATTAAGCACCTAACTCCCCCCTCTTGAGTTCCTATATACTAGTATCAAAGGACAAAAGTGTCACTCATAAGCTAACTAATGTGAGTCTTTTGTGTATTTATATGTTTGTGTGTGCATGTATGTGTGTGCATATATGTGTGTACATGTATGTGTATGTGGGTGAGTAAGGGTGTTTTTCAGTAGAATAAAATCACCATACTAAGAATCAGGAGAATTGGATTTTAGTCCCTGCTCTGTCCCTAGACAAAGTGTGTGATCTTGGATAAATCTCCTAATCTGTCTGTGCTCTGATTGTCTCTTCGGCAAAACGATATTCCCTTAAAGAACTCTAAGGTCCCTCCATCTCTTTCAGTCTATAATTTAACATGTGGTATATTCAAATCTGTGATGTTTAATAGAGTTCAACATTATAACACCAGTCCCTTTTCCTTTCAAAGGTATGTTGAGGATGTGAAAAAGGAAGTACATATAACTTTTTTAAGTCTGTGAGAAGTTTTGACTGCCTTGACAACTGACACTAAGTAGACATAGATGACTGTGGTTGCTTTGGGATCAACAATAATGGCAACATTGATAAATTTTAGAAAGAAACTTTTCCCAAGCCATGTAATTAATATGGTAACTCAAAGTACTGGGAGAATAATCTTATTCTGCAACAGGGTTGAAAAGTAATGTAGGAAGCCTTATACATTTCAATATATGCACTCATCTAAGTTGGCACACACAAAAAATAGTATTACAGGGCCATAAAAATGCCTGCACAAATGTGAACAAGGAAAATTCCTAATCTTATCACTTTACTACCTCAGTGACCTATTAGTTCAAATTAACTCATTTTCATGGAGGGGCTTTTGGGGCAGCTGTGAAGCTGCTGGGTTAGCTACAGGAAGTTGCAGGCTGGCAAATTTCATTCAAATATAAACCTCTAAATTTGGCTACCTGGCATTGCAGGATCCTGTTGTTTGCCGTATGCAAACTGAAAATTATATACCATCTTTCTTGGTCAAAAGTGATGGGCTATTCAGTATTCATTTGGCCATCGTTTCTAGAGAGAGGGTTAGGGTTAGAATTTGAAGAGGTGTGCTCTGTGTGTGCACACTCTTGTGCGTGCTGGGGGGTAAGAGATAGAAGTATATAGGTATGGATATAAATACTCAGACACGAATTATAGTAATGTGGATCTGAGCTTTCTCTTCCCAGGGTACTAAAAATTTATATGTGTGCATGATGCCACATTCCCATCACTCTTACCCCTCACTCTGAAGGCTGATTTTTCCAGCCACTTCTCCCTAAACTAACCAAATAAGTTTTCAGATCTGGAAAATCTTGCTGCTTGAAATCCCTCTTTAAATCCTAACACCAACTCATTCTTTAGACTTCTTCAATTCTATATAAGATCATCTGAAACCATTATTGCCCTATATATCATCAGTATGAAGAACTGACAAAGTACCCAAAAAGGACATGACATTTACACGTGAAAAGCACTGCTGATTGCTTCTGTATATGTGTGAAGAAACCAGACCCCATGTGCATCTGATCTGGTTGGACCCTGTAGCTACTGCCTACATCCTTACTTTAATAAGATCTTTTAAATGTATGCATTTTCAATTTTTTTCAGTGTGTTCTCAGTGATTGTCTTACTCAATCGTCATAGAAGACCTGTGAGGTAGGGAGGTCAAGTATTCTTATTATTTCCATTTTGACAAATGATGAGATGGAGGCACAAAAACCAGAGGTTAAGTGATTTGCTTTAAAGCACAGAGTTAATTAATGGAAGGGACAGGATAGAACATAGGGTTTATGATCCCTACATTTTTTCCTTTCTGTTGGGCCACCACAAGGGTAGACTTGGTGAATACTGTAAGACTGAATGATAAATTTTCTAAAGAGCAGATTATTTAAATGGATAACAACACATAACAAGGTAAGCCAAGAGGGAGCCTGTCCAGAGTACAGATGAAACTAGACAATCATATAAGCTAATATTCTAAGCCCTATCTAACCATATTTATAATAACAAACTAAAAAAAAAAAAACAAAACGTTTTCCTACTCTTTTCTCAATGTTCCCTTGGGATTGTTGTTCCCTTTATACTTAAGTAAAAAACCTTGTCCTTTCTGACTTGAGTCTTCAGAAATAAACTGATTCTAATATTCAAATCAACCTAATTACCATAATATTTGATAACTTTATAGAAAAATAGCAAATTTGAATTGATGGCCCTGTGATGGGCATCATTTATATGAGCTTAGGCAAGATATATCACCTGTCTGAACCTCACCTTTAAAATAAGAAGGTTAGACTAGATTATCCTTCCTGCTCATGACTTTGTGATTCTGAGGAATAGAGAGAAAGTGAAAACATTACACTTGAAAAAAATTAAGGAAAGAAAGGGTTTGTGCTGTTACCCACAGCATAGTTCCATATTCAGTGTAGTGTTTACACTGAAACTGGACTCCATTCTTTGATGAGGTGGGAACAGGTCACCCAAAAGGGTACTGTCAGCCAGTCAACAAGCATTTATTAATTTATTACGTGCCACTCACTGTGCTAAGTGTTAGAGATACAATGAAAGAAAAAATCAAGGATCCTTGCCCTCAAGGAGCCCACAGTCTATTAGGGGAGAGAACATGCCAACAACTATGTACATATAAGATATATAAAATGTAGGTGGAAGGTAATCTCTGTGGTTGAAATCACCAAAGCATTCTCTAGTCTTTTTCTTTGCAAACATTGCCAGAAGGGGGAGGAAAAGAGGAACTATTTCATCTACTTTAAATAGAAAGGAATAGCAAAGAAGTTTATGGACACAGGAAGGCATATGGATCTACATTCAAGATTTAGGATTCTCCATTCAATAGTAAATAAAATTCATTATTCTTGAAGGCTATGTTAGTTATTGAGAATCCTACAGTCTCAAAAGCCTAGAACTGCTATCCATCAATAAATGTAAGCTTGGAAGAGGAAGAAGCTTTAAGAGGTAAAAAAACAAGAAGGATTACAAGAAGGACAAGAGAAGAAGCTAATGGATGAAAAGAAAAGAAAGCCCTAGCAGAACAAATTATTCTCTCAGGAGCTGGAAGAATATCCTATTGGGCAGCTCTGTTTGCAGACAGATGGGTTGCCAACAGCTTTCTTTTGTGGAGAAATGGTGGAAGAGAGGTGATACCCACTGCATAGTGCATAGTCTGAGAATCCAGGAGTACCAATATAATCATGTCTTCCTGCTGTCACCAGCAAAGTATAACATCATTGTAGAGTCACCTTTTCATTACCATACTTGTGGCACTTATATACCCTTATATTCCCTTTTTATCCCCCCAGTCATAAAATAAATAAGATAAAGATTCAAAGGGGACTTTAATGTGACCATGATCAATATTTCACTTCTTAGCTCCAGTTTTCTCATCTGGAAAATGAATTTGAACTAGACGACCTCTTGGGTCCCTTCCAGCTCTAAATCAAGGATCCTTTGCTCTTCCCATATATTTACTAAAAGTAAATGCAGGAACTCTTCCTTTCATCCCCTTTCTGACAACATATGGAATTAAACTCAACAGTCGTTTATTGTGTCCACTATGCACCAAGCATGATGGTAGGTGCTACAGATACAAAGACCAAAATAAAACAATCTCTTACTGTTATTCTACCTGGGGAAAACACAGGCACTGATAAATAAAAAATAGGTAAGTGAAATAATAAATATAAATATACATACATATGTGTATGCATATATGTATATACTTGTATTTCCATATACATATATGTACTCATATGTATGCCTATATATATATATGTGTTTAATGTGTATGCATATATAGAGAGATGAGACAGAGAGAATACATAATAAATTGGGAGGAGAGTAGAGAGAGCCCTAAAGACTGAGGAAGTGCTTCATGTAAGATGTTGACACCTGAGTGTCTTGAAAGGAACCAGGGATTCCAAGAAAAAGAGGTAAGGAGACAGAGCTTTCCAGGCTAGAGGCACAGAGGTGGAGGATGGAATATACCATAATAAGAATGACAAGGAGACCAATCTGAGACAGAGCATGGAAGAGACAGAGTCATGGGAAAATAGTCTGGAAAGATAGGTTGGAGTAATATTGTGAAAGACTTTGAATGTCAAAAGGGAGTTTGCATTTAATTCTATAGGCAATAGGGAATAATAATGGCTCTTCCAGCTAATTGTGGCAGGGCAACCTGGTGAGGAAAACAAGGAAATGTGTTATTGTAGTTTTGTCTATTACTTTCTTTCCCTGCAATATGTCAATGAGATACAGGGGTGGGTAACCTGTAGCCTCGAGGCCACATGCAGCCTTTTGACTGAGTCCAAGTTACAATATAAATCCTTTTACTAAGGGGATTTGTTCTGTGAAGTTTGGATTCAGTCAAAGGGCTGCACTTGGGAATCTAGAAGGTCACATGTGGGCTTGAGCCCTTAGGTTCTCCACCCCAAATTATCCTGGTCTTGATCATGTCATACTCAAGAGAGGTTTATGGTAAAGTTTCCAAAGTCCTAACATCATAGCTGAGAACTCAAAGCCAAAATATTAGATGGTAGAACTCAACATCAGAGCTATCTTTTTAGACTTTAGCTTCTTTGGAATGAATGAAATGGATAAATGAATAAGCAATTCTTAAGCATAAAACACATACTCTACTAAGCACTGGAGATTAAAAAAGAAAAGATGTATGCTCTCAGGGAACTCACATTCTCATAGGGGAGACAACATGAACAGGTTATCTCATCTACAAGTCAGAGGAAAAGGCCTAGTGGTCTTCAGGGTACAGAGGCAAGACCAATAGTTCTTCAGTGTCATTTTCATTAATACAACCATCTATGTTTCTGCTAATTAGCCATTTGATGGTGCCAAGGACTTTGATAGTGAGAACTTCTTTTCTGGGTTTTCAGGAGGTTTGGAGGGAAGTAGAGGGGATGGAGAGAGGAGGAAAGAGGAGAGAAAGAACTTCCAGAGGCATTTGCCACTCCACAAGAGTTGTTTCCATAAATGATGGCTAAAGGGAGGAGAGAGGGGAAGAGAGTGGGCAGGGTCTAGAAGCAGAGGCCAGAGGGCATTAGTTTTCCTAGAACTCTTAGGTTTAACAGCCTGGTAGCTGATTAACTGTGACTACTGGTCAGTAGTTGGTGATGGTGGTGACCAGGATGGTGAGTTGTTCCCTTGAATTATTCCTACCAGCTCTAAATTCTATGACTATGATTATGATAATATTCCAACTATGAATAAAATGTAAATTTCTTGACCCTGGGTCCAAGTGTGTTTCTGCTACATAGGCAGCATAATCTAATAATAGGTAGAGGGCTGGACCTGGAATCAGAGAAGCCTGGATTGTGATACTGCTTCTGATACTAGCTGTGTGAACATGGGCAAGTTTTTGTGCCTCAATCTCCCCATCTGTAATAATATCTATAGTGCCTCCTTCACAAGGTTAATGTGAGATTCAAATGAGGTGCAATACAGAAATCTCTGTAGATTCATCAGTTATTACACATGCCATCTACCTTGAGCTTAACTTTAAGGGCCATATTTTCATTTCACGTTCCATCCTGGTACCTTAGAACCAGAATCTCCACTTGTAGTTCTTAAGATAAGAAAGTAAACAATAAATAACGAAAGATAAATTCTTCCATTTTAGCATTCCTGAAACCATTGTTAGCATTTAAGAGCTTGAGTTCTTTCTGTTTGCTACACCTGCTCCTATAATACTTGAAATCTGTACCTCAGAGCTTCTGAAAATGAAACCTGCAAAACAATGTCTACAGTCTTTTGGCTTGCACTTGGGAAAGTCAGAACACATTCCGACTGTCTTTGTTTTCCAGGGTGGTACCAATCCCTCTCAGTCTCCATTTGTCCAGATGCCAGGTGAGTACAAGAAACATTTCCATCAATTATTTGTTTTTGGCTAAAATCAGGCAATCTGACTTTCATCAGGCATACATATTTTACAACACTAAATAATAATATTGCCCAATGCATCTTCTCTTCAGATAGTTATGTTAAAGAATATACTCTTTCAGGGCGGCTAGGTGGCGCAGTGAGTAGAGCGCCGGCCCTGGAGTCAGAAGGACCTGAGTTCGGATCTGGCCTCAGACACTTAACCCACACAAACAAAAACCTAGCCGTGTGACCTTGGGCAAGTTACTTAACCCCAATTGCCCTAAAAAGGGGCGGCTAGGTGTCGCAGTGAGTAAGAGCGCCGGCCTCGGAGTTGGGATGACCCGAGATCAAATCCGGCCTCAGAAAATGAGCACCCATACATAATGACTAGCCGTGTAACCTTGAGCAAGTTACTTAACCCCAATTGCTTAAAAAAAAAAAAAAAAGAATATACTCTTTCACACATGGCCTAATATAATCATTATCATCTCTGGTAAAAGCATGTCACTTTCTTGAAAGCATGTCACTTCCTTCAGAAGTAATCACAGACTTCATCTAGAACACTTTTTTGCATCATAGACCTCTTCAACAATTTAAGGAACCCTATAGACCCTTTCTCAGAATAATTTTAAATGCTTAAAATAAAAATACAGATTTACAAAGGAGACCAATTATATGGAAATAGTTATCAATTAAAAAAAATTCTCAGACCTCCCCTATCACCTACCCAGAAATCTATCCATGGACTTATTAGGGGTCCATGAACCACAGGGTCAGAACCCCTAGTCTAGAGGAAGCTGATTAAAGTAGTCCAGTTAGCAATTATGTCTTAAAGATAATGACAAAATGTTCCCCAAATATCTAAAGAACAGATTTAGCACATACTCTAAAGAATTTCATAAAGGAGCTGGCATCCCATTAGCCTAAGAAGCAGTAACTAGAAAAGAGGGAAAATTAAACCTATCTGTAATAATAGGATTCCAAAGACCATTCCTGATACATAGTGAGAAGAAGTGAATATAACTCAAGCCTCCATACTTCCTAGAATCTCTCTAAGATGAGACAGAATTCTGTTGTCCTAGAAAACAAAAGCTTTTTGAGGGCTTAGGACAGTTTTGTGTTTTGTCTGTGAGGCACCAGCAACTAACTATTTAATCTAATTCAACAAACATTTTAAATCGTCTACTAGTAAAATGCTCTATGTTAGGTGTAGGGGAGGAGGTAGACAATAACAAAACCTGTCTGCCCCAGAAAAGTTTATAGTCCCCAGGAGGCAGAGGTGCAACAGTGGGGAAGACATCCAACATGCAAACACATAAAAAAAAATAAGTAAATAAAATTTACACACAAAGTAAAACAAAGTAATTCCAAAAGGGGGAGAATACTAGCAATTTGGGAGGTTTACCAATACAATGCCTTGTACTTTGTAAGTACTAAATAAATGTTTATTAAATGAATCAATAGTAGCTTCAACACCTTCAGTGCCAATGGCAAGGTCAAAAAAAGTGTTTCAGTTGAGAACCCAAGTATATCTAGTGACAGTTCTATATTCTGCATTCCCAGATCCCATTTACTGTCCCTTTGAACCTGGAAGTGGCCACTGCTGACTAGTTCCTGCAATTTCTCATTTTGCCTAAAATCTTAATGTGTCTTCCATCCTTTTAAGAATTAAAAATTGCCATATTCCCAAAGGCAGAATTATCTCTTTTTTTTAAAGGATCTTTCTATCCAAGAGTTGGAAATTTGGATATGAGGGCATGGGAACATTATTTACATATTCCATTCTTGGCCTTACCCACCGTTGTAGCTCTAAATATTGTTGTGTAAAACACAGCTTTATTTATTGATTTAATTTTCACTTGTGTAAATTTTTCCCTGGAATAGCACCCTTCACACAAAGGCTGTAACTTCAGTCCTCAAACTTATGGCAGGATTAGAAGAGTTTAAGATGTAATAGAGTAGATTACAATGATATTCTTGTTCTTTTCTGGAGAATTCTAATTTCATTCAGCTTCAGAGGCCCTGGGTTCTAATCTCACTTTCACCACTTATGACCTGTAATAGCTTGGACAAATTACTTACTTCGACTCTCTGGGTCTCAGTCTGTGGGTTTTTTTTTTTTCATCTGTGAAGTGAAGTGGTCAGATCTCTTAAGTTCCTTGAGCTTCTCAATCTTCAATCTTGAGATTACTTGTGATATGTATGTCATTATACCAAATGGTTTCAAGAGATTAAAAAAGTATTAGACACAATCCCAAATTCCATGGAGCTTATGTGTGAATGCTAAAGACAAGGCTAAAAAGGCTAGTGAACATAATACAAAGTGCTCTTAGTTCAGGAACTCCCTCCCCAGCCCCAATTTGCCACCTCCTCCTCTATTTGGGGTAAGGAACTGTTGTCCCTGTGTAGTGGGAACACAGCTCCTGAGAGGGCACATGATTTCAGAATTAATTGATTAGAATATCTCTTTCAGCAGCACATTTATCTTTGCAACTACATGGATTTTCAGCTGATAGATCATCACCTGCTGCAAAAAGAAAAAAAATGTCATTCCTACCTTTGAGAATGTGACTTTTCCCTAAAATGTAGCAGCTGTGCAGTTCAAAAACAATGTTTAACATTTTCCTTGCCATCCCAATCATCTCACCAACTTTCCTTCACACATGAATATGATCCTCTTGAAATTTCTCTTCTTTGGCATTTGGAGACCTCACAGTTGTCTCCAACCTGTGTCTCCAGATTGATTTCCTATTAGTCCCCCTCCTGTTCACTATTTCTGCCAGATCAACCCTCTTACAGCTCCCTGTAACTGATATTTTTTCCCTTCTCTGGCTTTTTTTTTTTTGCACAGGTCAGTTGTTCTCCATGACCAAAAAACTCTCCCTCCTCATCTTTGCCTCTTACAATTGCTAACTCCATTCAATCACAGCTCAAGTCACAACTGTCTCCTGCACTAAGTGTTTCATGAATCCCAACAACTGTTAGTGCTTCCCACCCCACCTTCCCAAAACAGCTTTGTAAATATTTCTGTATTTACTTATCTGTATACATATTTCCTCCTGTGGAATGTTAGCCCCTTGAGGGCAGGACTGTTTTCATATTTGCCTTTGTGTTCCCAGAGATTAATACGGTGACTAGCATATAGCAGGTGCTTAATAAATGATTGTTGAATTAAACTGAATTTCTTGTCCCTCTTTCATCCCAGTTCTCTCTTTTCAAAAGTCCAAGACTTTCTGGTATTTCAGACCTGGGTGAAGGATAATATATTAGCCACTAGAGGGAGGCAGATAATATAAATATAGTAAAGACCAGAAAATGCCAGCTCCTTGCCTTTGCCTCATAGTTACCTGCTTGCAGTCACCACCAAGGATGAACACTTATTGGATGTCTATTCTATGCAAAGCATTGTGCTTCTGGACACCACCACCCCAAGTGGCCACAGTGCCTTGCACAAAATAGATTATTTGCTGATTGTTTGTTGAATGGCTAGATACAAAACCATATAACCTGGGATCCAACCTTTTTCTTTGACCAAGGACAAAGGAGGCTTGAACAATGACCTCTATAAAAGAAAGGTGGCAATAGAAGGTACAGAGAAGGTAGACGGTTTCATAAAGTTTAAAGATCATTTCAAAGGTGTTTTTACTTTGTTTTGTTTCATTCAAGTCCATTTATTTCAACCAGTATTTATGAAGTACACACTTTGTACATAAGGTATACAAAGTTGATTAATTCAATGAAATAACAAATATCAAACAATTACTCTTAGTGATGTAAAGTGCTACTTTAAGTGCCCAGATGCATAAAAATTTAGAAAGAAAAAAACATGATTCTTGCCCTTAGCCCTGCCCTCAAAGAATTAGTCAAATGAGAGAGGTGAGACAGAGAGCCACTTAGAATCATAATAAAAATCAGAGTATAATAAAATCAAAACCAAGGTACAAAAAAGATACTATGAGAAACCAAGGGACTTTACTTCTGACTGAGAAGATGAGAAAAGGTTTATTGGAACATATCACACCTAAACTAACCTCAAAGCTAGATTGGAACTAGACCTTGACTTCAACTGGTGGAGGAGACTGGTGAGGATAGGGGAAGTGGAGTACATTCCAGGTATCGTGAATGGCATGAGCCAAGCCAAAGACTAGGGAAGGCATAGCAATTATTCCCATTCAACTGGAACACAAAACATATGAGGGAAAATAGTAATAGATAAGGCTGGAGAGACAGATTGGAGCCAAATTGTAGAGGACTGTAAACACCAGGTTAGATTGATTGTATATACCACAGCTAACCTTCCCAAGCAATCTCTGATGGATTCATTCTGGAGCAGAGTAAATGCTAAGTGTTTCGATCAGGGCATTTAAGAGCATTAACTCAAGACAACTTGACTCTTTCCCAGGCTACTTATCTATGGGTGTTTAATGTTAGTATCTGGGATGCAATTCATAAGGTATAACAGCACAAAAGTGATTCACCAGCTCTCATCATTTTGACTTAATATTCTTCCCTCTCCTTCCCTCCCCCCGTTTTGTTTTGCTTTAAAATTGGCAACAGGTTCGCCGGCAACGTCAGGTTACTATGGTGTTAGAAGATCTTTTTTATCTGACTCGGATTTCCACAACACTAAGCAATTTTCGAATGATGGCTACCAATCATCCCTGGCTAAACCCTTTTCCTGTGAGTCCTCTACAATGCAAAACTACCCACCGATCCTGGATTCCTACTTTTCTGAGCCTTATGGAGACTACCGCCCAGCAGCTCTAACGCCCAACACGGGCTCTCTCTTTGGTGCTTCGCCCTTGCCCCCGCCACTTCTGCAATCACATTTTCCTAGTGACTCCACCCACTTCGTATTTGTGAGTATTCTGAGATTCTTGGAGAGTAAACTGACAGCGGGGAGAATTCCGTGCAGATCACCAACCTATCTTACAACCAAGGTGGGGGATTCACTGCTCCCAAGCAGACCAGTGAGACAGTCTCTCAAAAAGAGACTTTTCACCCAGGATTGATTTGTTTTCTTCCAGGCCGATTGAATTACAAACCACACCCGCCTTACCCCACCTTCCCCTAGCTTAGCAAATACTCCGTTCTACAGGACACTGCTTATACATTTTAGTGCAGCCCCAGAAGCAAGAGGATTATAATTTGGCACTGCCTAACCCTACTACAAAGATACTCGCTGAAGGAAAGCTCTTCGAAATGGGTTTCAAACTCCTGAAGAAAAAGATTCATCCTGTAGACAAATGCTAATTCATTATTCTTGTCACTGTAATAATACTTGATGGATTTCAGTGATTTAACAAATTTTAAATTCATTTGGAGAGAGGCAGTGTGGAGTGGGAGAGAGCCAGACTTGGAACCTGGAAGACCAGGGCTTAAGTCCTAATTGCTGCTTTGACGATCAATACTCTAGGCAACTACCTTTCTGGGACTGGCTAAGTAGCAAAAGAAGGACTGACCTGCTCTGATAGACTGAGTCATCTGGGAATTCCCTAAACCAGTGAAACCACAGGTCCAGTTCGGATCACTATATCTGAAGTCATTGTAGAGAAGCACTCCCACCTTATGTTACAAGTGTGAGAAGTGAAAGACAATTCAAGTGGTGTTCCCAAAATATTCAAGGAAATAGCATAGGGATTCGGGTCTGCAAAAAGTATGAACTTCATATCTATAAAAATTGTGAAGTAGGTCATTTGTCTTCCATTCCAACAACTCTCCTTCCCTCAGGATTAAGTTTCCTGCCCAGTTTCTGTCCTTCTGCTCTTCCTTCCTTCTTAACTGTCCTAATCTTTGTTAAGGCTGTAAACTCTGATAAAGGCTTAGAGGTGTTAATCTCTCAACAGTATTTGCATTTTAACCAAGCATTCTTGAAAACTGAAAAACCTTAGGAACCAAGAACTCTTAATAGACTCATTTTAGGCAGCATTATAGCTGCAGGAGGAAGAGGGAAGATTTGAGAGAAAGGTCCCTTCTGGATCATACAAGGCTTATTAGAGTAGGTAGCTACTTTATATAAAAGCCTAGCTCCACCCCTCAGCCATGTTCAGTGTGTGGCTCTGAACTCAAAGATTTTGGACATCTAACAATGCCCCAAGGATGTCAGGGAGAACAAAATAAAAAGTTTCATTCTGTTCCCTTTTTCTTTTCCCTGGCAGGGAGTAGAACAATGTATAGATAGTAAGTACAAGTCTAAATTAGGAAATGAAATAAATGTTTATAGAAATAACACAAACTAAAAAATGAGCCTAAAAACTAGGGCTCCATCTAGCAGAGGAAAAAATAAATAAATAAAGTGTCCTTTCTAGTCTGTGTTCTTGCACAGGATATTTGGTGGGGAATTCCTAGATATTAAAATGTGACTCCATTTCTTGCCAACCTTCAACAACGTTTCTCAATTTTTTTTTTTCTTAGAGGGACTCATGGGAGCAGACAGTACCTGATAGCCTTAACCAGCCTGATGTAGTGTCTTCAGACCCGCTGCAAACACTACCAGCTGGGAGTAATTGCCTTTCACCACAGGAGTCTGGAAGCCCCTCTCAACACAGAAGCTCTGGTTGGGGGGCTGGTCTCTCTGGAGCTCAGCCCTACTCACTGCATGCCCTGGAGGACCTGCATTATACATCAGGTTACCCCACTCCTTCCTCCTATTCTTTCACACCTTTTATGACAGTGACCAATGACTTAACTCCCAAGGTGATTCAACTTGCTTCAGAGGAGTCCCTGGATACAACCTCTCTTCCTGAGAATCCATCCTGGACAAAGGACGATGGGAATGGGGTATGGGGGTCCTATGAATGTCGAAGAGCTTACTGAGAAAAAAAAAACTCACTTATAATATGTTTTCAATTGCTGATGTTTTCACTCAGTAAATAGGTCTGTCAGTTTATTCAAAGACTAATTTTCAAGGGATGTAGTAGTTGTTTTGTTTTGTTTTTTAAAGAGTACAAAAAAGCCACCTGATAGAAGGATGCTGGTATATTCACAATGCAGTGATACACATCTTTAAGATGTCATGCCCTGGAATATTGGCAGGTCATCCATGGGTCCTATATCATAGGACTGCCTTTTGGTACTTCTATAATTCTATTTTCCAAGAAAGACCTACTTCACATTGAATTCTACTGTAGAATTAGTAACTGCATTGTGGCAAATTTTTACTACATATATTCAGAAATTTAACACTGAGGTGCAGAACCATTTCTTGACATTAGTACTTTCATTAATGAACATCAAAGCCAATACATGTCATACAACATGCTGATTTTCACCTGCAAAAAAAATATTATTTGTGAGGTCCATGTCATTTAATATAAAATAGTGTTCTTTGAAGTTGACTTCAGGAAGACCTACATTGAAATCCTGCCTCTGACACTAATTTGGTGATTATAGACAAGTCACTTAACCTCTGTGGGTTTCAAGCAACTCTATAAAATTTACATACTAAATTATAGGCCACCTGATCTGTCCAAGTGAAGGGAGATCTCACATTGAAGATATCTTTGAAATCGACAGTGCTCTGGAGAAGGAGGAGGGGGAGGATGATATAAGGTCTAACATAGAATAATCCATTTCAAATTAACCTCCTTTTACATAATATGGCTTTAAAGGGGTGGTTTTAAAAGGACTCCTTGGCTCAAGATGAATTTTTTAACATTTGCAAGTAGAACTAGATAGGGAGACTCTAGCTTGGCAACTACATTTAGTATATTCACAAGTAGGACTCAGTTCTGAAACCCATCCAGACCAGAAACCAAATCAGGAGAGAAAATAAACATCAAAACAAGTTTTGCTTATTAACTTAAACATTAATTAACCTAAGGCATTGAACCCCTGATGAGATAAATATAGAGATTAAAAATAACAGTGAAATAATAAAACAGGAATCATGCAATCAGAAAAGAATATTGATCAGCAACAGAAAATCCAGATATCAGAGGTTGTCAACAGGACACAACAGAATGTTTACATAGGAAAGGGGATTAGGACAGTGTCATGGCCAAAGAGATGAACATGGAATTATTAGAAGGAATACTTTGCCTGTAGTTCTATGACCAAAAGAATATAACTTTCTTCAAAGATTAATAAATTAACATTTTGGTTCACTAATTAGTCTCACTTTGGTTGGTGTCAGTTTTTCTGATTCAATGATCTGTGACCACAGGCTTCCTACTAAGCTTTCATGGCCATCCAGATCATTAAATGCCTTGCATACTTTGCCTGCCACACAAAATCCCAGGTTCCTTTGCTTCAGCCCCTCTCATTCTGGGTGACCACTTGTGGATATGTTAAAATGAGGATTCCTGTGGTGTATGAATTGGACTAGATGACCAATGAGGTCCCTTCTGACTTCCAAGTTTGTGATTCTTCTTCCCTCTCCTAACTCAATTTTGGCTCTCCATTTTCATTTCTCTTTCTTCATTCTCACCTCTCTGCCTTTTCCACCTCAGCTTCCTTAGCTTAGAATCTGTTTTCATCTTAACTTCTCTCAACAAAAACAACTTGAAAGAAGGGTTCCTATTTTTTTATATGGTTTTGCTGTTGAGGTTGTTGGAGTTTTTTTCCCCTTTGAATCTGCAGTATCTGACACAGTTCCATAATAAATCACTTATTGAGTGGTTAAATTCATTCACATTTAGTAGTGAATGACAGTGAACCTTTCCAGGAGCAATTGAAATGAACTGCTAATTGGTGGAATCTCCAGTGAAAGGGACATATTGTAAGGCTAGGAGCCTTCCCTAAAATGTCAACATTCCATTTACTTACCCTCCTCTAACCCCCCTTTGGCCATCCCTTGGGGAAAAATAGAAGAGTGTATGATCTTTCATTCCTGAAGGGTTCACTTCTTTTGGAGGGGGAATTGATTACACCTTCTGCCCAACCCTCACCCAGCACCTGCTCCCTACTTGATACCAAGGATATTAAATTTTTGTTCCTCAACTGAAAGTGAATGGAGAAAGCCACAAATGCCAGCTACTTAGGAATGGAGACTTCCTCCCTCTAAGTCAAATAGGGTTAGGATCCAACTCTTCTTCCTCTGAACATGTAGGAAAGGATAAAACTGTCTGTCCGTGGCTCCTTGCACGTGGAGCCCTTGAGGGTAACTTACCCCTGTTGGAAAAAAGAAAGGAATTGGTCTCTCCATGCAGTCTAGCTTATGGATTCAGGGTTCTTTAGGGAAGGAGCAATTTCTTGCTCCACTCAATTTTTCTCCTCTCTCCAGCTAAGCCTAGAAATTAGTTTGGCTGCATAAAAGTAATTGCCATCATTTACTTGAGCTATTTACCATGTAATCATGCAGCAGTATCATGATTATATATCATTAATTATTCACATTGTTATAAGCTGGACTTGAGGTAAGTGTACAGACTTTGGAACAGAGACATGATGAAAGATCTACCCAAGTATCTCAATCAATCAACAAGTATTTATTTTAGCACCTACTATGTACCAGGTGCTATACTAGGTATTAGAAATACAAAAACAAAAGTGAAAGAGTCCCTGTTCTCAAAGAAATTACAATACAACTGGCAAACACCACCCCCCTCTCCCCGCCCATGGATACAAAAGAGATGTGAAGTAATGGGGTGGGAGAGAGTGAAGGCACTAAAGAGCTGGGGGAGGGGAGGGCAGAGCCATTAATCAATAAAATGCTTCACATGGAATGTAGAGAGTCTGAACTGAATCTCTATGGAAATGAGGGATTCTAAGAGATAAGGGGGTAAGAGGACAGATACTATAAGTACTGGGGATGGCCAATGAAAAGGTACAGAGATGAAAGATGGATTCTGGTGTGTAAGGAATAATTTAGCTTGACCATAGTATATGTGAAGGAGAGTGATGTGTTACAAAGCTGAAAGGTTAGATAGGGGCCAATTTGTGGAGATTTGAAATACCAGACAGGGTTTGTACTTGCTCCTTGAAGTACTCAGTTGGCCCTGGAGTTTATGCAGGAAGCCTTCCCTAATCCTTCTTAATTCTTTTAATTATTTGCTATTTATCCTGTACATAGCTTACTTTGTATATATTTGTCAGCATGAAGTCTCCAACTTTAGATTGTAAACCCCTTGAGGGCAGGGATTATCTGTTGCCTCCTTTTGTATCTTCAGCATAGTACCTGGCACAAGGTAAACACTTAGTAAATGTTTATTGAATATAAAATAACTGAGAGAGTGCCATGGAATAGTGGATGGAGAACCACTCTGGGAGTCAGGAACACCTGATCAAATCAAGCCTCTGCTGCTACATGCTGACTTTGAGACCCTGAGCTCAAAGTGCTTTGTGCCTTTCAGCCTCTGAGAGCTCTAAATATCTTGGACTATAAATTGAAAAGAAGGTACCACACTGAATTGGTAGAGATGGTTTCCTCAGATAGAAATTCCCTATATCAAAGAAATTACAAGTCTAGGCCCTATTGCTATAAAAGAACTAGCATCTAAAAGCACACCTATTCCTACCCAGGTCCTTTTCATGCTCTGTGTCTTTTTTTAAAATTTCTTCTGTGTCCAAAAGTAACTTTGAAAATGGAAGCCTATGCAGAAAATTCTCAATTATCTATTCTAAAAGAGGGGAACAGTCATGCACAGATGTCCAGAAGAGCGAATGCTCCTGTAAATGTGTGTGTATGTGGTGTGTGTATCCATCTATCTATCTATCTATCTATCTATCTATCTATCTGTCTGTCTGTCTGTCTGTCTGTCTGTCTGTCTGTCTATATCTATATCTATACATATGTGTGTGTGTGTGTGTGTGTGTGTGTGTGTGTGTGTGTAACTTTGGAATGTTTCTGAATTATATATAATTGAATCATGGCCACATGCAACAAACGGTCTTGGAATTTATTAAAATGTTTCCCCTCTTCCTGATTCCCCCAAATGAAACCATGCTCCAAAAAATCTGAGTCAGAAAGTGATTTAATATGTTTAATGGGAAAGTATATGTAGAACTTATATAGGATTTTATGCTGTCTTAGCAGGGGGATGGGGAGGAGAGAAAGGGGGGAGAAAATTTAGAACTCAACTCATGGAACTGAATGTTGTAAACTAAAAGTAAATAAATTGAAAAGGAAAAAAGAAAGTGATTTAAAAGAAGCAGGGGGGAGGGGGGACGCTGTCCATTTTCTCTATCCTGCTTCTCATTCAGATTCTATTTCTTCTATTACAACGATCTTCAAAGTGGGACCTGGGAATCCAAATGAGATACCATTTGTAAAGTGGTGCCTGGCATATAACAGGTGTTATAAAAGATGCTTATTCCCTTTCCCTTCTCTCCCCTCTCCTAACCAGGGTCATAGCCTAGCCAAGGTCTATATGTGATTTTTTTTAAATTGCAGGGTAGCAAAAAATCCCACCAGTTCCTTCAAAAGCCAATGTGAGGTTTGTTTCTAATACCACCACTCCTCTACCATTCTGCTTGGTTCCCAACCTCCTCCTCTAAATCCAGCATTAGCCCCCTAAGGTACTTATAGCCTAAACTATAGTTACAGAAACTACACAACCAACTTTAGAAAAATTCTGCCTCTAGCTTTTGTCTCCCCAACCATTCTTTGATCACTTAGTGACTAGACATAGAGGCAACCACACTGGCACACTCAGGATGGCTGCTGGCACAAGTTCTTAGATCTGCTTTACGAGGAAAGAGAGATGTTTAAGGGGTCAACAATCTTTTTTAATTTCAGTCACTAGTTCAGGGGAAAAGTCAGCACCATGAACTTCAGAGAAAATACAAGCAGAGAAATAAAGACCAACAGACAGGGCTCTGACTGCCTCAATCAAAGCAATATTGCTATTCACTTTACATACATCCTTGGATTGAGAGAGCCTTTATACCTGAGTAGTCAGGGAGCTCTGAACATACAGCCACTCAGAATCTCGACCAGGGAATCTCAAGATCCTTCTCATAAGAGAGACCCCAAAGCAAAATTCCAACTCAGAGTATATATACACCTCTCAGAGCCAGAAAGCATCACAATCCCTGTGGACTCAGTACCTAATTAGGAATTAGCAAAAAGTGTGAAAGCCTTCCTACAAGCAAGCCTCCTAGGGGAGGCTTCCCTTAATAATCCTCTTAACAAGCAAGCTTCCCTTAATGGGCTCCATTATTAATAGGGGAGGAAGATTTTCAATTCCATTAACATTACACTAGAGTAGGTGCCACTGAGAGGATAGGCCTTGTGTTTGATAATAGTGAATGTTGAGTAGGAAAGAATGACATGACAGGCAAGCATAGATCAATTTTGACCTGGATCTAAGATGTCTTTAAATTATATTTCCTCCCAAGCTAGACCAATTTCCAAATATCCCTGCTACTATCAAAGGCACTGCTAAGCTTCCTTAAACCCAAGTTTTCACAATCTCATTGTCATCTCAGACTTCTTGGCTTCTCTCACCCCCAGTTCCTCCTCACATTTTTTCATATCTACTCCCTTTTCTTTACTCACACAGCCACCATTCCAGATTAGACTTCATCTCCTCTTACCTGAACCATGGCAACAGCCTTTACTTGGTCAAGTCCATTCTTTCAACAATCTATCCTCCACAGTTGCCAAAAATAATTTTTCTAAAGTACAGATTCCTGACCATGTCACTCTTCTATTCAATAAACTACATTGACTCTTGGAGCAAATATTTAATCTTTATATCACCCTTTTAAAATTTTCTATTTTTGTGTATTTTAAAATGGATGTAATTATTAGCACCACAATACATACATATGTGTGTGTGTGTATGTGTGTGTGTGTGTGTGTGTGTGTGTATAATAAGTCAAATGGACATATTGGGATGCATGCTCAAAAGTATTTTACTTGTGCAATCAAAAAAGTTTGGAGATCATTGTCCTATTTGATACTAGAGATGAATATGTCCCCTTAATACAAAGTTTTAATCTGAGAAAAAATGTATCTATTCCTTCCGTCACTCCTCTCTTTCCCAGCTTTCTCCCCATCCCCTGCTCCGGTCTGTTTGTCTGTCTCTGTCTCTCCTTCTGTCTCTCTGTCTCTGTCTCTCTGAGTGTCTCTGTGCATCTTTCTCCCTCTGTTTCTGTCTCTGTCTGTCTCTTCCTCTCTCTCTTCCTCTCTCTCTCTCTCTCTCTCTCTCTCTCTCTCTCTCTCTCTCTCTCTCTCTCTCTCTCTCTCTCTCTCTTGCCTCATACCTTCCAGGAGAGAAGGGGTTCTAATTAATTGTTTCTGAATAAAGGGCTTTGCCCTTGTCTTCCATTCCAGCTCCTGATAAGATTCAGGCTAACAGTGTGGGATTGAGTAAACATAGATAGTGATGTTAAAGTACTAAAATAAGCAAATTAAATCATGATGCCAAGTTGAAAGCAAGATTTGCCCATGCAAAAGATACAATGTGGATAATCCTCCCATAGATCATAGGAGTGACTTTACAATACATAGTTGTACCTGTTTGTATTTCTCCACAATGCTGCACAATCCCAAAAGAATGAGAGAAAAAAACCACACCTTTACCTCCTATGTTTAATAAATAACCTTTAAAAGATTATTTTGATTTGCTGTTATCTGAATAATACAGTATGAATGTGCTTTTCTAGTAAAGGGAAAAGGCTAAGAAATTTTATTGGGAAAATGTATGCCTAAAATTTTTATGATACATTTTAAATAATGTATAACTATGTTTATAATTCATGAAGATGATCTCAAAATATCTTCTTTGTTGTGGAAGAAACCCAACTATCCATTAAAAATGTTAAACCTCAAATGATGTATGAACTCTGACTATAAAGTAATGAGAATATTCACATGAGATACACTAAAATCACCTTCATTATAGTAACAATTTTGCATAGACTATGCTTGAAATTTATCCTTTAGTCATTGTCAATGTTTATGACAATATTAACATCAACCAAAGCTGACCAGGTACTACTGAATCTCAAAGAAAGAAACACAAAATATAGCCCTTTTACAAAACTGCCCCACAAAAGTCAAAAAATGAGCAACACTTTCTTTAAGGCTAGTTTAAAAGGTTTCTGTTTTCTTAAGATTTAACTTTAGCCAAACTTGAAGACTAATGTTAGGATAAAACAGCCAATGTTGATATTAGCTAGAATTTGGGATTTGTTGACAATTACAAGCATTTAAATATAGTTACTACATTTGTACTTGAAAGGTTCAGAGAAACCAAATCAACAAAAGTGTGTAATAATACAGAAAGTTGCTTCATATGATCAATTATTTGCTACCCTATAACAGTACAAAAAGTTTTATAAGAAACAGTTTTCCAATTCCAGTATCACTTCTGAATAATCATAGAGGGGGTACAATTTGTACACTTACAGCTAGGACATTATAAACACTCTAACATAAGGGTACCTGTAAATTTCTTTAATAACTATTTCAAATTTTATAAATTTTAAAGATATATAGTTAAAGGTATATTATTTAAAGATAAATCATAAAGGTTTATTAACCATAACAATGGTGATATTTATACATCAGGTCAGCAGCTACGTGGTGCAATGGACAGAGTGCCCACCCAGGAGTCAGGAACACTCATCTTTCTGACTTCAAATCCAGCCTCAGACACTTGCTAGCTGTGTGACCTTGGGCAAGTCATTTAACCTTGTTTGCCTCAGTTTCCTCATTTGTATAATGAGCTGGAGAAGGAAATTGCAACTCACTCCAGAATCTTTGCAAATGACCCCAAATAGGATCACAAAGAGTCAGACATGACTGAAACAACCAAATAACAATAAAAATATGGAAGGTCATGATTTGGAGGGTAAAGACCTAGAACTGTGATTTTGTTTGCGAAATTCCCATCCTAAATCCCACCAGTGCCACTTGTCATGTGCTCTGCTATTTACAACACTAGGCTGTTTGTTTCCTGGAGCATTGAGAGGTAAAGAGCTTGCTCAGGGTCACACAGCAAGACAAGAACCTGAACACAGTTACTCCTAACTCTGATCCCAATCCCAACAAATAGAAAAGAAGATTAAGGAATGGGGCAAATCTTAACCAACCAGCCAATAACCATTTATTAAACGCCTACTATGTACCAGACACTGTGTTAAGTTAATATTGTTAGGAAATGACATTTTAATGCTCCGAAAAATAAAGCATAACTCTCCAAAACGAATGTCTTAAGTAGCAGAAACCACCTTAATTAGACATAAACTGATTTAGTCAAGAGAAATTGGGCACTTGTAAGCAGGTTGAAATAATATCAAACATTTGCCCAAGAAAGTCTCGTGAAAAAAATTGAAAATTCTTTTGCCTCCTGATTTTGTGAGTATACATTTTTATAAAAATGATTAATCCCTGGTCCTCAATTTCCTGCTATTAATTACTTTTGAGGGGTTGGGAAGAGAGATCTGGTCCTAAAATTTTATCACCTTGGGGTAACTCCCTGAATGGAAACTCACTTCAGAATTCATGCAGCCCGGCAACTCATCAAATAATAATACTTACTAGCATTTTTTTAAGTTTGCAAAGTGCCTTACAAATATCATCCCACCTTATACTTACAACAACCTTGGGAGGTAGGTGCTATTATCCCCATTTTACAGATGAGGAAACTGAGGCAATTTAGGTGACTTGTCCAGGGTTATAAAGTTAGTGTCTGAGACAGGATTTGAATAGTCTTCCTGGCTCAGAGCCCAGTTTTCTAAGTACTGAGCCACCTACTTAGCTGCCTGGATCCACTATACCACCTAGCATCTGTAACTTAGAAATTTGCCTCCGAACACGGAGACACCAAGGGAATTTCTATGATCATATAACCAGTAAAAGTCAGAGAATTTACTAGAACCTTTATCTTTCTGACTCCAGGGCCAGGCCTCTTATCAGCAACATCATCTAACACTGAGTAATGAATGGGGTGATTGTTGGGCATTATGTGGATGAATCAAATGTCACATTCTAGAGCAGCTGTTCATAATCTGGTGTCTGTGAGCTTTAAAAATATACATATATTGAATTTTTTATTTCAATATAATTGGTCCAACTATAATCCCCTGTCATCCTGTGTGTTTTATTTAATGCATTTGAAAACATTGTTCTGAACATGATGGAAAATGCCAGTCACATCCAAAGAAAAAACTGAAGTCAGAATGCAGAATGAAGCAGACTATTTTCTTTTTGGTTTTATTTTGTTGTTTTTTTTTTCTTTCTCATTGTTTTACCGATTTGTTATAATTCTTCTATGCAACATGACTAATGTGAAAATATGTTTAATAGGAAAAAAAAGAAAATATTGTTCTGAGAAGGGGTCCATAAGTTTCAACAGACTCCCAAAGGTGTCCATGATGCAAAAAAAGGTTAAAAATCTTTAGTCTGAGGGTTCAGTGATAATTGTTTATATGTCCAGAATTTAATCACTTTTTTTAGTTTAGTGGTTTATCAAGCTAATATTTTGAAATATGTCTAATTTATATTTTTATAATTTATATTTAATATATAAATCTATTTATATTTATCTATTTTATAAATTTATCTGTTAAATTTGCATTAATATAGTGCAATTAATTTAATACAAGCTTGAAGGGGCCAAATCATAACCTACCTTTAAAAACCATCATATTTGAAATCGGCCTCCCATAGAAAATGCCTTTCTGCTACAAAGGCTACAAAGAGTCATAAGCACATAATAATTGGACATCAACACAAGATTAAGTATCCCACATTTTGATAGACTGCCGAGTTTGAAGTTTTGAAAAGAAATACATAGCACCTTTGCTGTTCCCTGTCTCAGTTGATAGTGTATCCACAAGGGGGCGACTAACAAGACTTGAAGTTGTTATGTCATGCATGGGATAGATGAGGATCAAGGGACAGCTCATCTCCCAATAAGCCCTATTCCAGGCATGATAGCATCATGGCATAGTTGAAGGGTCGTCACATTGAAAAGGGTGTTTATTCTTTGTTGCTTCAGACTTCAGTACAACGTGTGAAGCAGATTGCAACATAAGGAAAAAAAACACACTTTGAGCTGGTCCATTCCTGAGAAAGATACACTGCTGGAAGTGGATTTATGAAAGCCTGGGTTCAGATCTCACCTCTGACCTTAATGTGTCCAGGTTTCAGTTTTCTTAAGTGTGAAAAAGAGGATAATAATGCCAACCTCACAGGGTTGCTGTGAGGCTGGAATGAAATAATGTATGTAGAGTATCTTGCTAACTTCAAACTCCTGTAGGTCAGACTTAGAGCTGTAGGGGATTCTCAGATGTGGGAACTGAGACCGAGAGAGAATTCTTGACTCACCCAAGGTCACATAGGTAGTAATTAGCAGAGACAGGGTTCGAACCCAAGACCAAAGTCAGAGCTCTTTCTACCAAACCACCATCTTTCCCCATTTTAATGTTATCCTTATTATTTAAGCCGAGTCCAGACAGCTACCCATTCCAGATGTCACAGAAGGGATTCTTGCATTGAAAGTGGTTGGACCACATGATCTTCAAACTCTAAGGTTTTATTATTTTATGTGTTTCCAAAGCAAGCTTAAGAATTAAGGTGTAACCCTTCACAAAGATTTTTTTAATCCTTGACAGCCTTTAGGGTTGAAAGGTCTATTTTCCCAAGGACTCTTTGTGGACACTAGAGGTGGCAGTAGGCTCACAGATGAGTAAGTGAACATTTCTCCGAGTTCTTTGGAATAATGGCCCTACTAATCAAAGCTGTATAGGCAGACTGAGCACGCTTCTGGCAATTCTCTTGCTATGCACATTGATTTACAGCATGGTCCCTCTCCATTTCAACATATGTTGTTTGTTTGCTTTTATATCTCTACACACCTTCAAGATTTTATGACTAACAGATAAGAAATGAAGAAAATTTCACTTTCACAATGATATGACTAGAACATAGGATTATAGGATCACCTATCAATCCAGAGCTGGAAGAGACTTTATACAGGCCAGCTAATCCAGCCCCCTCATTTTACAGATAAGGAAATTGAGGCCCCATGGAGGTTAATTGATTTGTCTAAAGTCACACCAGTAATGAACAACAAAGGCAGGATTTGAACCCAAGTACTGATTCTAGAACCAGCACTCTGGATACTTCATCTTTTGTTTTTTTTCTTTTTTAAAATGTATTTATTTTATTTTTAATTTATAGAATAAAACAAGCATTTCTGGAACAGAGTACAATAAAAAATATGATTGCACATTAAACTACAAATCTATTATGTACAACTTGCTATTCATTTTAAATATATAATAAAGTGATAATATACATTTCTTTTTTCCCTTTACCTCACTTCTCCCTCCTCCCTCAAGATGGCTACCGTCTTTTTTTAAGAATCTCTCCAATGGCAATATTAGAACAGGGACTACTCCTCCAGGATACCATAGACATTGGAGCTTCTTCTCCAGCAAGAGAGGTTTTTCCTTCCTCTTCACCAACACCCCTTTCACACCTAAAGGCTTTATCACTCTGATAACATTGGGAGTGACTGTGTAATTAATTGCAGAAACAATTGCAACCAACCAAATTCTCAGTCATCTCAAGGAGCAAAAAATAAAATTAAACCCCCTCCAATCTTGGTCTCAGACCTGGATATCCCATTTTCTGAATCAATGACAGGTAAGCTAAATGGTTAGAAGGCCTCTGTGCCACAGAGATCACAGGGACAGGACACCATTTGGTCTTTTTATTACAGTTGTCACAGACTCAGGCAGAGCACAGTGACCAATAGTCCCTGAATAGGTTCCAAGCAAGGAGACCTAATGATTTCTTTCTAATAGATGGTATAACTCCCATGCAATGTCATCCAGGTGTTTTGTTTTGTTTAAAGGAAATAATATAAACACAGCAATTTCCTTCTTGAGGCTCAGAGCCCACATCATAATGGAGTAAAAGGCTCACAGATCCTCCTGCTTCAGTCACAAAGCAGTCAATCCCAAGGCAGTGTTCCATGTCCAGGGACAGAGGAAGATTGGATGCTAACAGAGACAGAGGTAAAGGCAGAAAAAGAGAGGAGCAGGAAGAAATGGAAGGGAAAAAAACTTTTAAAATGAGAAAAGAGGAAGAAAGAGGCAAGAAATGAAATGGGGTTGGCACTGAAGAATATTGTATCTGCAGTGTCTTAACAAGAGGCAATTTGGTACAGTATAAAACTGCTGATCTTGTAGTCAGAAGACCTGGGTTCAGATTCTGGGCCAGCCATTTGCCCTATGTGCAACCTGGGATAAATCCCATCTTGAACCTCTCTGGGGCCAAGAATTCTCAATTGCAAAATGAAAGAGTTGGATCTGAGGATTTGTAAGGTCCCTTCTATCTCCATATCTATGATTTTAGAAGGGACCTAAAGGATGCTCTCATCCAGTTTCCCTTTACAAATGAAGAAACCAAAAGGAAAAACAGAAATAGAGAGAGGCAAAAGGAGAGAGGAAGAGGTTGGAACATAGGGCCCTTATCGTTGAGATGATGCTGGTGCTTCCAGTGGTAAATTAGAGAATAGCCCTAAGTCACAATGTGGATGGATGGGAAAAACCTGAGCAGAATCTGGCCATCTGGAGTCTCAGTGCTTGCTCTTGCAACTAAAATATCTGGTCCTCAGTGTTCACCATCAGGGAAAACATTTAGGACACTCTGGCACCTCAGAACAATGGACAAGGACCCAAGGGTCCGTCCAGCTGGGCTAGGAGAGAGGAAGGTTCTTCTCACTATACAAAGTCCCCATTGCTAAATAACCACATGGGGCACTCCTTCCCCCTCCTACCTTGTCTCTGCTATTCCTAGGACATAAGTCCAAATGTGGGCAAATTTCAGGTTAAGGCCCACGAGCATAAGTGCCATGTTAGTGGGATACCCAGAATTTCTCCATCCCCATCTCCACATCCTTTTCTCCATATTTGACTTGCTTAGCAGGCATTCAGCAACAAGGGTGTACACTTTTAGGGAGGTGGAAAGGTTAGTAGTGGCCTGCAACTCCTGAATTCTCTTTGGGAATCTGTCAGATTTTTTTAACAAAGATCCTATATCCTCTCATCCTTCATTCTGCAAGCTCCCAACATGTCTCTCACTCCTTCCCTCCCTGACACTGCTAAAGAGTTTGGCCCAAGACTAACTCCATCATTTCTTTGTTTAAACTCTGTGGCTAGGACTATTACTGCTTCTCATCTTCCTGTGTTGTGTGGTTGGATCAAGCTAATCCAATCTCCCTGTCTTTTCTGACAGTCAACTGGGGGCATATATGATCCTGAGAAAGCTGACTCTGGCCTGGCATATCTCTCACTGAAAAAATGAGAACAGAAATGTAAATCTTTGTCACTTTCTCCCCCAGATGAAATAAATGGGATCCAAACTTGTCAAATGTTTCTTGGTGCACAGGACATCTGAAGTTGGGAGGGCAGAACTCACAGAGGCCTATGGAAAGAGAGAGATTATTTTATAATCAAGACACACCAATCTCAGAAAATCACAAGAGGGCGAGGCCAGACTGCATCCCCAGCTCCATAGGGAGGAGCAAAGGGTCTTAATAGGCAGGCAATCTGTGCTGAAACTATGGCATTTGAGGCCCAGGCTGAGAGTGGGGGTGGAAAGGGGAGGGAAGTCCGCACGTGGGCCAGGAGGAGCAGGAAGGAGACGAAGCCCAGAGATGTGGCCTGGGCTTGGGCCTGAGGCCTTTGAGAGTGACACACAGTGGTTCCCTGACTTACTCCACTCACTAGAAGCCATGTGTGCTCCCCCCAGTCTTGTGATTTGTCCTTTAACTGGGATAGTGGACATAGGAAGGCCTCTGATCAGTTGGCCTGGTCCAGCATGGTTCTAGGAGACAGACTAGAACACTTGTGGCCCAGGCCCTATCTCCCAGACAGAAACATAGAGCATCTTTGGGGACATCTGCTCTATTTGTGGGAAAGTGGGCAAAACACTCAAAATGAAGTAAAAGCAGGGTCCAGGACCCTCAAGAATGTCACCTTCTGTTTCTCAGGACCCTCCATGGGGTTTGTGTGTGCAGGATTTCTGCAGAAGATAGTCCATTTTGTTAAGCCTTTGAATATTCAAATTGAAAGTATCGCGCAATCATTGATTGTCAAATCATGGGTTTCTAGAGGTTTTAAATACTTGGCATGAGGGGGGAAAAACTCAAACCTATACCCGAAGGTATAAAACATTAATTCGGTTTGTTTCCAGCTCCAGGGGAGCTGGTGCAGCCAGAGGGTTTGTGAAACTTTAAAAATGTTACATCTTCTTCTCTCCCAGCACAGGAGCCTGCCTCGAAGCTGAGTTTCCTGCAGCTGCAGCATCCAGCCACAGTCCCAGCTGTTTCCACAGGATGTCGGGTAACCTGGGGCCACTGCTCCGGGGGAAAAGGTCGAGGGGTACTGGAGTGCTGGGACCCCGCCACATTTCCTTGGTTTTGCCTGGGCAGGACAGAAAGGGAGAAAGTAGTTAGTGCATATCGGGGAGGGCTGGGGAGTAAAGGTCATACCTCGGGCCGGGGCCGCTCTCCCCGGGCTCCCACTTTCGGGGGCCGGCTCAAGGCGAGGAGAGGAGGGGGGAGCTGCCGAAACACCACTGTGGTTCAGGACCTCTGCGCCCCCACCACACTCCCACCCCCGAGGTTCTCCCGGTTTGTTCCCCGGGGACTTTCGGGCTTCAGACCTGCTTGCCCAGAACCTGCGGCCGGGGGGAGCTAGAGACTCGCAGCTCAGGGGAGCACAGCCGGAGCAGAGACAAGCCTGCAAGAGAAAGGGAGGGGGAGACAGAGAGAGAGCAAGAAGAGAAGGGGGAGAAGGGCCAAGAAGGAGGGAGGAGGAAGAGTCAAAGAGCCGGGAATGGATAAGTGGAACCGAGTCGTGCGCCTGGACTCCCTCCCCTCGGGCGGTCCCTCGTCCCCTCGCCACAGTGCCGGCTGATCCGTTGGGCGCCGGCCGGAGCGGAGGTGGACAGCGCTGCGCAGGGAAGGGGAAAAGAGGCAGGGGTAGACAGAGTGGGTAGCAATCAGCAACCCCAGAGCCTCATCTATTCCTCTAGGCGGAGGCCCCCTTTCCCCCTTCTTGGGGAAGCGCCCCCGAGTCCATTGAGCTGAGCCCAATGGGGGGCTGGGGAACCCAGCTGTGCTGGGGCAAGCTGGGCCGTGCAGAACCCTGCGGAGCGGTGCCGTGCCTAGCCGTGCCCCGGGACTCCCCTCAGGCGGTCCCTCTCGCGTCGCCACAAAACATTGACTGATCCGTGGGGCGCCCACCGGAGCGGAGGTGGCCAGCACAGTGCAGGGAAAGGAGGCAGGCTGGGTAGGGCCAGATAGTGGGTAGCAATCAGCAACCCCAGAGCCTCACCCATTCCTCTAGTCGGCGGCCCCCTTTTCCCCTTCTTGGGAAAGCGCCCCCAGACCGTTGAGCTTGATCTGAGCCCAGAGGGGGGAACCCAGCCGTGGGAAGCAGGCCGTTCGGGGCTGTGCCGAGCAGAGCCGCGAGGTGCCGAGCCGTGCGGTGGGACTCCCCTCGGGCTGTCCCCCCTCTCCTCGACACAAAGTGATGACTGATCCATGGGGCGTCCGCCCAAGCGGAGGTGGGCAGCACAGCTCAGGGAAGGGAAAGGAGGCAGGGGTAGAGTAGCAATCAGCAACCCCAGAGCCTCATCCATTCCTCCAGCTCCCCCTCCCCCACAGCTCAGTCACCCCTTGGTCCACCTTGCCTCTCTTCCGCCCAGCCAGAGTCCACTCACGGCGGCTGCAGCTGCGGCTCCAGCTCCCGCTCCCGCGGGGCCCCGACTCTCCACTTTGCAGAGGGCACAGACTAGGTCCCAGCTCCTGCCTTCCTAGGCGCACGACTCCCAGACTCTGTCCCCGCCGCTCCCTACGCCGGGTCTGGGAGATGAACAGCTGCCTTCCTCTTGGGCCACTGCAGGGACTCGGGTCCGCGGAGCTCGCCTCTGGGCTCCCGGGCGCCCTGGAGGTTGCGGCGGCAGAGACCAGCCTGCAAGAGGAAGGAGGGGGAGGGAGAGAGAGAGAGAGAAGAGAAGGGGGAGAAAGGACAAGAAGGAGGGAGGAGGAAGAGTGGAAGAACTGGGAAGGCATAGGGGCGGCATAAAGGAGAGCGAAAGGGAAAAAAAGATTCAAAAAAAAGAGGGAAGAAAGAGTCATCAGAGGAGGGAGGGAGCTCCCAAGGGCACCTCTGAAGGATGTGAGTCTCTGTGTCTGTGTGTGTCCAGTTCCCTAGTCGGCCTGAGGGCAGGGCTGATCTAACCCTACCTGAGTGTTGTTCTGCCCTAGGGCTGGCTCTCCACAAACAGCCTAGGACAGAACGAACCGGGAGGTTGGAGACAACCTGGACTGTGCCCAAATCCCCGGGGGCAGGGGTGGACTCCGGGTTATGACACAGAATAGGAGCATCACTCTAGGGTGAGGTCAGAGGTCAGCCTCATCCTGCACAGGTGCTCAGTCCCTCTCTTCTAGGGTAGTCGATATTCCCCCGGAAGAAAGAGAACAAGAGAGTAAGACCTAGGGCTCCAGTGTGTGTAGGGTCTGTGATGAGAGCTAAACACTCCGTGTACAGAAAGTGACTGGTTTGAGGGATAACTTGCTGGGGGTGGGGGTTGGGGGAGGGGTAGGTCGGGATGGAGAAGGGATGGCTGAAGAGGCCCATCAGCTTTTGTTTGGTTTGATTCTACTGTGGCCTACCTGATCACATTGACTCTAGTTGCAAAAATTAACCTCCCTTTAGCCTGTCTAGCCTAAGAGCACCGTTTAACCTTTAACCCTTTACCTGTGGCCTTGAGGAATATTCCCTAAACACTCATACGTTTTAGACTTCTGATACTCGGAGACTCTCCCTCCCTCTCCAACCCCATCTCCAACTCTGACCCTTAAACATGGAGAGGTTTTCCTGGGCTCTGATTAATGAACTTTCCCTCAGAAAAACCGAAGGTGTATCAAGGGGTCCGGGTGAAGATCACAGTGAAGGAGCTGTTGCAGCAGAGGAGGGCACACCAAGCGGCATCAGGGGGAACCGTAAGCACAAATCCTTCACTTCACTTTGAAACAGATTCCAGTCCAACACTTGTGCTGTGTCAGTTAGCCCATCTAGGTTCCAGTGACTGAGCATCCTCAAGCCCTGGGCCCCAGTTGCCTTTTCTTCTACAAGGAGAGGTACAGTTCCTAGCTGCTCCTCCTGTTGGGTCATCTCCCCCACACCCTGATGTCTGTCATACTCACCAAGAGGAGGCAAGAGAAAGCAGCAGGAGATGCTATCCCTCAGTTTTCCAGGGGCTGAGCCACTATTGCTGAACTTTAGGGTTAGTCCTGGTTCTTTTTCGTTAGCTAAGCACCCAGAAAGTCAGTTTCCTTGAGTGAAGACGTTTGTAAGACAGTCTATGCTCATTCTCTGTCACAGTCTCTAGCCAACTAATGTTGCCAAGGAAAGTCTCTCCCTGAAGCTTACCAATTTAGCTTTATAGCTATAAGGAAGTGTAGAAACCATCTAGTTTCAAGGGATCATAAATCTGGAGCTGAATGGGACCTTAATGGTCTAATAATAGTCCAGAATCCTCAAATTTTCACAGATGAGGAAATTAAGGTCCCTTGGTCACAGAGAGTTTAAGGGTCAGACCTGAGATCCCAGTCCAGGTCCTCTGAATTCCAAATCCAACACAATTTTCACTGCACCACTCAATGGTCCTTTACTGTGTCATGGTACAAAAGAGGAAACAGGATAAGTGAAAAGAATATAGACCAGCTGGATGCAATCTCATTTTGTGTCCCTGTGTGACTGTACATCTTAATCTTTCTGCAGTTTCCCTCTCTGTAAAAAGGAAGGGTTAGATCAGATAACCTCTAAGTTTCTAAAACTATTATCCTAAATTCTTTCTTTATTTTTTTTTTTTTTTTTTTTTTTGCTTTTTGGAGGGCAATCAGGGTTATGTACCTTGCCCAAGGTCACACGGCTAGGTTTTTGTTTGTGTGTGTTAATTGTCTGAGGCCAGAACCGAACTCAGGTCCTTCTGACTCCAGGGCTGGGAGCTCTACTCACTTCGCCACCTAGCCACCCCTATCCTAAATTCTTAAACTGTGTAACTGGTCTAGAGAAAGTGAAGTTACTTGCACAAAGTCAGGAAAATTACATGCAAGATGTAGGATTGGCATCCATGTCTCCAAATACAGAATTTTTTCTATTAACCATCACTTCATTCAAGAACCATCCTTCAAAAAACAGCACTTCACCAGTAAAGATTGTCCCCCCTCCTCTTGTTTTGTTTTGTTTTGTTTTGTTTTTACTGTGTGATCTTGGAGGTCATTTACCTCTGAACCATCAGTCTTTGTGCCTTCAGGACAGGAAGAAACCTTATTAGCCAAGACTAGGCAGCTCAGAACGTCCACTGCTCACTTGAAAATTAAGTCATTTAGGAGATGAAGATGAGCCTTGGTAAAAGTGTTAAAGTTAGAACAGAAAAGAACTCTGGAACACAGGAGCGTCATCGGGAAATTAACCCTAAGAGACCACTTGACTTTTCTAAAACCACACAGACAAACAGTGGCTTGTGGTGTGTGTTTGTGGAGGGGGAGGAGTTGGCAGCCTGGGCTGTGGTTAGACTAGACCCCAGTCCCCTGACCCATGAGCCCTTCCTAGGGAGAGTTTTGTGCAAACTCTGCTGGTTTGTTGTTACTGTTGTTTTTTGTTTTTCTCTAAATGTCCATAGGCAAGGACAGCCTCCTTCTGTCTCTTTCTAGACACTGGCTAATGTGAATGACAATTAAAACCAGGGGTTATCAGAAAGTGATTCTAAGACAGCCTAGAGTAACAGTTAAGTAGTGCCCATTGGAAGAACTCTGAGTGCAAGGCTTAGGTAAGAGTGAGTGCCAGTGAAATACTTGGAGAGCTTCCAGCATATGGTAGCTCCTAGATTGTGCTGAAGTATAATTATTTAATTTGTTTTAAGGCAACACCTGACACTGGGAGGCTAATGCCTCTGTGTGCAGGACCTCAGCCAACACAATAATAACACCTTTCACTGGCAGAGTTCGCACAATTCTTTTGAAAGCATTTTCCCTTACAACAACCAGATGAGGTGGGCAGGGCAGAGATTATTATCCCCATTTTGTAGGTAAGGAAACTGATGCTCATAAAGGTTAAGTGACTCGTTCGAGGTAATGTACAAGATTCTAAGACCAGGGTTCTTGCTGCTATACAACCTGGAGGCTTTTTGGACCTATCACTTCATCTGATCTGAATCTGTGCTAATTTTTCTGGGGAGGTGTCATGGGCACATACCTGGTTTCCATTAACATATGATGTCACTACTAGTTCAGAGACGGTTGTAAAAGAAAAATTAATTAAGCAGGAAATTGATGGTTATTGGATGCTTCAGAACCAAAAACTACCAAGATTTGTGGAGTGAGGTTATGAGAAACCAAGAACTAGCAGCAGCGACCCTAGAATAGCATTGCTAAATATTTAGGGGATTTCATAGGATGATAGATTGGGAGATGAAAAAACAGCTAGTCCAAATACCTCATTTCACAACATGAGCAACTGGGGCCCAGGGAATTTAAGTGACTTGAGTAAAGTTGGTGGCAGAACTGGGATTTGAATGTGTGTCTTCTAACTTTAAATCCAGATTTCTTTCCACTGTTGCATGGATTTGATTAATAGAGCCCAGTTCAATAACAAATGTTATAATAATATTATAAAGGCCAAACGGGATCAGGAGAGGTGGAACAACTGTTGTGTTTTTTTTTCTTCCTGTTGTTAGACCCAATAAGGCACAGATGTACATGGGATAAGCCATATATATTATGTTGATTAGAAACAGCTAGGTGAGGCAGTATGAATGAAGTAGAATGAAGTCATAGAGATCTGACTTCAAATTCTGCTTCAAATACTTACTAGTTGTGTGACCCTGGGCAAGTCATTTCACCTCTGCCTGCCTCTTTCCTTCTTTGGAAAATATAAATAATAATAACACCCTCCTCCCAGGGTTGTTGTGAGACAAAATGAGATATTTGTAAAATTTACTTGCAAACTTTAAAACACAATATAAAGGCTGCCTATTTTTATCCTCCTTCAGTAAAAGTGACATTCTAGGGCACTTTAAAGTTTGGTGTTGTTCAGTTGTTTCTGACTGTGACTCTCTTTGGGGTTTTCTTGGCAGAGTTATTGGAGCGATTTGCCATTTCCTTTTCCAGTTCATTTGACAGATGAGGAAACTGAGGCAAATAGGGTTAAGTGACTTGCCCAGGATCACACAGCAATAAATGTCTGAGGCCATGTTTTAACTCAGAATTCAGGCCCAGCATTCCAACTGATGCACCATCTAGCTGCCCATTTTACCAAGTCCCTTTCCCAGGGAAGCCCTCTAGGGGAGATTTTTTTTGTCAGTATTGTTATCCCTATTTTACAGATGTGGAAACTAAGGCTGAGAGGTGAAATGGTTTGCCCGCTCCCTATCCATTTGAGGGAGAATGAAAAGTCTTACCTATACATGTAGCCAGTTTTACACTGTTGTACATGTATCACTTATCCTCCCATCTCCTCAGGTGCCTAGCTTATCTGCCTGTTTATTATGAGTCTTCTACTGTGCCAGGGTATAGATGAGCTTCCAAGTAAGTGCTTGTAGGTATGTGGAAAGTAGACACTCCTCCCTGGTTACTCCCTAGGGCATGACATCAACACAAGTTCCTGCAGCTATGGGGCAGAAACACTTCTTCCATCTACAATCTAGATAGAAAAAAAACCCCATCACCTGAGGCATGAAGGTGGGGGAAGAGTGGAGAGTACTGTCAGAAGTACCTTTTGGGTGGTACAGGTGGCAGAAATCAGAGAGTACTAAGCACTTGATCTACCAGGATAGGGCTCTGTGGTTTTGTTTGTTTGTTTGCTTTTAATTAAATTATTTATTTTTAGTTTTCAACATTCACTTCCTATGGTTATAGAAGTAATTTTCATTGAATTATTTCAGAATGCCTTTTTGAAACTTGGAACTCATTAAAATTGCTTTTATCAAGTAAGACACTAACACCCTGTGGGCAGCTAGGTGGCACAGTGAATAGAGCACCAGGCCTGGCATCCAGAAGAGGAATCTTCCTGAGTTCAAACACTAACTAGCTGTGTGACCCTCGGAACGTCACTTAACCCTGATTGCCTCAGTTTCCTCATCTGTAAAATGAGCTGGAGATGGCAAAATTCTTCAGCACCTTCACCAAGAAAATGCCAAATTGGGTCAGGTATTGGACAGGACTGAAACAACTGGACAACAACACAGAATGCCCGGGTTCAAGAGCGTAAATCAATAGAAAAATGCCTTAATTTTTAAGATAGCCATAGTCATATCTTTATTTTTAAAAGTTTTAGGAAGCCTGATATGAATGGAAGAACAGTCTTGAAGCAGAATAGGACCAGATAATTCCAGGAGAATCCCATGTACATTGTCAGGATTGTGAATTTAGTAGACATCTTCAGCAAAGCACATTGCATCTTAGACACACACACACACACACACACACACACACGAGAATTTTCCAGGTACCCATAGGGTAAATGGAACCTTTAGTTGTTATCTATCCAAAGATGTACTTTTATCTTTCTATTTTCTTCCTGCTCAATTTTTGGGATGGTTTTTGTTTTACAAACAATAAGCATGTCTTTTCACCCTTGGACCTCAGTTTCCTTATCTGTAAAATGAGGGGGTTGAACTAGTTCCCTAAGGTCTGTCCCAGCTCTAAATCTATGACCCTATCATCCTACAAATGCTAAATTGTAGATTTCTTTGCCACAGGTGTCTTTTTGGAAGCAAAAAGAGGAGTTTCCTTTCTTTGTTCCTCCCTTTTTTTTATTTTGAGGAAAGGAGAAAGCAAACTCTCAAAGAAAAAGATAATATCAAATACAATACTGTAGACTGACATCAGTGAGATAAAAA
Organism: Gymnobelideus leadbeateri; assembly: GCA_011680675.1. NCBI lineage: Eukaryota > Metazoa > Chordata > Mammalia > Diprotodontia > Petauridae > Gymnobelideus > Gymnobelideus leadbeateri. Next base: position 445,194 of record WOXC01002488.1, on the reverse strand, counting down.
TATAGGGAAGTGGACAAACAGGATGACCAGAGGGGCAGGAAAGGGGTTAATAAGAACTCTACAATGAAGGAGATTTTTTAAAAACCCACTCCTTGTAAGACCTCTAGCAGCAGCCAAATATTTGCATAAAGAGCTGATAAATCTTTCCAGCTTCCTGGTTCATGACATTATGACATGGATCACTTTCAAAGTTTGTACCACCCCCTGTTATTAGCATCGGCTGATTGCACAACCTTCCTAGGGCCTGAGAATGCAGTGGTGGCTGCCGCCTGGAATCCCTTCCTGAAACTTAAAACTGTGCCAGTCCTTTTAAAATTTAAAGCTATCATCTGAAACCAGAAGAGAATTAGTACTAAATTACTAATCCAGCTGGAAAATTCTGAATTCATTTGTCCTTAAATGGCTTAGAAAGAACAATCTAATGACTACAGAATATTTTGATGGTACTGCAGCTTTCACAGAAAATAGTATAACCTACCAGGAGTTGTCATATTTCCATCCAACTAATTAACATTTGCGTACCTTCTAAACAGTCTCCTCAGTTGAGTATTGCTTTAAGTTCAATAAAATCATCAATTTTGTGACATTTCTTGAATATGTCCCCCAGGACCTAGCACTGTGACTATGAACAGTAAGCACTTAATAAATGCTTTTTGAGTGAATGGATAAAAAGATCAATAGAGAAAAATGTGATATTTTTAAAACTCTTTAAGAGATAAAAGAATTAACAGGGGTTTTTTTCCTTCCCAGTAAAAGCTCACAAGCATTCAAATGATACATTAAGTTTAAGAAAATTCTCTAAAAGGAAGAAAATCAATATTTCTTAAGTAATCAACTTTCTGAAAAAATGAATCCTGTTCATGAAACATTTTCAATCAAACATTTGAATGTAAGAAGCTCTCTTCTGGATTTTCCCCAGTTACTGTACCTTCATAACCTAAATTGTTTCATTCCATTTAAAAAACATTGTTAGTGATCAGCTATATCCCAAACAGAAGTATTATGGGCTAATATTAGAACTTAAGAACAGTAAAAGTAAGAATCAAATAAGAATCATTGTCCCTAATTATATTAAAGTTGGAGAGAAAAAAACATGACTTACCTTACTGCAGGGGAGAAAACTGTCACTTATTAATGTCTTACCTTTCCCCTTATCAAAACAATTTATTTCATTTTATTTAACGCCTCTGTTCTTGATCTGGCAGTTGTCCCGGAGCAGCAGTGTCCAGTTTCCAGAAGCAGTTTCACCTTCTTCTGCAGGTCAGTACAGACAGCATCTCATTTTCCCCAACCTATTTCCAGAGTCCACCTCACAGGTCTTTTAATGCTGGATTCGGGGTTAAGGTAGGCACTGCCATTTAAATGAAATTCAACCAATCAGAACTAGAAAAGGGCACAACGAATCCATGTGGGCATGCATCAAGCAAACAAGAACATATTTTTGTCCCCATTTGGGGACAGTTCAGGCTTTGCATCAAAAACAGTTTCTTTTCTCCCATTTATTCCAGATCCTTAGCCAGGAGTAACTAAAGCTAGCTAAGGTATAGCATTGTTTTGGTATTCACAATCTTGATTTTTTTCAATGGACCAAAGGAAGTACAGGACATCTTGAGGCTCTTAGATAATGCTTTTTCTGTTTTGAGCCAACAGGCTCTCTCTCTCTCTCTCTCTCTCTCTCTCTCTCTCTCTCTCTCTCTCTTCCCCAGAAGGGAGTTCAAAGAGCTGTAAGTCTTCTCAGCCCAATCTGAATAACTCTATTACATAAACACTCCTGCTTATTCCACTCCACATCCAAGACTTGAAGTAGGTCATATATGCAGAAACTTTTGCGCATAGTTTCCTGGGTCTGAATGTCACATGAAATAATGTTGACAAATCTCAAAATAAAAAAAAACCCTTGTGTTTTGAGATCAGTTTGATTGAGAGCCTAATCCTTTCTTTTCAGATAATTTTTAAGATTTATAATTATAATTTGATGAATCCATTAGGGGATGAAAATGCAGCAGTTTTTACAGCTTTACAGTGTTATTTTGTGCTTGGCATTTTGTCAAGTTAGCACTTCTCATTCTAATTACACAATTGTAGGAATGTTATGTTCCCTGAGAAAATATTTCCATTTTCATGCATAGTGACTTCATATAATTGATACCACTTTAAGTTTTCAGGTTCACATTTGAATAAGTATAGAAATGCACTTGATATTTCATATCATGAATAGGTATGAAAAAACTACCAAGGTAATAACTTCAACATTGCCCATTGTTTTCTATTGTTAAAATTTTCTTTGAAACCACAGACAATTCTGTAAGGTATTTTCAGAAATCTGTCTGAGTTCTAAAACTACATATATTGTAACTGGGTCTCTGAGGTTGTTTCTACAAAGGCACAATGGAGGGGAAATTCAAGCTATTCCTGTAAGACACAGCCAGATTGGGTGTGTCCATTTGTGTTTCCAGCCAAATCTATGATAGGATGAAAGATTTAGAGCTAGACCTTAGAGGTCTTGATTTTACAGAGCAGGAAACTGAGGGAAAGGGGGGAATAGAGTAAGTATTTATAGTGTGCCAAGAACTATGCTAAGTCCTTTTTACTTGTCTCATTTGATGAGGTAGGTAATAAGGCAGGTAATAAGAGGCAGATTACCTCTGACATTCAAACCCAGATCCTTTGATTTTGAATACAGTGCTCTTTCCACTATTTAGTACTGCCTCTCTAGATTGACAGCTTTCTGGGACCTTCACTGACAATTACAACAGCTAAAAACAACAATAAAACTATTCCTCAGTCTGCTGCTTTTCTGTGCCAGTTGGCCCAGCCTGTTAACATTACAAACACACAGATAAACCTCACTAGAGTCTGCAAATGCCACCCTGAAATGTTAAGTTTCTGTCTCTTCTTTTCTCCTAGCCCCCTATTTTGAGCCAGAGCCTATTTCTCCTGCTCCCAACTATTTTCAGCCCAGACAGTTTTCCAGTTGTGTGTCCTGTGAAGAAAACCCCAGCTGCGTTGACCAGGTCTTTGAGTCCTACCTTCCAACAGAGACGTTCCTGGACCACTCACTCAGCTCCACACAAGCCATCCCACCATGTTTCCCGGACAGCTTTCAGGCCACCCCTTTCTGCTTTAACCAAAGCCTGGTAATTTATCTCCATTCTTTCCTTCACTTGATTGATGCTATCTGTTCAATAGTAATGAAATAGTTGGCATCATCTCGTGAGAAATCACAGTAACATTATCAACAAGGAAATCAATAGAGGAAATAGGCAAAGAACCATCAAAAAACCATTGGAGGTAGAAACAGCCACATACACCGGGTTTTAGAATCTTGAATGCATAAATAATCATTACGTTCTCAAGCTTAATCCAACTGGCTGCATCCCAGTGTAGTATAGTTAGTATCTAAGTTTCGAGGTGGCATTAAAATAAGTATTTAAGGCAATTTTTTGGTTTGTTGTTTTTTTTTTTTTCTAACTGTAAACCACAACATGCTGACTAAATGAAGACCAGCATTAGGCATACTGGTTCCTAGGAAACCCAGCACAGGCTGATGAGCTCATACTTTCCTCACATTTCCTAGAAATTAAGATCTAGTCTACATCTACATTAATGATGGAATGGCCATTTTCCATGATTTTTTCATCATTAATTCACTGATTTTAAATTTAATTACTAAATTTTTACTCTTCATTCCAGCATTATATAGACATTCACAATGCTCAGCAACTTTCTTGGGAGTTGGTTTAATTCTGGAAAAACTAGTAGTGAGAATAATGAGATTTTGGTTGGGCTTCTTTGATTGAAAGGGTATCCAATGTTATAAGAATCGTTGTATGTAACCTGAGTGAAGGGTTATAGAATCATAGGCGTAGAGTTGTAGAGTATCTTAGGAGTCATCTAATCCAATCCATCCTTTTACAGATGAAGAAACAAATCACACAAGTAGTAAATATAATCAGCCTCAAAATAGGGTGAGAAATCGATATCTCAGGCTTTTAGATCCTTTTTGGAACATTCTTCATTTAAAAAGAAGCAGTTACTATTTCAGGAATTGAAACCAAATTATTGACCACGGATACTTGAAGTTCTGTATAATCCTGAAATTCATATTGAATGATAAAAGAAATAGCAACTGAATTGTATTGAGTTTTTGTGTTGTTCTCTCCAGGAAATGGAAAAACATGTTATCTGTCACCTTCCATTTTGGAAAGCTGTTGATAATGAACTGCAGATAGTCTGGTAGTCTTCTGAAGATCCATTTTTTACTGAGGGCCAAGCTTTTGGTTGAGCTTGGATGGGCTTGGCAATTTTTGGTTTTCTCTGAGCATTTACTGAGGGGGAACTAAATACTACTGCCCAAGGGGCCATTGTGTCTGCCACCTCATGATGGCAAGATGACTGGTCAGGTTTGAAAGATGACTGGTCAGGGAAATGACAATCTCTGTGCATCAAGTATTTTGTGATATCCAGGAAGCCATCAACAACATATGCAACTCATTGCCTGGCAGAATTGAGACTTCTTTTTGCAGGTGAATTGAAACATGATGGGGGTTTGTGGTTAAAGAACAAAGTGTCACATGAAACATGGTTATAACAAAGGAAGTCAGTGAAGCAAAAGTTATCTGGAAACCAATTCCTTGTCAGGAGTGGAACAAATTCAGCATATGATGTAATGAAAGTATATAGTTAACAGGAAAATTATTTTTGTGATTTTCACCCCTTCCCTCCCCTTCCCTGATTTTTGTTTTGTTTTGTTTTCTGGGCTATATAAAGCCCACTGTGGTCAATCTCTTTCATACTGGCTGAGTTCCCTGGACTCTTATATTTCTCCAGGCACCAGGATCACCCTCAGATTCATCAACTCTGTCCAGCCCTCTGGAATACAGTTACTCCCCACCTCAGCAGCCATCATTGACTCCAGTGACTTTCAGCTCTCCCTCCTCTCTGGACACCAGGAACTGTGGGTATCCCTCAGAAGAGTACTCCTACCATCATTTCCACTCTCACCCCCAGTACAGCTGTTGTACCTCTTCCTCCTCTTCCTCTGTCTGTTACTGCACATCATGGGACACGGAGCACCTGGACACCATCAAAGTATCAGAATACTTCTCATATCCAGATACAGACTGTATAGACTACTCCCATTCCCTGCCAACAGCTGTGTCTGATGATTTCTATAGAAGGGAAGCAGATTGTGACATCTGCTACAGTTAGTGGGAATGGGATTTCTTTGGAGTATTATATGTGTATATTTTGCTACTCAAGTTAGGTAATGCCTCAAAAATGCCATCTAGAAATGAATGTCACAGAGCACAGTTTATACCTTCACTACAGTTTTTTTTTATTTTTTTAATATCCTGATGTTAACTTAGTCATTGATAATAAGTCCTCTTAATCCTGCCATAGCCACACTCCTGCCTTGTACACTTACAGTTAAGATTCTTTAAAAAAAACTTTCACTTACTTATTTTACTCTCCTGTATAACGTTTTCATTTTTTTTACTAATAAATAATTTTTTATTATTAGATAGTACCTGTTTGTTGCTATCAGAATTAGTGGTTCCCATCTCCACTGGAGACCTTTTCCTGTGCGGCCTCCTTGTGGCATAGAGTTGATCCTGGTCCCTTAAGGCTAGGCTCATGTTTAGAAAGCCTTTATATACAAAGCCAGGGACAAATGATAGTTTGTCTTAGGACTCCACCTACCTTCAAAAGGTTCGCCATTGGGCAGTGACTATGTTGGTGACTACAATTCATAAAATTACATACCAAGGTGGAAAAGTTCTGGGTGATTTTATAAGGACCAATCAATGATTTCATCTTCTTGGGAAACTCTCCAAATAAAGTTTGCCTACCTACTCAGCTAGGTAACTGATCTGTAACTTAGAGAAAGAAGCCAGAGGCACTTTGGGGATTAATAAACTTGCTTGGAGTCAGACACCTGTGATGTATAAGAGGGAGACTGAAACACATCATCTGATTCCAAGATTGTTTCTCTCTCCACACTCAACTCCAGTTCACGCAGAAGTCAGGACATCACCCTTGTGATGTCACTGGTTGTCTTCAAAAACAAAGGACCAACAACAATAACAACAACTATGCTAATTTTTATAGAGGCCTTAATGTAGGGAATACTCAGGTTGTGTTTGCCCTTCGTTTTCAAAGAGGACCATGGTATCAGGGAAATGATGACATGATTTGCTGTTGACTTTGGTTTGAGGGAGGGAAGGCTATGCAAGGTCACCAGCCTCACTTTCTCCTCCAGAGCCATCTGGGTCCAGTGACCAGATATTCATCAGCAGGGAATACCCACATCAATGAAAAACATAGCTCTTTGACATAATCAAGTAATATTTTTCAGCATGGATTGAATACTAAACCAAAGCCACAGAAGCTCAATTATATTCCTTGAAAAAACTGGAATAGCTTACTGTGCCCCAGTGAGAAAGTCAACATAGCAGCAGATGTTAGTGATGTTAGAGAGTTAGTAAAGTTGAGCCCTAATTTTTAACTAATAGTGATCCTTCACATTCAAAAAGGGCTTTGCAGCTTATAAATTCTTTCACATATATGAACTCTCTTGGGTCCTCACAATAACCCTGGGAAGAGTAGGAAGAGTAGATAATCTCACCCATTTTACAGATGAGTGAGTTGAGGACTAGGAAGGTCAAAAGATGCTCAAGTACATAGAGCAGAAAGGCACTGGAATCCAGCCTTCAAGTCCCTCAGTCTACATGACAATATGTCTGAGTGTATATTCATTTAGAGCAGAAAATAAGGCAGCGCCCCTTCAAGTCCTACTCTGATGCCTGCTTATGGTGTGGAAAACACCCTGATTTTCTGAAGCCTGTGTCAGAAGAACACAAACTCTGGCAAGTCCCTTTCCCCCAGGGTGGAAAGTCTTTGATATATTCAAAGTCTATGCAAGCAGTACTCCAAAATAACCCCATCTCCACTAGTATTATTTAAATGTGGTCGGAATTTCACTGAAGTGAAGAGTAGAAAATGATGCATTCAATTCCCAGGGATGGCCTATGTGTTTGTTGTCTGATGAGGGAAACAGGTATTTTAGTGCCTACTCTGTGCCAGGAATAATTCTAATCACTTTACAAATATCATCTCCTTTGATCCTTACAACAATTCTGGGAGATGGTGTGATTATTATCCCCATTTTGTAGTTAGGGAAACAGAGGCAGACAGAGGCTAAGTGACTTGTCCAACTATGTATAGCTAATGCCTGAGGACTGATTTGAACTCTCATATTCCTGACTCCAAGCCCAGAACCATCCACTGCATCACATCTTCTAGGACTAACCAAGGCAAGCTTAGTGAGGATCATCTCCAGGATGGTGAATTTTTTAGCCAATCATATAAGTAAGCATATATTACAAACCTACTATGTGCCAGGAATTGTGGTAGTCATTGAGAATACAAAGAATGGGAAAAACCAGCCCTAAATTCAAGTAGCTTACCATCCATCTAGGGAAAACAAGTACAAATGTATTTGGCTGTTGTCCTTCATGCTTGGAGAGAACCAAAATGAAATAACTATGTTGGGGTCAAAGTACAGTATGTCCGACTGTGGCTGCTCAGACAAATATGAGCTCAGAAAGCTCTATCACCGGTCAGGCACAAATAGTCCACGTGAAAATTTGCATGGGCAACTAGGTGGTGCAGGGAATAGAGCACCAGCCCTGGAGTCAGGAGGACATGAGTTTAAATCTGACCTCAGACACTTGACACACGTACTAGCTGTGTGATCTTGGGCAAGTCACTTAGCCCCAGCTGCCTTGCCTTCCCCCTTCCCCCTTCCCCCAAAAAATTTGCAGTAGAGATGTCTCTAAATTTGTGCACCTCACACTTCTTTTAAGATACTGTAATTCTGCTTCATTTATAGAGCACAGCACCTTCGTTGATGTGGGTGCTCCATGCAGGATGGTCCTGTGCCAGTGTACCCCTTTGTCATACAACTGGTTCCAAAGTTCTTCAGAGGAACCTTGAGAGTAGCTTTGTATCACTTCTGAATATGAAAAGTAGATACAAGGTAATTTTGAGGGGAAAGAATTAGCAACTGAGGACATCAGGAAAGGCTTTATGTAAAAGGAGGTAGAACTTGAGTTGGCCCTTAAAGGAAACTGATTCTGAGACAAAGTACATTCTAGGCATTGGGGACCACCAATGCAAGGTGATGGGGACAAAGAGAAGGGAGTCTGGATGAATTGCAGGGTGCTTGGACGGGGCCAAGTTTCAAAGGCTTTAAATTCTAAACAGAGTTTGTTGCAACTCTAGAAGACTCTCTGAGTAAGAGGTTCTTTTTGTTTTGCTTTGCTTTGCTTTTTGGAGGGCAATTGGGGTTAAGCGACTTGCCCAGGGTCACATGGCTAGTTTTTTGTGTTAGGTGTCTAAGGTCAGATTTGAACTCAGGTCCTCCTGACTCCAGGGCCAGTGCTCATTCACTGTGCCACCTAGCTGCCCCTAAGAAGTTCTTAAAATGTAATCTAGGGGTCCCTAAGGATCCTGATGACTCTTTCGGAGAGTCTATAAAATCAAAATTATTTTCAAAAAAATCTAAGATGCTTTCATTTTTAATATGGAAAATATTGATAGATAACATCCCCCTAAACAAAAGCTCCTTAGGGGGGGTCCTCAATAGTTTTTAAGAGGGTAAAGAGTCCTAAGAACAAAAATTTTGAGAGCTACTCTTCTAATTACTGAGGGGTGGCAATTCATATTGATGAAGGGGTGACCTAGGCCAATAAAATGAATAGAGTCATAGCAGGCATCTAGGCCACTGATGAAGCCTAACCAGGTAGTCCATGTGATTGTTCATTTCCCTTGTTCAGGTTACAATGTTAGAAGAAGGCCAAATTCAGCTTCAATGAATCTGTAATTTAAGCTGTCCCTCCACCAGATCACATTGCAACCCAACAAGACTTGCTTGTCTTTATTCATAAAAACTCCTTAGAGAATGGACCCAACATAATAGATGCCTTCTTCTGGGTCTTTTGGCATTCTGTAGGTACTGGTATATTACATCTCTTAACCCTCCTCTTCCTATGCCTGCCTCCTTTTCAGAGCATTCATTTTTCAGATAACACCTTTTACATCACTTTTTTTTTAAGCAATTGGGGTTAAGTAACTTGCTCAAGATTACACGGCTAGTTATTTTTTATGTGTGGGTGCTCATTTTCTGAGGCCAGAACTGATCCCGGGTGCTTCCAACTCTGGGCTGGCACTCTTACTCACTGCTATACCTAGCCACCCCCTTTTCCATCACTTTTTGCATAAGAATCCTCATTTACTATATACTGAAGCCTCACCAGAGTCAACTCCACCAGACATTTCTCCTGGTGAAATTGCCCCTTGGTCACCTGGAATTTTGATTGCATTTTTGATTTGTTGATCATTTAAAACAACAACAACAATACTTGACTGAGTAAGGCAAAAATGCAGCTTTGGGAAATGAGGCATCTCCCAGGGATACGTAAAGACAATACAAGTTGCCTTGCTTGATAGGTGATAGAGATAATTTCATTCAGCTATGCTCTGGTTATCATTATCAATTGAAGCACCAAAAAGGGAAAAGGCTGCTCACCAAAAAGATCACAGAGGAATCATAGATATAGTACTAGAAAGAACCTCGACAACCATCTAGCCCAGGCCAATCATTTTGCAGAATGAGGAATCCAAGATCTGGAGAGCATAAATTACTTGTCCTCACATAGATATCACACATCTGAGGCAGGATTTAGAGGGCAGTGAACAGCTATGGCCATTGTAGGTGCTTATTTCCACTCCCAATATTTTTTCCAGCTTAGAACTGCTTGACTTTTTCTTTCTAGGAGGGGCATTGACAATTTGCCTTAGTTCCCTGGACTTTTATCTTAGTACTTTTTTGGTCATTGACATGCCATTTAAACATACATCATTGGAACTCTTTGACTGATTCATAGTTATTTCATTTACAAGTGAACTTCATGACTTGCTTCCTCAAGTAACAAATCTATTTGAGAAAGTCCAGCTGCCTCTTAAGATGAAGAGAAGTTGCTTGAACTACCCCAGAATACCCATTTCTTCAAGATCTATAGAGCCAGAAACAGCTGTCCTTAGGCAGTACAGATAGAATAGTGAACCTAGAGTCAAGAAGTTGCTGCTGTTCAGTCACTTTTAGTCACATCTGACTCTTCATGACTCAATATGGGGTTTTCTTGGCAAAGATACTGGAGTAGTTTGCCATCTACTTCTCCAGCTCATTTGACAGATGAGGAAACTGAGGCAAACAAGGCTAAATGACTTGTCCAGGATCACACAATAAGTGTCTGAGGCCAGATTTTAATTCAGGAAGATGAATTTTCCTCACTCCAGGCCTGGCACTCTAGCCACTTAGGTGTCTTTGGAGTCAAGAAAACCTGAGTTCAAATATGGCCTCAAACACCATCTAGCTGTGTGCCCTGGCTAGATCATTGAACCTTACTCTAACTCAGTTTCCACATCTATAAAATGGGGGATATAATAGTACCTACCTCTCACAGTTGTTGTGAGGATCAAATAAGATATATGTAAAGTGCTTTCCAATTATAATGCACTATATAAACTCTAGTTATTATAATAATTATTATTTGCTAGGAGTTAGAAGGAAGAAGAGCCCTATCCTTGAAAAGGATTGACCAGGCTACTTTCCTTCCCCAGACAAAGCACATGATAGTAACAAAAACAGCAGCATTATATAGTGCTTTGTGATATGTGACCTCCTTTACATGTGTTATCTCATGTGGTCCTCACAACAACCCCACAAGATAGGTGTTATTATTATCCACATTTTATAGATGAGGAAACTGAGTCTTCAGTATGTTAAGTGACTTGCCCAGGGTCACAGGGCTAGTTAAATGTCTAAGGCAAGATTTGAAATCAGTTCTTTCTGACTCTGAGTCCAACACTCCATCTGCTGTGCCATCTAGATACACATTACCAGGGATCTAGCAGGTGAAGAATCTGAGTTTCTAGATGCTGAGTAAATGTAGAGTGTCCCAAGAAAGGTTGTTTAAGAAACCCTTGGAATCTCTACATTTGTCCAATTTTCCTCATGCAATATAACCAGTTTGTCTTCATTATTGTAACATAGATTTCAAGTGGGAAGGGGGCTTAGAAGGCATCTAGTTGAATCACCTCATTCACACAGATGAGATTCTGAGAGAGAGTGATCTGCCCGAGGTCACCCTGATCATAAGTGGTAGAACTGGGATTTGAACCTAAGGGCTCTTAATGTACAGGGATGGTAGGGTTATGAGGAAGACACTGAATCTGGAGACAGAAAATCTGAACTTGGTCCTGACACTCTTCTTTCTAGACATGTACCCTGGGAACAAGTTGTTTACCTCTTCAAAGCTTTCGTTCCCCTATCGGTAAAGTGTTGATATTATTTGTGCCACCCATCTTCCGGTGAAATCAGCACGATAGCCCAAGATCAAACGAGGTGGTAGGATTGAGATAAGGAAAGAAGAACCTCAAAGATCATCTAATCTAAGCCACATTTCACAAATGACGAGTCTGGTCTCCAGAAAGGTGAAACAATCTTCCCCAAATCTTCACACCAGTAGTTTGAGTCAAGATTCAAACCCAGGTCTTTTTGACTCCCCATCAAGTGCCCAAGCAATGTATGTGAAAGTATTTTATAAGAGTAAAAGACTATAAAAATGCAAATTGTGCTGTAACTAAGGCAAACATTCCCAGAAGGACCAGATTGTCTGCAGGACACACCTAGGGCCAAATATTGAGATTTCCCACAGTCTGTGCTGGAGGGGACAGGAAGGAGCTTCCCACTGAGACTTACTCTATTACAGATTTTCCCTTTCTGGCAGGAGAGAGGCACGCTCTAAATAACACAGCATCTCCCTCTCTTCCTGGGTTCTTGGCAGACTTTTGAATAGGCCAAGGCAAGTCTCTGCCTGCCTCATGGGAGAGCCCTGCTGCAGAAATGGAACAATCCTTAACTTTCTGAGCCCGAGGAAAATTGAAGCTCCTTCAAACCAAACTGAAATTGACAATCAACAAAGCACCATTCACAGGCCCAGGTTCCCCTACCCCAGAACATCCTTCCAGGGAGGAGGAGTGCAATAGCTGCTGAGCTCTGGGAGGCAGCCCTAGCAAGGTAGCAGATTCCCAGGGAGTTTAGGCTTAAAGCCTGCCTGCTAGCTCTTAGTCCACTCTTCTGACTTCTATGTGCTGTTTTATCAGGAATTCTTTCCCAAGCCTCAGTCCATTGCCTTGGAGGGATAACAAACAAATGTTTTCTTCTCACCATTTGCCTTCATCTTTCTCTAAATCTGGGAGGGCAAGAGATTTGTCATGTGAAGAAAGAGGAGAAAACTGTCATTAGGTACCAGAGATCCCTGGAGCCCCATTAGGATAAGGCTTCTACCCTAAAGGAGGAAAATAGCCCTCTATTAAAGGCTGACCTTCTAAAGTCATTCACTCACTGAGGCAGGTGAGGGACCTGGCTCAGTTTCCCCATTTTAAAATAGCAACCATCACCCCAGGGGAGGCTACCCCAGTGGAAGTAAGTGTACATTAACATGAGAAGAAAAACCTCTATCCTTGGGATCTCTTCATTAACTAGCCTGATTTTCTTATGACATCTATTAATAGGCTAATGGTTAGAACTCCAATATTTTAATACTCTAATGGACCTGCAAGCTTATCAAAGTGGGTATTTCCTCCAAAGATGTAAATTACAATGCCTGCCCATCCAGCATGACTCTCTTATTCCTGTCCTCCCAAAAAATTGCCATGGGGATTCTGGGCAGTGGGATAGATGGGTGAGAAGGAGATAGTCTGCCCAATGTGCTTGGAAACTTTCTAGAGTTATCTCAACATTGTGTAGACACCAGTGGAACATTTGGGCTACCCATTGGTAAGGCCTCTCTCACTTGCTACATAAGCAGTCTGTATTTTTTTCTGGTAATATATAAAGACACAGCCAGGTGGCACAATGAATATAGTGCTAGACTTGGAGTCTAGAAAACCTGAGTTTAAATACTATCTCGGTCACATACCAACTGTATGACCCTCGACAAGTCACTTAACCTCTCTCTGCCTCAGTTTCTCATCTGTAAAATGATAGCACCTATTTCCATGAGTTATCAAAAGAAAGTGAAGATAACATATATAAAGTGTTTGCAAACCTTTAATATTACACAAATGCTAGCTGTTCTTATTATTACTATCATGATTATGTGCCAGAAGACAAGTTCTATAGGGTACCCATCCAATTGCATATTATCTTCTGGACAATTGCTATTCTTCAGCCATTTGGTTTTTCCTGTGTGGGTGGTTAGGACAAACTCTTTAGAGAGATAGACGGTCTCATTTAGGAAGCTTGCCATGTCCTGGGGCTTGATAAAGCCAGCACATTGCTACCCATAGAGAGTTCAGAAGGATTTCTACATCTATAGGAAATTCATCATTAACTTGGGCTCTTTTCAACCTTAAGTAATGAGAGTAGTGAATATATTTAGTGCTAATATGTTTCCATGTTTCATTTCTCACTTGATATTAGTCATCTGAGGATCATAGAAAAATCTTATCTTTGTTGTCATGTCTTTTAAGAAATATCATAGGATTTTTGGCATACTTGTTCAACATTTCTGGTGATTTGACAAACACTGGGGTATGGGAGTGTCAATGCCCTCCTGAGGAAGAGAAGTGAGATCCAAATTAGGATTCCTGAGGAGCAAGAAAGAAAATCAGGAAAGGTTGGAACTAGGATTCCTTTGTAGGACTGAAATCTCAGGAGCTGAAATGAGCAGGAAAATGAATTATTGGAGCAGGGAGATCAGTATAAGATAAAGAAGCAAAATACAAATTATATTGGAAGAATTTTCTCAACCTATTTTCCCAAACTCCAGTCTTTTATGGTGATTGATTTTGTTCCTAACCTTTGCCTTGTACTCACATGCTAAACCGGTCCTAGGCCACCTTTCACTCCCCTGATTCAGCCATACTGCTAGACATTAGCAAACTTTATTAAACTCCTAGTTGATATAGGCTATGCTAGTTGCAAAGGGAAACACACACATATATGTACATATATACATACATACATATATATGCATATGTGTATATAATGGTTCTCATGATTGATGGATCGATGGATAGATCTGACAGTCTAGTAGTGAGGTATGACATGTATACAAGTAATTGCTATAGAATGCCATGCACATTGGTCATGGATTTCATTTTGGAGAGCATTTTAGAGGTCTTCTGGACAATGGTTTCTTAACCTGGGGTTTATGAACTCATAGTTGTTTCTAAGTTTTTCATAACTGTACCCTGTGTATTTTATTTTAGGTATCTGGGGGGAGAGGGACTAGGTCTTTCTATCTCACCTAGGCTGGAAGTACAGTGGCCCCTCACAGCCTGATCCCAATTCTGATCAGTAAGGAAACTTTGACCTTCTCTGTTTTTCTAACCTGGGCTTCACCTCTCTAGGAAGCATGGTGGCTCCCTAGCTCCTGAGGATTCACCATATTGGTGCTGATCTTAGTGTGGACCCTTGATTGGCTTCAGCACTACTTCAGATCAGAACTCCCAGTGGTGGCTAGGTGGCACAGTGAATAGAGCACTGGCCCTGGAGTCAGGGGGACCTGAGATCAAATCCAGCCTCAGACTCTTAACACTTACTAGCCATGTGACCTTGGGTAAGTCACTTAACCCCAACTGCCCTCCAAAAAGGCAAAAAAAAAAATAAAGCAAAGAACTGCCAAACTAAAGTGATCCACCAGCCTTAGACTTCCCCAGAAGCAAGGATTATGGGTAGGCATCACCATAGCTGGCTAACTTTAAGTTATTAAAAACATAATTCTGAGAAGAGGTCCATAGGCTTCAGCAGAGTAACACAAGAAAGGTTGAGAACCCCTGATCTAGACTAACTTCCTCATTTTACAGGTAAGGAAACTGAGGTCTAAAGAGTTTAACTAACTTGCCTAAAGTCACATAGGTAGAATATAGAAGGATTAAGTTCCAGCCCTAGGTCTTCTGAAACCAAATTCTGGGTTCTTTCTCTTATGCCAAAGATAATTCTATGATAGCTGGAGAAATGTTTTCTAATTTGATTTGGTCCTTTACATAATGATTCACATATGTGTCCTCAGTACCTCAAATCACAAGAAAAAATATCCACTACCCATGTGAAGGCCAACTCCAATATTTCAGCATATCTGTGATTTCACTGATATGGTCCTTCCTTCCAGCAATGAAGATTGTAACGCACCTGTAACTGCCCATCTCAGGCAATTGTCATGTATGTTCTCCCACACCCCATATATCCTGATGGGGGGGGGGACAACCAACATATTGGGGTTGGGGTGGAGGAATGTTGTTCCTAACATTACAAGGATACCAGTGGAACACATGGGACCATCTATCAGTTATTATTCCCTCTCATCATGTGACTTATTCATCTTTTTTTTCTTCTGCTCATATAGTTCTCTGATAATGTCCTTCACACCACTCCTGTGTAAGTCTTCATTCCTAATACGTCACAGTCTACTCACATCCACTATGAGTTTTTCCCTTGCCTTTTGGGCAGTACAGCACCTGATATATAGTAGACGCATGATAAATGCTTATTGATTGAGTGGGTGGTCTTCAATTTCATTTCTTAGAAAACTATAGTATTCCTTGACTTGCAACCATCATCAGAAGAATGGCAGTGTTAAAAAGAAGTGCCTTTATTTCTGGTCATTAAAAGAACTCTATAATTTCCCAAAGGAAATCCTACCTGTCCTCTTCCTCTTCCATTTTGGACCCAATTTATTGTCCTTTTGCTGTATCTGTCTAAGATACTGTGCTGATAGATAAGCCCTATATGGTATCCATTCAACTGTATATCATAGACTGATCAATAGTCATTTTTCATCCACATTGTTGTTGTTGTATGAAGAGTTGTAGGAGATCATGGCTCTCATTTAGGAGGCCTTGCAATGTGATGTAGCCAGCTCAATGCCATCCACAAATAGGAGTATTTTGATAACATCAACCATTTATAGAAAATACCTCCTCAATTCTGTGCTGCACTGACCCCATGACAGTGGCAAAGACCATTGGTAAGCAAATATCTATCCATTTTGTCTCACTTGATTTTAATAACCAAAGAGTCATTTAACAAAATTATCACTCCAACAGTTGCTGTGTTTCTATTGCTATATCTCTCATGGTATTCAATCTAATTTTGACATATACATGGAAGAGACTATGCATAGGACTGTAGGGACACTAAATTTGTAAGTAAAAGTTTGAAGATCAGAAAATTCCAGTCTTAGCAATAACAGCAATAAAATGGGACCATTTCAGTTTGAAAATAAACATAGGCTGCAGAAGGTCAGCCTAAGTCTCCGTCCCTCCCACCCCTCACTCAGAACAAGGAGGGAGAAAATTAATCTGACCTAGAATGATGCTAACATGTCAACCATCAATGGAAGGAATATTGGAAGAGGGCTGAACCATGATAGATGGTTCATTGGTAGATGAATGTAATGGCATATTACTTAGACATAAGAAATGACAAAGGGGGTATTTTGAGAGAAACCTGGGAAGACCTATATGAACTGATGAAGAGTGAAGTGAGTATAACCAGAAGAGCAATTTATGTGGTAGTAACATTGTAAAGATGAACAGACTTTTTGAAAGAATTAAGAACTCTGACCAGTGCAACGAACTACCATGACTCCTAAGGACCAGTGGTGAAACCTGTTACCCATCTCCTGACAGAGGTGTGATTGATGGACCTCAAGACGCATTGTCAGACATGGATTTCTCAAATGTGTGGATTTGTTTTGCTTGGATATGCATGTGTGTTACAAGGAGTGTGTTTTTCTTATTCTTTTTAATTGGTGGGAAAAGGGGAGCTAGCATAATGTTGCCAAAAAGAAAGAAAAGGGCATCACTGAAGCTATTTTTTAATGCATAGAAGAGAACCTGAAGGATGTGTCCCTGGGCAAGTCACTTAATTTTTCATTGTCCCAGGCAATTCCCTGCAACTCCAAATTGCAGGGAAGCTGTCAATCTGCATTGGTAGAGAAACTTCTTCCACTGATGAAATCACAGGTCCTGAAAAAAACAAATTGCACACATGTCTATACACATCTATTTTTTCCTACTTTGGAATGTAGGACTATGTTTCATTTAGCTGAGCATCTCCCTAGATTTCTAGTATGGTCTAATTTACCACAGAGACAGTGTATCAGGCCAGGTTTTGTTCCTAACTGGGTGAGGAGTGGTTCTGTAGTCATACACCATATTGCAATATCAGAGATCAAGAGGTGGAAGGGATCTCAGGGACCACCTACTCCAACTCCCTCGTTTGACAGCTGATAAAACTGAGTCCAAGGATTAAGTGATTTGCCCCACCACCACCCCTCTACTTACATGATTAATTAGCTGGTAAAGTGCATTGAGCACTGAACCTGAAATCAAGAAGGCATGAATTCAAATCTGTCCCAGACTCTAGCTGTGAGACTCTGGGCTAATCACTGTAATGGAAATGCAGATTTAAAGATCTTCCCTGCCCCTAGCTTAAGTGCACCTGGAGCCTGTGGTGGGAGGCTTGTTTTTCAGGGAAGCCCACACCTTGATACTTTGTCATTGGGCAGTGGGTCAAGGAGGTTGTTACAATCTCTGAGCTAGGAGAAGACTATATAAACCCTGATGAGAGGCTTTGCTTTGGGGCTCACTTTGAGAAGTGTTGTGTGATTTGACCAGATGAGACTCTGGGAAGCCGTTGTTGAGAGCCCCCGGCTTTGAAAACCCAGATGTTGATGCTTCCTTCTCTGGTAACTGTGATTTGGTATTGATATAATGGTTGGACAGTTTGGAAGCCTGTCTGTTTGATCTGTAAGTTCTGTAACTCTGAAGTTCGGGGTGCTGACCTTTTTCCCCTGAACTAGGTAATGTTTGTTTGTTTGATTAAAGTAAGCTTGTTAACCCATTTTGAGTTGCTTTCCTTTTGAAAAGCAGATCTAAGAACCTGTGTTGGCAGTCACCCTGGGGATATTGGGGTGCTTGCCGCTACAAAATGGTGACGAGGGATGGGATCTGCTGAGTAAAAGGAAAGTATGGGGGCTGGGATAATTGTTTGTTTCCCAGTTGTGGTAGCTGTGATTCTGTGGAGCCATGGAGCAGGAGAGAAAGACCTGCATGCTGACTTCACTGAGCTGAGAGCAGGAATGGTGAGCTGCCTGCATGGAGACCTGTGGAGAAGCCTGGAGCTGCTGCCTTCTTCTGGAGGAGAAGGAAGCCAGGAGTTTGGAGTTCAGCCAAAGGACAAGATAAGGACTGTGTGGCAAAGCAGGGGCACTGAATGTGTTTCCTTGCTGCATCCCACAGTTTGGGACCCAGGGGAGGATGGACTTGTGACTATGGTGGGTGGGGTGAAGTGCCATGGACCCCAAGGACCCCACTTTGGTTTTGTTGCCTAGTCCCTTCTCTGGACTTGGAAGCAGGGGCTGGATCAGTGCGAGGGGAAGGACACCCCCCCCCCCCAAGAGAACTTTATGTGATAATGCTTTGTATTTTGTGAATTGATGTGATAATGCAATGTACTTTGTTTAAGACCCAGTGGCCACTTTGGTAACTTTAGATGTACCTTGAAAATATGACTTAAGAGATGGTTAGTGCTAATTGAAATGTAAATTGTCTGTGCTATGGGCATACTTAGTAAGACTTTACTGAATAAGTGACTAATTGTACTTTGAGATATTGTTACAGATAAGAGACTAATTGAGCTAATCAAGACTTTGCCCCATGAGTGGAAGACTTGTACTTTGAAAACTGATGTAACTGATTGAGTAAACTTAAGAGTGACTACTGATAAGTGGACTGAGTTAACATTTGCCCCATGAGTGGAAGACTTGGACTATTGTATTTTGAGATTATATTGTGATTTTCTTATGTACCTGGAAGATGTGACCTAAGAGATGTTTAGTGCTAATTCAAATGTAAATTGTGTATGCTATGGGCAAGAAAGATCTTGGGGCCGAATGTAATGGAAATGCAAATTTAAAGATCTTTCCTGCCCCTAGCTTAAGTGCACCTGGAGCCTGTGGTGGGAGGCTTGTTTTTCAGGAAAGCCCACACCTTGATACTTTGTCATTGGGCAGTGGGTCAAGGAGGTTGTTACAATCTCTGAGCTAGGAGAAGACTATATAAACCCTGAGGAGAGGCTTTGTTTTGGGGCTCACTTTGAGAAGTGTTGTGTGATTTGACCAGATGAGACTCTGGGAAGCCGTTGTTGAGAGCCCCCCGGCTTTGAAAACCCAGATGTTGATGCTTCCCTCTCTGGTAACTGTGATTTGGTATTGATATAATGGTTGGACAGTTTGGAAGCCTGTCTGTTTGATCTGTAAGTTCTGTAACTCTGAAGTTTGGGGTGCTGACCTTTTCCCCTGAACTAGGTAATGTGTGTTTGTTTGATTAAAGTAAGCTTGTTAACCCATTCTGAATTGCTTTCCTTTTGAAAAGCAGATCTAAGAACCTGTGTTGGCAGTCACCCTGGGGATATTGGGGTGCTTGCTGCTACAATCACACAACCTCTTTCTGCCTCAATTTCCTCATCTGTAAAATGAGAATAATAGCTATCTCTCAGAATTGTCGTGAAGATCAAATGAAATAGTATTTGTATTGCATTTTGAAAACCTTAAAGCACTATGTAAATGGTAGCTACCATCATCACAGGCAGGTGAGTGGCACAGTAGATAGAGTGCCAGGCCTGGGATCAGAAAAACCTGAGTTCAAACACAGCCTCAGACACTTACTCCGGGCAAGTCACTTAACCCTATTTGCCTCAGTTTCTCATCTGTAAAATGAGTTGGAAAAGGGAATGGCTAAACCACTCTAGTATCTTGGCCAAGAAAACTCCAAGTAGGATCACAAAGAGTTGGACATGACTGAAACAAGCAACAAAAATCATCAGACTTTCTTGTATTCTTCTGGAAAGGGAGGAAGAGAAACAATTGGGTGCAGCATATCAGCATGGAGCTGGGTGGTAAAGTGAGTAAAGCACTAGGCCTGGAGGCAAGAAGACTCCTCTTACTGAGTTCAAATCTGACCTCAGACACTCACTAGCTGTGGGACGTTGGGCAAATTACTTAATCCTGTCTGCCTCAGTTTCCTCATCTGTAAAATGAGCTGGAGAAGGAAATGGCCAACGACTGCAGTCTCTTGGCCAAGAAAACATCAAATATAGTCAGGAAGAGTCAGATACAATTGAACAGAAAATTATTTCCATTTTTTCTTGTCTTATTGCTTTATCTAGCATTTCTAGCACTATACCAAGCAGTAGTAGTGACAATGGAATCCTTGCTTTACCCACTGGAAACCAAGAAGTTTATCTTCATTGTTGACAGCCAAACTCTTAGAACAGTCTATACTTCATCTCCCATCCACTTCCTACCACCTTGCAAAGTGACTTGCAACTCCTCCACACTGTGGGAACCACCCTTCCCAAGGTTACCAAAAATCTCTGAATTGTTGGATTCATTGTTTTATCTCAGCTCCCATCCTTCTTGATCTCATTGTAGTTTTCAATCTTGTTTATCATTCACTTCTCCTTTAGAATCTCTATTTCCTTAAGTTCAGTGACACTAATCTCTCCTTATTCTCTCTATATCTGAAAACTCCTTCTTTTTCAGTTTCATTTAAATTATCATCATTCATCTCTTGGCCCCTTAGTGTAGTGTAGGTTTTCCCCAGAGCTCTTTTTGGGCCTTCTTCTTCTTCTTCTTCTTCTCTCTCTCTCTCTCTCTCTCTCTCTCTCTCTCTCTCTCTCTTTCTTTCTCTCTCTCTCTCTGTCCATCTCTGTCTGTCTGTCTCTCTCTGAAATCTCATCAGCTCTCACATCCAAGTATCATCTCTACACAGATGACTTTCAAATCTATAAACCTGACCCTGAGGCCCCTCCTGAATTTCAGTTCTACATTGCCAGCTTTCTTCTGGATATCTCTCCACCTGGATGTCCCATAGGCATCTCTAACTCAACTTGTGTAATTTAGAAATCAATATCTTTCCCCAAAATCTAACTATTATTCCAACTTTTCCTTATTTCAATTGAAGGTGTCACCCAGGTTCACAAAGAGCTATCCTCATATCTTCCTTTCCATGACCCTCCATATCCAATGTTGCCAAGGTTCATTGATTTTATAGCCATAATATCTCTCAAATCCATCCCTTTCCCTTCACTCACATCTACCATCCTGCCTCCTAAATGAATCCTCAGCTTCTACTCTCACTCTTCTCCAATTCAACCTCCTAAAAGCTGCCAGAGTAATCTTCCTAAATCTTCCTAATCTTCCTAAAGCCCAGGTCTAACTATATCACTCTGATCCAAAACTTTCAGTGGTTTCCCATTGCCTATAGGATAAAATGGAAACTTCTTAAACTGGGCATATAAGACTCTGCAATATCTTTTTTTAAAATGTTAGTCAATAGGGGCGGCTAGGTGGTGCAGTGAGTAGAGCGTTGGCCCTGGAGTCAGAAGGACCTGAGTTCAGATCCGGCCTCAGACACTTAACGCACACACAAACAAAAAACCTAGCCGTGTGACCTTGGGCAAGTTACTTAACCCCAATTGCCCTCCAAAAAAAAATGTTAGTCAATAACATGGGGGAAAGATGGTTTCCACAGTGTGGTGGAGTTGCAAGTCACTTTGCAAGGTGTTAGGTAGTGGATGGGAGATGAAGTATAGACTGTTCTAAGAGTCTGGCAGTCAGCAATGAAGATAAACTTCTTGGTTTTCAGTGGGTAAAGCAAGGATTCCATTGTCACTATTACTGCTTGGTGTAGTGCTAGAAATGCTAGATAAAGCAATAAGATAAAAAAATAAATTGAAATGTTAGTTTTTTCAAACTCTTTGTGACCCCATTTAGGGTTTTCTTGGCAAAGACACTGCAGTGGTTTGCCATTTCCTTCTCCAGCTCATTTTACAGGTGAGAAAACTGAGGCAAACAGGATTAAATGACTTGCCCAGGAGTCATATACCTAGTAATTGTCTGAGACCATATTTGAAGTTAGGGAGATGAGTCTTCCTGACTCCTGGCCTGACAATCTATCCACTGCACCACCTAACTGCTCTTTTTAAATGTAGCTTTTCAGACATATTTCATATTACTCTATCTCTTCTAACTTTCCAGATAACTTGCTACACTCCAGGCTGTGTTAAGATGTGGAGATGGGACATACCTAACTTTGGTATATCCATGCCTGTGCCCCATGCCTAGAATGTCCTCTTTCTTCAATTCCACTTCTCAGGGTCTCTATCTTTCTGCAACATTCAGATTAAATGTCACCTGATCTGTGAAGCCTTCCTTTAGCCTTCCAGTTGTCCTTCTTCGTGTTATCTTGTACTTTTGTTGGGCATTGACCAGAGCAGTTCCATGATCAGCTTGATCAGCTTATGGGGAGATGAGTATTTGTTTTGGACTTTGTATCTTTCCCAGGAGGATGTGAGCATTTAGAGTTGGAAGGTCATCCAATTCAGTGTACCCATTTTATAGATGAGGAAAATGAGACCTAAATAACTATTGATTTGCCCAGGTTCATACAGATAATTAGTGGAAGAACTGAAATTCAACCTCATGTCTTCTGACTTTAAATGCAATATTCTTTCCACCCTACCTTGTTGCCCATTGATGCCTTCTTGAGGGGACTGAAGACATATGCTTAAGGCTCAGCAATTTGGAATGAAAAGATTGACTTGGGTTGATAAAGATCAGAGCAATGCCTTTGTTCTAGGCCAATAAAAGGGGCCCAACAAACCATCATTGTCTTCTTTTTTCAAGATACCTAGAGAATGCTGATAGAAGAGACCTGAGGACAGATCTTGGTTCTGGCAGGGGATGGGGTTTGGGAGAAGTCACACCAGGGAAGAAATGCCTGAACAGACTTAGTATCTGGTTGGTTGGTTATTGTCCTTCATTCTCAAAGACCAAAATGAAACCACTGTGTTGGAATCAAGTTACAGTGACTGATCAAACCAATAAGAGGTCAGAATGTTCCATCACAGGTTGGATAGTCCATGTGAACATTTGGGGTGGATTCTCCAAATCTGTGCATCTTGTGTTTCTTTTGAGCCACTTCAGTTCTGCTTTGCTCATAGAGCACAGCCCCTTCTTGGATTCGGATATGCTATTTTGGGTAGTCCCTTGCCAATGTCTCCCAAGTCACAAAATCAATTCCAAAGATCTTCAGAGAGACCTGGAGAGTGTCATTGTAATGATTCCTCTGACCATCATGTGAACATTTGTCTTGTGTGAGTTCTCCTCACATGCATAGCATCTAACCCTCTCCTCAAGGACTGCTCAACCATCTTCTACTCCAGACCCAGATACTATAGCTTCTCAGCAGTGAGAGTAATAGTAAATAGCCATAATTCCTAGACCTCTAGGTCCTGGACCAAGCCATGAAGAAGTAGTAACAGAGGCATGTGGTAGATGCACATCAGTTCAACCAAATGCTCCAGGAGGAAGCCATGTCACTATGTGATTAAAGCTCAGCAACCAAATTTCCTGCATAGAATATGGGAAGATTTCTCAGATAATCTCTAGTTTCTGGAGCATTCCTTAATGCTCAGCCTTCTTAAGGACAAAATGATCACATATGTGCCTTTAAAACTGAAGGAGGATGAAGGAACTAAAGCATGATATAGGAAAGCAAAAAAAAAAAAATGGACTTTGCCTCCTGCTACCATCTTGAGTTCTCAAGCAGTGAAAGTTCTATGAGAAGAGTATTGCTTCCTTAACAATCTCAAGTTTGTTTCCTTCTGGGAGGAGCGCCAAGCCCTTTGTATAGTACCATAAGGCTGAGGGGAAAGGAGTAAATCACCCCCGGGACTGCCTCTTTATTTACCCAAAATTCATTTGCTTTCTGACAGGGTCAAAATCATGGGGTAATACTATTGGCTTACAGAACTAGATAGGTCTCCGCAGAGAAAACAGGACTCACCAAAAGGAAGAATGATTATATCAATTATTTATTGACCACTGTGAATTCTTTATGTGTTTTACATTCTCTCTGTGAAGTGAAACAATCAGTACCAGATATCCACTGTTACCTCAAATTCTTAAAGCCTTGAGCTGTATGTATTCTGATGTCCTCAGAGAGAGATGAATAGCGACAAAATGAGTCAAAGAAATCAGGAGAAAGAAGGACTAAGTTACCAAAGTACCAAAGTACTAATTCCCCTAGTTACCAAACAGGACCACAAGACCTTTGATAATTCTTAAGATTTTTGCCTTTGAATTATTATTGTATTTCCATATATATGTATGTGCTTCTAGACAATGCATATATGAACATATATATTCATATTTGTGTTTTATGTATATGTTATATCTACATGTGTGTTTTCTATGTATATGTATACTTGATTTTTGCTTATATACACAGGCGCACAAACGTGTATGTATATATATATGTGTGTATATGTATATACACACACATATATACGTGTGTATATATGTATTTATTTTTGCTTGCATAGACAGGTGCACAAACATGTATACACACATGTATGTGTAATATGTTATCCATCGCGTATATACGTGTACATACATGTACATATATGTGTTGTGTGTGTTGTTTATACGGGGCAGCTGGTAATACAATGAATAAAGTGGCAGCCTACAGTCAGGAAAACCCATCTTCTTGAGTCAAATCTGGACTTTGACACTTACTTGCTGTGTGACCCTGGGCAAGTTACTTAATTTTGTTTGCCTTCATTTCTTCATCTTAAAATGAGCTGGAGAAGGAAATGGTAAATCACTTCAGTTTGTTTGCAAAGAAAATTCCAAATGAGGTCACAAAGAATTGGACACAGCTGAAAAATGAATGAACAACCAAAAAGTGCATGCATGTCTGTGTATATCCATATACATACACACTGTGTTACATAGCTATATACATACTTACATATATACCTACATATACACATATACAGACATAGATAGCTGTAGATATTTACCCCATATCACGTAAACTAGTAGGCCTAAAAACCTGAAGTGTTAGGTGTTCTTTTCTCAGAGCAAGCATGTACTGATATTTGTAAAAGCTGATATTTATAAAAGGAAAACCAGTAGGGGTCAACGATGAGCCAGGTCCTAAGGTTTGCTGGGCCCTGGAAGATGTGGTCCAACATGTTGTAGGAGTTCTGGGCCCAGCACTTAAATATTTGTGGAATGAATGAATTGGAAATAAAACTATCTGATTTTGTCATTTGGCATTTAAGCAAGAGATTTCCATTCTCCTCAACAGTGAAAAATATGACTCCCTCAGTCATGTGTGTTACACTTGGGAGTTAGAGTGAGGTTAAGGGTCCATGAAAGTATTAATAACACAGAAATCCAATTCCAGCATATTTCTTCCTTTGGAACAGTATTTTTAGTGTCAAATAAAAATGTGATTCAGTCTAAAACTCTGGTTATTCCCATTCACAGTCTATTGACAAGGTAAAATCCGGTTTGTCCCAATGTAAATAGACCATCCATTGGCAAGTATGGCCTCTCAGTAAGGAATGATGTTGGATGCTGTTTTAAAAAGGAATATTTTAAAGTCATATAATTAAAATTCTCTTGATCAAACCTAGGACCATCAGTCAGGAGAAGGAAGATACCACTAGCACTCAGAAGAAAAGGACTAATGAAATAT
Source organism: Gymnobelideus leadbeateri (assembly GCA_011680675.1). Classification (NCBI taxonomy): domain Eukaryota; kingdom Metazoa; phylum Chordata; class Mammalia; order Diprotodontia; family Petauridae; genus Gymnobelideus; species Gymnobelideus leadbeateri. Next base: position 419,505 of record WOXC01002488.1, on the reverse strand, counting down.
ACCAAGTCTGAAAAGTAGTTTAAGTAAAACAGAACACAAGTCAACAGTTCTGTGATGCAGAGGAAAATGGCCTGGATCTGGAGCAAGAGGAACAATTCTGGCCACCTTCCTACCTGAGTGGCCTCAGACAAGTCACTTACTCCCTCTAGCATTGTTTCTTTTCCTGTAAAATAAAAGGGTCAAATTAAATGATATCTTTAAATCCTATGAGCCTATCAGAAAATGGAACAGGCTTTTTCAAAAGCATGGTCTCTGTGATGAAACCCTCTTATCCAAAAGGACTTGGAGTCGACCATATGTTTAATGTGAGATCTTAAGCAGCTTGGTGCATTTTTTGCACAGATGTTGTTTCTAAGATGATTGCTACCTTAACTTTTTAACCAATTTGAAGGAGACCTTCACAGCCTTCTTGATATAGATTCTGGGAATCTGTGGCACACTTCCTTTCCTGTTCACCTTTGTGAAGCCTGAAAGGTCAAAGGGACATTTTAAAGCCAAGATACAGTGGATCAAAGAAATTCACACAATAAAGCAACACTTCTACTTTAAGGGGCTGGTTCTGTAAATTAGTAGAGTTAAGGAAACAAATTAATGTAATTTTTCTGATAAGTCCAAGCAGGTATTTAGAAGTTGAGCCACCTGCAGGGGATTTATTTATTTTAAGCCCTGAAGCACCATCAGAGCCTGTATAGCCAGAAGACTAGAAAGGGTTGAGAGTTTTGTTTTTTTAACCTAGGTTTGGCAGTTTAAAGGGTTAGATTAAGCAATGAGTAGCAATTTAGTGTGAGAAAGCTCTTAGTTTTTACCTAGGTGTTTAGATTTAATTGCATCTTCTTGTATAAAAAATCCTCTTCAGAGTTATTAAACAAATACAGCCATTAGTAAACAAGCATTTATCAGATGCCTACTATGTGCCAAGTACTGTTAGGTACTAGAGATATAAAGACGAAAATGAAATAGTCCTTTCCCTCAAGGAGCTTATACTCTATAGGGGGAGACATCAGGTATAACAGGTATATGTACACATAAGTATATACAAAATTTATATAAAATAAATACAAGGTGACAAAGGAAGGAAGCGTTAGCAGTTGGGTTAACCAAGAAAGGTCTTCTATAGGAGGTGGCATTTGAACTGATCTTTGAATGGGAAGAGAACCAAGACAGCAATGTTACTAAAACCCAAAGTGAGAGGGTATTGAAGAAAAGAAGGTAGTCAATGATGTCAGATGTTACAGAAAGGTGAAGAAGGATGAGAATTAGGAAAAGGCTATTCAATTTGGAAAACTAAGAGCAACTTCAGTTGACTAATGATAATTAAGAATTATTTCATGTTAAAAGAAGAAGAAGAAGAAGAATGGTTTGTGTACTAATCTCAGTCTATTAGGTTAGAGGCCTGAGAAAGATCTAGTTAACTGATCAATGTTACTGTGCCCTCCGAGGTCATCCAAATCTCTAGCATTGTACTAATAACTCACATGTCCACAGTGCTTTAAAAGTCATAAAATATTTTCCTTGCAAAAACTCTGTGATGTAGGTAGTATGAGGACTATCATTCCAAATGATAAAATGGAGGCTCAAGGAGTTTGAAGGACACTCTCTCTTAGTCACATAGATTATGTCAGAGCCAAGATTTAGACTCAGGTCTCTTGATTCCAACTACAGTATCCTTTCTTCTCCTTTGCCTCTGCACCTGCCCCAGAAGGAGGAGAGACTCCTATCCACCCTGAGAAGCCATTCCACCCCTCCAGGCACCCTCTCCTATGACTCCACAACAGTTGCCTTGTCCACTTTCCAACTATAGATATCTGTCTAATGCCTTAGGACAACTCCACCCCAAAGCAAACTCCAATGGAAAATGATAACCTACCTTAACTCATTCCACAATGATTAACATATACCCAGCCCTATATACCCTCTCCATTCCATTGATTCTGAACCCCTAACTTCCATTTTTTTTCAAACTCCACTCTGTCTGCCATTTACCACTCCCTTATTCCCATTCTCCTCTACCCAATTCCTACATCTCTAGATCCCCACTGATTCAGCTGTGTCCTCTTGGATGCTTGCTCTGTAGGTAGTAAAAGAACTTTCACCATAAACTTTTTCCTTTCTCACTCTCCATCTTCTTATATTCACTGATACCTAGCTCTCTGATGATACAGCTTTCTTAACCACACTTTCCAAGATTGTTTGCATTTTCACTTTCAATCAGCTGTTCATCATGGGGGCATTGAAAGAATACTCCTTGTTTCCCACCACTCCACTTCTACGAGTGTCACTCAACGAACTTTCTTCCTTTGAAGTTTATTTGTTCCATATTTATCAACTAATCAAGATTCTGGTGGCAATTGTCTCAACCTCCACGACCTTCCTTCCTTCCTCAATGAATTCAATGCCTGCTTCAGTCTTCCTTTCCTCCCCAACTCCTGCCCTCATTCTAGGTGCACTCAATACACCCACACTCTTGATCTTGCCATTACCCACAAGTGTTTCATTGCTATGTTGACAAACTCCAAAATTCCTTTATCTGATCATAATCTGTGGTCATGCTACCTCTCCCTCAGCCTTGCAACCCTCAACCCTGATCTTCATTTTCACTTTGACCCCCCCCCCCAATCCCTCCATCTTTCAGTTCTTTCCCAGGCTATCACCTATACTAGCTACACTTTCCAACCTCTCCCATCTTAACCAATTGGTGAATTAGTTCAACACTATATTGCCCTCTTATTTTGAGTACTTTGTCCCTTTAGAGGCAACTAGGTGCCAGATAAGGTCCTAGGTCTAGAGTCAGGAAAACCTGAGCCCAAATCTGGCCTTAAACAATTATTAGTTCTGTGACCCTGGGCAAGTCACTTAACCTCTGTCGACCTCAGTTTCCTCAACTATAAAATAGGAATAATAATAATAATACCTACCTCCTAGGTTTATTGTGAGTCTCATTTGATACTCACAATACTTGTAAATGCTTAGATACATTATAATACTTGTAAAATGCTTAGCACAGTGACCGACAAAGTAGGTACATGATAAATGCTGGCTTCTTTTCTTCTGTCTCTTATTCTATCAAAAAATCTTGCCTTGCCAAGCCTCAGACTTGTATTACTCACACCATTTATTACCTACATTCCTACTAACCTGCTGCTGTATGCAGCTGGAGAAAAATCAAAAAACCATAATGACTTTGTCCACAACAAAATTTATGTTACATAATCTCAACTGGGGCAGCTTAACTGCAGAAAGGGGATCCTTTTACACCTCATTAATTGATGCCACTCAACACAACTGCTTTTTATCCCTCTTTAAATCTCCCATGGCTCTCTGTTTTCTCCCCCTCCCCCTTAGCTGAGAATTTTGCCTCAAATTTCACTGAAAAAGTTGAGGACAATTGCCAAGGGCTCCCTCTTCCCCCTCCTCCTCATCTTACATCACTGAGATGCTTTTCACCACCCTCTCCTTTATTCTCTCTCACATGAAGGGGTGGCCCTTCTCCTTGCCAAGGCAGTTCCCTCTACATGGACAAGTGATTCCATTCTATACTATCTTCTCCAGCGGATTGCCCCCTCAATCTTCCCCCTCTCTCATTTATCTTTAAACTCTCCCTGTCTACTGATAGGGTCCCTATTGCCTACAAATATGCCCAGGTATCCCTCAACCTCAAAAAAACCCTCACTCGATCTATCTAACCCCACTGTCACATCATATATATCTTCTCCCTAAACTCCTTAAGAAGTTTGTCTACAAAAGTGCCTCCACTTTCTTTTCTCACACTATATTTTTAACTCTCTATAGTCTGGTTTGAAATCTCATCATTCAACCAAAATAGTTCTCCCCAAAATTACCAAAGATCTTTTAAGCACCAGATCTCTTCCCAATCCTCTTCCCAATTCTCATCCTTCTTAACCTCTCTGAAGACTTTGGTACTGTTGATCTCCCTCTTTTCCTTTCTACTTTCTTCTTTCTAGGTTTTTGTGCTGTTGGGTACTCTCCTGGTTCTCTTCCTGCGTCTCTGACTTCTCCTCAGTCACCTTGGCTGGATTTCCATCCATGTTGCACTCAGTAACAATAAGTGTCTCCCAAGGCTCTTTTCTGAGACCTCTATACTATATCATTTTGGTGATCTCAAGTCCAATGAATTCAATAATCTTTATGCAGATCATTTTCAGATCTATTTGTCCAGCTCTAACCTCTCTCCTCACCTCCAGCCTCAAATCTCTAACTGCTTATTGGAAATCTCAATCTGGATTTCTCATAAACACCTTAAACTCATCACATCCAAAACTGAATTCATCTTTTTCCCAGACCCTCTCCTTTTCTTGACTTCTCTATTTCTGTAAAGAATACTAGTCAACAAGGCTTGCCAAGTAGGTGCCATTCTCAACTCCTCATTCTCACCCCACCATTTCCAATGTATTGCCAAGTCTTGTTGTTTCTACCATTATAACCTCTCTTGAATATGCCCTCATCTCTTCTCTGACACTGGCACCACCTTGGAGCAGGCCCTCATCACCTCACACCTGGACTATTGTGATAGCTGGTTAATGTGCCTGCCTCAAGTCTCTTTACACTCTGGTCCACCCTCCACTTAACTGTCAAATTGATCTTCCTTAAATGCAGATCTGACCATGTCACCCCTCTCCCCCCACATTCAAGAACCTCTAGGATCAAATATAAAATCTTCTGTTTGGTTTTTAAAGTCCTACCTTACTTGGGGCCCTTCTACCTTCCTGGTCTTCCAGGAAGGATTTACTCCCCTCTATATACTCTATGATCCAGGGATGCTGGCCTCCTTCTATTCCTTGCAGCAAACTTTCCACCTCTCAGCTCCAGCTATTTTCATCGGCTGTCCTCCACAGGGCCAATGCAGGAATTTGTTTTGCTTAATTGTGCATGTTTATGTCATGTTTTGTTTTTCTTGATTTCTCAGTGGGGTAGGGGAGGGGGAGTGGAGGTAAGAGGGAGAAAACAGTATTTTTTTTAAATGTAAACAAATAAATTCCTGTTAACTTGTTTTCTACAATACAATGCTGCCTAGCCAGTGGGAATAATTTGGATGTAACCTCGAAAACTCAAACCTACAAAATAAAGGCAAACATCAAAGGCTCTTTAGAAGGATTTATAAATCTTAGTTAATTCTGCAATGATCTGTCTCACTCTAGACTATGATTCCCATCAGTTTCCTTTTTTTTCTTTATTTTTTGGTATCAGATCTATGATGCTATCTGTGTAAGTGAGGAATTGCTTTGCAAGAATGGTCTTAAGGAGTTGCCTGGGACCCTGACAACCTAAGTGACTTGCTTATGATGATACAATCAGAAGTCTTCCTGAATCTGAGGATGGCTCTCTAACCATCATGACACGCTGCCTCTAGAACCTTTTAAGTTTGCTAAAACACTTAAATGGTCAAGTTGTGGAGTAGTAGATAGAGTGTCAGGAAGACTTCTCTTCCTGAGTTCAAATCTGGCCTCAGACACTTACTAGCCATGTGACCCTGAACAAGTCACTAAACCCCAGTGGCCTCAGTTTCCACAGCTGTAAAATAAGCTGGAGAAGGAAATGGTAAACTCCAGCACCTTTGCCAAGAAAACTCCAAATGGGGTCACAAAGAGTCAGACACAACTGAACAACAACACTCTTGAATAAAAGATATCATTTCTAACCTTAAATTTCTTACCTTCAATTTTAAGTATAAGTTTCTAGCTTAAGATCTAGGTCCCTCTTTCCCAAGGGTCAATCCCAGTGGTTCATCATGTTGAAGAGGTGACCTTGCTCCCTTAGAGACATTGCTGAAAGAGCACGATCTCCAGCAAATTTTACCATGCTAGAAAGACTTCCAGTATGAGTGTCATCAGCAACTGTCATCCAAGAGCCAGTCTAGTTAACCTTGGAGAAACTGAGCACTAGAGTATATTGTTTTATTGGCCAAGGGTAATTCATGAAGAAGTAAAGGTGAATACCTCCTAGAATTCCGGCATTGAATGAAATCTGAGAGATCACCAGCACAGTACAATAATAAAAGTACTAAATTTGGAGTCAATGGACCAGAATTCAAGGGCTGACTCTGTCATATATTAACTGGGCAAGTTGCTTGACCTCTCTGAGTCTCAGTTTCCTCGTCTGGAAAATGTTGGCATTGGTGAGATAACCTGCGATCCCTTTGACTTCTAATTCTATGGCGTGATACCATCTAGTCCAGCCAACCCTTCTGTTTCATGAGTCTCATGCTATCCTTCAACAAGGGCTTCTCCCTCCTCCTATTCTTCACCATATTAAGCCAAAATCTGCCTACCTGGAACTTCTGCCATCATTCTTACTTCTTTCTTTTGAAGGTTCACAGAACAAGTTCTGGTCCTGTAGAACCTCCATTTTTCTTCCAAAGACTGAGAAATGAAGAGTATTTCTTCCTACAGTGAAGCACTATAGGGCAAACTTTGACTGTTAGAATCTTCCTTTTCTAACTACCGAAAGTTAAAGAACCTTACATAAGCAGAGCTTCATTTAATCCGTATAACTATGTGGTATCCTCATGACCAGAATTATTATTAACATTAATAGCAAGTATTTATATAGTGATTTAAGATTTGCAAAGCACTTTACAAATATTATCTCAATTTTATCCTAATAACCCTGGGAAATAAATGATATGATTATTCCCATTTTACAGATAAGGAAACTGGGTCATACAGTAGTGAAGTGACTTGCCCATAGCTACACAGCTACTTAAGTATGTGGGGTCACATTTGAACTCAAATCTTTCTGACTCTAGGTACAGCGGTCTATCCACTGTGTCACCTAGGTGCCTCAGAGTTGGAATCACCACCAAAGATCCCTAATCTAACCCATACTTGAAGAAGGGGGTCTAAATAAGAATTTATTAAGGACTTACTCTGTACCAGGCACCACACTAAGTGCTTGACAAAAATGTTATCTTCGTGGGCGGCTAGGTGGCGCAATGAGTAAGAGCGTCGGCCCCGAAGTTGGGATGACCCGGGACTGGTCCCAGTCTCAGAAAATGAGCACCCACACATAAAGAATGACTGGCCTTGTAACCTTAAACAAGTTTCTTAACCCCAATTGCTTTAAATTAAAAAAAAAATGTTATCTTCGGGGCAGCTAGGTGGTGCAGTGAATAAAGCATCAGACCTGGAGTCAGGAGGACCTGAGGTCAAATCCACCACAAAAAGGAGCAGGTGTGACCTTGGGCAAGTCACTTAACCCCAATTTCCCTACCTTCCCCCTCCAAAAAGCAAAGAAGAAGAAAGAAGAAGAAAGAAGAAAGAAGAAGAAGAAGAACAAGAACAAGAACAAGAAGAAGAACAAGAAGAAGAACAAGAACAAGAAGAACAAGAAGAAGAACAAGAAGAAGAACAAGAACAAGAACAAGAAGAACAAGAAGAAGAACAAGAAGAAGAACAAGAAGAACAAGAAGAAGAAGAAGAAGAACAAGAAGAAGAAGAAGAGGAGGAGGAGGAAATTTATCTTCCCTCACAGTTTCCCTGACAAATTGTCATTCAGGGATTGTTCAAAGACACCCCCATACACAAAAGATCTGGTCAACCCACTACCCTCAAAGCAGCCCATTTCATTTCTGGACAACTTTAACTTCAAGAAGGTTTTTTGCTGACATCCATTTAAAACCTGCCTCTCTGTAACTTCCACCCATTATTCCTAGCTCTGACCTTAAGGGTAAAGCAGAACAACTCTAACCCTCTTTCCACATGTGCTGATGAAAAGTTTGTTGTTATTCAGTCATATTCAATCACATCCAACTCTTCAAGATACTGTCTTAAGTTTTCTTGACAAAGGTAGAGGAGTAGTTTACCATTTCTCTTCTCTAGCTCATTTGACAGATAAAGAAACTGAGGCAAACAAGGTAAAGTGACTTGCCCATGGTCACACAGCTAGTAGGTGTCTGAGGTCAGATTTGAACTCAGGAAAAGGAGTCTTCCTGCCTCCAGGCCTGGCACTCTATCCAGATCTTCAGGGCTCTTCTAGGAACATGTACTACCCCCACAGGGTCCTCTAAAAAGGAGTCACTGAGAGGCGACAGTGAATAGAGCACCGGCCTTAGAGTCAGGAGGACCTGAATTCAAATCCAGCCTCAGATACTTAACACTTACTAACCATGTGACCTTGGGCAAGTCACTTGACCCTAATTGGCCTGCCTTCCCCCCTCTAAAAAGCAAAAAAAACAAAAAAAAACAAAAGGAGTCACTGAAGCACAGGGAGCCAGAGGATGAAAAAGAGGATCAGAGAACACATCCATCACACTGCAGGGAATAATAGGGAAAAGCTCAAGGGTAGATTTACAACACGAAGATGCAGATCAGTGACAGGTTTTTTGGGTAGAACCAATTAGACACCATTTCTCTATAGACTTCACGCTTCAGTTTTTATGGGTTCACAAGACCCTGTTGTCCACCACTGGTCCAGCCCTGCCAGAAATCCTTTCTATGAAAAAGTGTTTATTAAATACTGTGAATATGACTCTTATGTTCCCAATTGTACATATTTACTCATACTATTCCCTTGTACCTGGAATGACTTTTCTCCTATTTCTGACTTTTAAGATTCTACCCATCCTTTGGGGCCCAGATCAAATACCATTATTCCATGAAGCCATCAATGATCTCACAAGCTAGCATTAAAAGTTCTTGTCTCTGAACTTGTAATATCTTACTTGTACTTCTTGTGCAGTTTACAGTTTTAATTTGTGTATGTATGTTTCCTCTCCTCTACAAAACTGTAAGCTCTTAGACAGAGAGATAGACAGACAGACAGACAGACGGATGGATGGATGACTGGATGGATGGATGGATGGATGGATGGATGGATAGATGGATAGAGGCAGTTGGTGACTCAGTGAATACAGCACTAGACCTATAGTCAGGAAAGTTTGAGATAAAATTCTGCCTCAAGCACTGACTATGTGACCTTGGATAAGTCACTTAACCTCATTCCGCCTCAGTTTCCCAACTGTAATGTGAAGATAATAATAGTACTTCCTTCCCAAGGTTCTTTTAAGGATTCAATGAGATATGATATGTAAAGCATTTTGAAAACTTCAAAGTGCTATATATTGGTTATCATAGTTATCTAAAAAGACCAACAGTTAGCATTTAATCATTTGGAATGTGTCAGGCACTGTTCTAAATTCTAGAGATCCAAGCAAGCAAGATGAACTCTGCCTACAAGATCTCACATGCTAACAAAACAAGGCAACATATTAAAGGGAAACAGAGAAAGTGGGGCACTCATGAAGCATCATGGCATGGAAAGGCTTGGAAATGATGAAGAGACCTGGCTCCAGGCACCTATCACCTGTCATAGCAGCATTCCAGGGTAGGCTTCCAAAGTTCTGATGAGAGGGGAATGAAGATGATAGCTAGATCACAAAGTACATGGTGAGGTGATGGCTGGGGACTGTATCATAGAATCATCAACTCTCAGAGGTAATATGAACCTGAACAATAATAATATCTCCAACATACCTTAAAGCAGTCCTTAAAACCTAAGTGTACAAAAATATTTATAGCAGCTCTTTTTGTGGTGGTCAAGAACTGGAAATTGAGGGGATGCCCATCAATCAAAGAATGGCTGAAAAAGTTGTGGTATATGAATGTAATGGGATACTACTATGCTATAAAAAATGAGTAGACGGACTTCATAATAACCTGGAGAAACTTATATAAACTGATGCTAAGTGAGGAGAGCCAGGAGAACCAGGAGAACTTTGTACACAATTAGACACATTATACCAGTGATGACTGACTTTGATAAACTGGGCTCATCTTAGCAATGTAAGATTATAAGACAACTCCAAAAGACTCATGATGGAAAGGGATATCCACATCCAGAGAAGGAACTACAGAGTCTGAATGCAGATCAAAGAAAGCTACCTGCTCTCTCTTTTTTGTTTTGTTTTGTTTTATTCTTTCTTATTGTTCACTCCACTGGTTATAATCCTTCTTTACAACTTGACTGATGTTTAATATGAAGGTATTTGTAGATCCTATATTTGATTGCATGCCACCATGGAAGGGAGGTGGGAGGAGAGAGAGGAAGAGAAAATTTGAAATTCAAGGGATTGTGGAACTGAATGTTGTAAACTAAAAGTAAATAAATTTTAAAACAAAGAAATGATGAATAGGTGGACTTCAGAAGATCCTGGAAAGACTTCTACGAACTGATGCTGAGTGAAGTGAGCAGAATGAGAACTTTGTTCACAGAAACAACCACAGTGTATGATGACTGATTTTGATAGACTTAGCCCTTCTCAGAAATGCAAGGACCTAAAACAGTTCCAAAGTACACATGATGGTAAATGTCATTCACATCCGGAGAAAAACTATGGAATTGGAATGCAGAGTGAAGCAGACTATTTTCTTTTTTGTTTTGTTTTGTTTTTTCTTTCTCATGGTCTCTCCCATTTGTTATAATTCTATACAACCTGACTAATGTGAAAATGTGTTTAATAGGACTGTATGTGTAGAGCCATATCATATTGCATGCTATTTGGGGAGGAAAGGGGGAGGGAGAAAATTTAAAACTTATGAAAATGAATGTTGAAACCCCAAAATAAATTAATTAATCAATTTAAATTAAAAAAAAAAACCAAGTGGTCCTTAAACCCTTTGCTTTAACCCACTGTGTCCCAAGACAGCCCACCCCATGTTTGGGCAGCAGTAAGGGGAGTTTATAGCCGTGTAACCTTGAGGCAGTTACTTAACCCCAATTGCTTTAAAAAAAAAAAAGTAAGGGGAGTTTACCCAACATGACGCCTAAATTTTTGCCTCTTCTATCTCTTCAAACTCTTTGTAACTTCCATGCACTCTTCTGGCTTCTGCTTTTTGGGGCCAAATAGAACAAGTCTTCTACATGACAGTCCTTTCAGGTTCTGCAAAGACAGCAATAATGTGCCCTTTAAATCTTTCTGCAACAGGCTAAATATTCCCAGCACCTTCAAATGATCCTCACGGGACAGAGTTAAGGTACTTCACCATCATGATTACCTTCCTCTGGATATTCTCTAACTTATCAAAGTCCTTACCAAAATAAGGTTCCCAGAAGAGAAACCAATACTCCAGATGTTGTCTGACCACTGTGGAGAGGTCTACAGCTGGACTACCATCTCTTATCCTGAAAATCAGTGACTTTCTTAATGTGGGCCAGGCTTGGCAGGATCAGATGAGATCATGTATGCAATGCATTTTTTGAACCCTAAAGTGTTATATATAGCTGTTATATTATTAACATTATTATTGTTTTCATCCCTGTTGAGGGCAGCTAGGTGGTAGAGTAGATAAAGTTCTGGGTCTGGAGCCAGGAAGACTCATGTTCCCTAGTTCAAATCTTGCCTCAGAAGCTTGCTATCTGTGTGACCTTGAGCACATCACTTAACCCTGTTTGCCTCAGTTTCCTCCTCTGTAAAATGAGTTGGAGAAGAAAATGGTGAACCATTCCAGGATCTTTGCCATGAAAACTCCAAATGGGATTACAAAGGACTGACTGAACAACATCACATTTCAGACATTTTCTGACATTTACAAATTCTGGGGCTACCTCCTTTTCAAGATCTGCATCTTGAACACATGAGGAAATACACCAGTGGTGTCAAACTCAAACAGAAAGGGGGTCACTAATCTGTACATAGGGATCCCTGTAGGTCTTATATTGACTTAGTTTTAAAATGTAATGTTATCTGTGTTCTATTTTATTTTCATTTATTTTGTTTGGGCTACATGAGGAATGTTGCCAGGAAGTGTTTGGAACCATTAAAACATACTGTTCTTGACTTGAATACAGACTTTTATTGCATATGTTCAAGAAATAGGGTTGGAAGGGGCCTTCAAAGATGTCTAGTCCAACCTGAACTCGATCAAGAATTTCCACTTTGACACATCTGACAAAATTATTTATCCAAACAAGGGATTTGCCTTGTAAATGGTAGAGCTGGAGCCTGAACCAGTCTTTGGGAGGGCTAAGACTCCATCCATGACTTCTCTGGTTAGCTCTCCTCCTGCCCCCCTCCCCTCCACCTACCCACTCCTACCCTACTCTAGGCCTACTCTGGATCTCAGCTCCCTCCATGGAACTCAGGAGCTGCTCAACCAATCCTTCGATTAGCTGAATCTTTTTTGAAGCTGTGGCTGCTGAGTATTTTCATCCCTGTGTGTGATGGTGTTGCCGACGTTGATCACTGACAGAGGAACAGTTGTGCTCAACACACTGCCTGCTGGGAACGCCCACCTCTGTTTTGGGGCTGTGTGTGCCCTGAGAGTCTGCAGTTCTTTGTAAGTTTTGTTTTTGCCTCCTGGGTGGCATGTTTTTGTTGTAGTTGAGTCATTTCAGTCATGACCCCATTTGAGGTTTTCTTGGCCAAGCTCCCCTTGAGCTGAGCTATAATTCATTACTCATCACAGAACCCTACTTTACCCTTTGTCTAACCCTGGGCCTGCACCTAGGTTCCTGTGCCTGACACTGAGAAAAAGGGACTAATAAGCTATACTTACATTCATTCATGGAGGTAAGGAGCTACAAATCAACTTAAATGTTCCTTTCCTTCTTCCTCCCTCTACTGTACCCCCGATCTGGCAGGTAGCTAGAGCTGGGAGACAGAGTGGTGGGCTTGGAGTCATGAAGACCTGAATTCAATTCTGGCCTCAGATATTCTTTAGCTGTGTGACTATGGGAAAATCACTTAAGTTCTGCCTGCCTCAGTTTCCTCAACTGTAAAATGGGGATAATAACAGCACTTACCTCACAGATTTGTTGTAAAGATTAAATGAGATAGTATTTTACAAATTTTTAGCTCAGTGTCTGGAGCATAGCAGGTAATATATAAATATTTATGCCACTCTGCCCCTGGGGTTTGAGCCACAAATAGCACCTCTTCTCCCTCCACAGTATCCCCATGAAGCTAGAAGGACTTTCCCCACTTTCTAAGTACAGAGAAACCAAGGTCCAGAAAACTCTGACTCTTGTTCACACAGCAGATCAGTGAAGGAGAAGGGAATCTGACCAAGGATTAACCTTGATTTAACTGGAGAAGGGACAATGGCCTCAATTCAGATACATGACCTATACCTTCTAGGGACTGGGTATGGTTAAGTCCTAGTGCCCCTTCCTTGTCACTAGTATCTAGAATTCATATTCAACTTATAATTGTAGGCTGATAAAATATACTTCCCAACTATCAGATGGGAGAACCCATGGTGAGACAGGAGACATCTGAAATAGATCTGGGAGTTTCAGTAGGCTTCAAACTCAATAATAATCAAGAGTAATAGGACCACCAGAAATGCTTGGGTGATCTCAGGCTACATTAAAAGAAGCATAGCTTCTAAGAATAAGGAGATTGTAGTTCCATTGCCTCCTACCCTGGTCAGACCACATATGGAGTATGGTCTTCCCCCTACCCTGGAAAGATCATTTACTCAATATTAAGAGGGGCCCTTGGGCAAACTGTCCTGGTTCAAATTTGGAGACCAAGTCCCAAGAGTGCATAGATTCCTGGCTTGACTATCACGCATAATATCTGCCCTGCTACGCCCCCCACCAGTTACCCACCTGAGCACCACTACACACCCCAAGGGAAATCTAATCAACATTACGATGATTCCAGAACAGAGCAGACCTGGCTGAGCACCCAAAGGTGGATATCTCAATCATCCCTAACTTTCTATAACTGAACAGGCCCCACGGATGCTTGCCTTAACCATCAGATAGGAGCACAGCTTCTCTTCCTTTCCACTCCTCACTCCTTTCCACAGGATTCCTGTTCTGGGACTGATAATCTAATCAACATGGTCATTGTTACTAGTACGTGTGTTACATTATTTAGTGTGTAGCACACTAGTAAATGTGTTACAATTTACTTTCTTCCCTGGGCCATCACTTCCCACTCTTTATAACCATTCATGACAGCCCCTAGGCCTTCTGCATCCCTATCCCACTCTATTTCATGCTGGCTAGATGGTGTAGTAGATAGAGCACTGGACCTGGACTCGGGAAATTGTTGTTTTCAGTTATTTTCTAGTCATGTCTGACTCTTCATCTTCCCATATGGGGTTTTCTTGCCAAAGATACTGGAGTGGTTTGCCATTTCCTTCTCCAGCTCATTTTACAGAGGAGAAAACAAAGGCAAACAGGGCTAAATGACTTATCCAGGGTGACACAGCTAGTAAGTGTCTGAGATCAAATTTGAACCAAGATCTTCCTGACTCCCAGCACTCTATCTATTATACCACCTAGCTGCCCAGGAAATCAGGAAGACTTGAGTTCAATTGAACCTCAGACACTCACTAACTGTATGACTCTGGGCAAGTCATTTAACTTTTGTCTGCCCCAATTTCCTCTTCTTTAAAATGGGGAAAATAAAGGCACCTACTTCCCAGGGTTGTGGTGAGAATCAGATGAGATAATAATTGTAAAGTGCCTGGCACATAGGAAGTACCATATAAATGTTAGTTATTAGCATTGCCCTACTCTTCTATTGTGCCTTCTACAACCACCATTCTATCATTAACAAACTGCCCTGTGTAATAGACCTGTGCCCCCCTACCTAATAACTGTATGTGTGTGTACAGATATAGATATAGATATAGGATATATTAGCGATATATATTCCTAGTATATAATATCTTTCTAATATATTTTATATATATACACACATAACACATATATTATGTATGCATGTTTACATATATATATGAAAGCCTGGCCCTGCAGTCACTATGTAAAACTCTCATTTCTAGCCTCCCTCTCAACTAAAAATTCCTGGTTGATTCGCATGGATATTGTTCACAAGGAGAATGAAACTGAACTCAGGCTAAATGGGCAAACTCACTTGTCAGGCATAACACTATATATCCCTTCTCCATCCAGTTGCATGGGACAGGATGAACTTTGCTGAGGAGGCCTCATACATAGGCAGCCTCATACAGAGCATTCCAAAAGGTGGTGGCAGCCTTTCTCCAGAATTTTTACAAGCTCTGAGTCGGCCAATCTACTCCATCAACTTGACCTCTCTGTGGCCACTAACAACAGGGCCTCCCAGAGCTAGCCAGTGCCCCATAAAACTTAAATGTTTCTGTTCTGAGATTGTTCTCAGAGATACAATATGCAAATGTCCAGGCCATATCACTACAGAACAGGAATTTAGGTAGGAAAAGAATCCTGCCTGTACAGTCAGAGAAGGGGGCCAGGCTTCCAAAACCACCTGGGGGTGATGGAGCTGCCCTAGGATAACTCCTCTTCAGGGAGGAGAGGACTAAGAGGGAGCATAGTGGGGGAGGGATCCATGAATGAAGAATGGGCCTCGACTCCAACTGGTATGTCCTATCCTCACCCTGGACTTTCCCTCCTTATCTGTAGCAGTGGCTACAAATTCCTAGACCAGATTGGTGACTATGGAATACTGCCCAGTTCCAGCCCAAATGAGGATGTTTTAGTGGGATAACTGCCATCAGTTTTCATTGATATTTATAGTAATTTGCACACAAAGCCCAGCACTTTCATCTGATCAATTTATGCATTTGGATTTTTCATTCTATATCCTAGACCACATAGAGAGATAGAGGTAGAGTTAGAGGACCAGCATTCAAATTCTGGGAGTGAGACTTACAACCTGTGCATCTTTGGTAAAGTCTCTTCCCTTCCCTGGACCTCAGTTTTCTCCTTCATAAAATAAGAAAGTTGGACCAGAATAGGGGTTCTTAATCTTTATTGTGTCACTGACCCCATTGTGCTGTGGTAAAGCCTATGGAACCCTTCTCATAATAATGGTTTTAAATGCATAAAACGAACTATATAGTATCTCAAAGGGAACAAATTATAACGAAATAAAGGTGTAATTTTTGTTGTAATTCAGTTTGACTCTCTGTGACCCCATTTGGAGTTTTCTCGGCAAAGATATGGGGTGGTTTGCCATTTCCTTCTCCAGTTCATTTTACAGGCACAACACTGAGCCGCACTGGTCTCCCCCTCAAGATGTTTGAAATTTTTTTAACCATCCAAGTTTACAGAACCTCTGAAATCTACCCATAGAATTCGTGGGGTCCATGGACACCAAATTAAGGACCCCTGGAATAAATCGTCTCAAAGATTCCTTCTTGCTCTAAATCCTCTGACCTTGGATGTGAAACTAGTGTTCCTTTAGATGCAAATAGGCAGTGCTAACTCTAATGACTGATTTCTTGTGGGATCAGCCCTGATAGAGGCAGCTCGGGGTCGCTGCTTCACCATGGAATGTGCCAAGCCAGATAAGGAGGCAAATAACTGGCACCTTGTGGGGGCAGAGCAGGGGTGTCTAGTTACTATGCCAGTAAGTGGCACAGCAGGAGTCTCCTTCCCTCCCTGGGGCCTCCACCTGTCAGAACTGGAGGGTGCTGAGCCTGCCTGCTTTGATGACAAGACAAGCCCATAGATCTAGAGCCCCTCAGCCTTCCATGTCTCTTTATGAAGCAAGCTAAGCACTCATGTTATTCCAGAGACCATCTGGGGCACAATTCCAGGGACCCAAGAAACTGTAAACTGAGAAATCAAGTGAATGGAATATGTACAGCCTTGTGAGCAGGTCAAGTCAAGCAATGGTTCATCTCTTCCCCTCCATCTTGCCAAAGCCTACCAGCCTTTCAAGGCTCTGCTCAAGTCTTGCCTCCTACATGAAGCCTTCCCAGACTAATCTGCCCTCAACAAAGAGCAACATACAATTAACAGGAACTAGACCTCTCTCTTCTTATCTCTGCTTCCTGATTTTCTTGGCTTCTGTCAAAGCATCTGATAAAATCCAACATTCTGTAAAGAGCCTTTTCCAATTTAAGGATCTATATGTTCTAAGATATTTATAGCAGCTCTTTTTTGGGTGACAAAGAACTGAGAATTGAGGGGATGCCCATCACTTGGGAATGGCTGAACAAGTTATGGTATATGATTGTGATGGAATACTACTGTGCTTAAGAAATAATGAGCTCAATGATTTTAGAAAAGCATGGTGGGGGGGGGTGTGCAACTAGGTGGCTCAGTGAATAGAGCACTGGCTCTCGAGTCAGAAGGACCTGAGTTCGAACCCAGCCTCAGACACTTAGCACTTACTAGCTACGTGACCTTGGGCAAGTTGCTTAATCCCAATTGTCCTCCAAAAAGCAAAAAAAAAGGGGGGGGAAGGCATGGAAAGACTTGCACAAAATAACAAAGAGCAAAATGAGCAGGACCAAGAGAACATTGTATACAATAACAAAAATATTGTCTTAAATTGCTAATTCCTCAGTCTCAGATACTTATCAGCTGTATGACTCTGGGCAAATCATTTAATCTCTGTCTGTCTCAGTTTCTCAACTGTAAAATCAATAATAAAAGCACCTACCTTACAGGGTTGTTGTGAGGTTCAAAGGAGATAATATTGGTAAAGCACTTAGCACTGTAAGCATTTAATAAATGTTTATGACCTTTTCTTCTCTTCCCTTTCTCCTCTATTGGTCATTTCCACTTTCTCTTTTATATATCTTGTTTGTACATAGCTGTTTACAACCATCTTCCCCATTAGACTTTATGTTCCTTGTGATCGGGAGCTGTCTTTTACCTTCCTTTGTATCTTTAGCACTTAGCACAGTGTCTGGTTCACTTTTGGTGCTTAATAAATGCTTGTTGACAGACTGAAGGATATAGTGAACTCTTGGGTAAGAAACTTGCCCTACCAATTCAAGTTGCACCTTCTGGTCTTAGAGTTGCCTTGAGCACCAAGAGATTAAGTGACTTGCCCAGGGTCACACTGCCATTGTGTGTCAGAAGCAGAGGTTGAAACTAGGTCATCTTGTTTGTAAAGTTAGCCCTCCAGTCCACTCTGTTAAACTGCCTTTCACACAGTTATTAAGTGTCAGGTACTGTACTGAGCACTGAAGATCATAGACTAATAAGAATTACAGCTAGAAGGGAATTTGAAGAGTACCTAGTCAAACCTGATTTTACAGATGAGACTCTAAAGGTTAATGACTTGCCCAAGGTTATACAGATAGCAGAAAGAAGACTTGAACCCATGTCTCTTGATTTCTAATCCCTTTTTCTTATCTACAGAGAGTATCTCTCATACTATAGAGCTTAGAATCAAGTATAAGTAGCACATGATGAGTTTATAAAATATAATGTTATATGAAGTGTGAAAGGAAAGGTGCAAAGTGTTCTAGGAAAATCTGAGGAAGTTTCCCTTGTCCTCTCCCTTCTCTGAATATCATTTGTTCTCTGGCAGGATTCTTCCCACTTAACAATGGATTAGAAAATACTGGTTTGTAAATCTCCCTGCCAAACTCTTAAACTCTGGCAGGCAGAAGACATCCTTACCTAGCTCTTCTCTTGTATCCCTTGTCAGTCAGTGGTCAACAAGCATTTGTTCATTGCCTCCTATATGCTAGACAAAGTGCTGTGCTAAGTGCTGGGGATACAAAGAAAGGCAAAAGATAGTCCCTGCCTTCAGGGACTCCCAGTCTAAACCTGCTATTGCAAAATCAGATTTTCACCTTTTAGTTTGAAACAAATGGTGTCTGGGGCAGCTCCAAAGACCTGAGATGCTGGAAGGATGATCAAGAATGGGTGGAGGATGCAGTGACATTCAGGAACTGCTTACTCTCCCTTTGATCTCCCTTTGATCAAGATGTCAACAAGTTCGGGGCTGCATTTATATAAAAAAGACCCCCTTGGGTGGAAAAAGTCAGATTCTAAAATAGTCTAAGAGTACAAAACATTTTCTTTCATCTTAACTTTTTCTCAGACCATATGTCTCTCAAAATAGCCAAGACATAGGAGAGACACTACCTGGTTATCTCACAAAAGAACACTTCCTATAAGGAGGTAGGGGAAGTGGGGGAGGAATCACAATCTTTCTCTATCACCTCCATAGCAGGAACTAGCAGGAAAGGACTGGCTGCAGAGTTTTAATTCCACCTGTCAGTTACATCTCACATTAAAATCATTTGCATATTTGCTAGAGGGCTTTAAAATTCACATATTCACGTACTAGAACCTAAAAGCCAAAAAATAAACTGAAGCAAGACCAGACTAGTTCCCAGAAGACCTAACTGAACTTTATGAGAATGCCCGCCAATGGTTGAGGCTCTTCCCCCTCCCCTCACTCACACAGAAGGCTGCTGTGCTGCTGTCCAGCTCCGATGATCAATTATTGATGCTGTTGGCAGTCCCACCTTGGGCTCTTTCCATTGAAATTCACCATTATGCCTTTGCTCAGAGAATGAGGTGGTGGGACTTCTAAGGCTTATCTTCATGCTGCCCTCTTTAACCCTAAATGGCAGGAAAACTTCTAAGAGGAAGTGGCCAGGCCAAGGAGTGCCAGGGCCGACAATGGGTCTCAGTATTGGAGGCATCAGCTCTGGTGTTTCTCCAGATCATGAGCTGAGTGATGGATCTAGCCAGGAATGAGCATTCCTGAGAGATTCTGCAGAAATATACTCTAATTATTTCAGCCCAGGTCTCGGGTCAGCTGGGAGGATGACTGATGGTGGGTGAGATAGGAAGAAAGTCTCAGGGATCAATAGCTGGCTTTTTAAAAGAAATAACCCTAAAATGTGTGTTGCTGTGTCTGGGTCAGCAGCCCTGGTGGAGGAAGGGGGTAGTGGGACAGGGTAAGCCTAGAGGGGGAAGCTGGAAACATGCCAAGGCCATTGTCCAGGGCAAAGGGCAGCCCTATATATACTACAGGAACCCCCTGCCCCTTTAGCATTTTGCCTTATGTGGTGCCTTGGGCAAGGTCTTTTACAGAGAGAGCTATGTGCCTCCTTATCTTTCTCCAGACTTCAGGAAGATTTAGGGCTTCTACCTAGACTAGACTTCAGGCATACAAGAGAATATGGGGTCAGCTCTCCCCTCCCTATTTACTTCAAACTGCAAACTGGATTAAAATCAAAGTCTTGGCAGAAGTCCTTCTTGAGACTAGATCAAAAGTTCCCCAAGGTCACAGACTGTGGCTTATTTATCTTTGTGCTACCTGAAAGGAAGCTCAAGTCCTGATTCTGACACATGCTGGCTGTGTGACCCTGAACAAGTCACATAGCCTCTGAGTTAGTGCTGAGAAGTGCTCTATGTAGCCCTTCTAAGACTCCAAGTACAGAGAAGGTGCTGACCTACATTGCTAGAGAGTTTTCTTCTCCAGAAGTTCCCTATACCAATGAAATCACATGTCCAGTCTCTATTCCTATCCCATTTATCCTCACACCTAGTGTAGAACATTGTACATAATAGATGCCTAATGAATGCATAAGGTGCTTAATAAATGCAGAATTAGTAGATGAAAGTATGCAAGACCCCCTTCTTACTATTCCTTAAACACAAGTCTGACCGTGTCATTCCTCTGCTCAAAAAGTTTCCGGGATACCCTACAATAGAGATTCTTTACTTCCAGGGTTCCACGGATAAATATCAAGGAGTCTTAAAATTGGAATTTTTAATATTTTGATAACTCTATTTCATATAGCTTATTTCCTTTTTATGTAAATCCCTTGCCCCTAGATAATGGCCTTGGCATAAAACATATGTCTTATGTATTTTAAAACTGTTTTGAGGAGGGCTTTGCCAGACTACCAAAGGGTTCCATGATACATACAAAAAGGGTTAGGAACCCCTGCCATAGGTATTCTAGGACAAAATTAAAACTCCCATGTTTGTCATTTAAAGCTTTTCACAATCTAATGCTAATCTTTCAAGCCTGATTTCACATTACTCCCCCGATACACTCTGCATTCCAGACAAACTAGGCTTCTGACTATTCCCAATATGTGTCGTTTCATATCTCACTTCTCTCTGTACTTGGCAAATGGTAAGTGCTTATTAATGGCTTGGTGACTTGACTCTGTGTCTTTGCCCAAGTTATTTCCCCATCCTTGGACCACTCTCTGTTTCTGTTTCCTTTGTTCTCATCATCCAAAGCAGTGTCTGACCATTTAGTAAATGCTTGTTGATTGAATTGCCTGTTGAATATAAATTAGCTACAATTGGTTATGAATACAAGACTTAATTTGTTTTTGTTGTTGTTGTTGTTGTTTAATGATATACTAGGATATCACCCAGAGTGAAATGAAACTATTGACAACCTGCTCAAAAGCAAGACCATGTATATATCTATAGCTATAGAGAAACATATCTAGACTTTATTGTGGGGGGCGGCTAGGTGGCGCAGTGAGTACAGCGCCGGCCCAGGAGTCAGAAGGACCTGAGTTCGGTTCCGGCCTCAGACACTTAACGCACACACAAACAGAGGCCTAGCTGTGTGACCTTGGGCAAGTTACTTAACCCCAATTGCCCTCCAAAAAGCAAAAAAATTAAAAAAAAAAAAACTTTATTGTGGACTTGGGGGAGGGGGAGGAAGGCATGTAGAGAACAAAGTAAAAAAAGTGCACAGCAGAGAACGAAAGAAAACTCACAAGGAAGCAAAGATGGACAATTCTCAACACACTAAGTATTACTTATCATATAGGCTTTCTTGAAATGAAAATTTATTGTTACATGTTTTGAATCCTCTCATGTTCTGCTATGTATACAACATGCTTTATTTTCTTTCCACCTTTGTATTTAAGTTCCAATATTTCAATTTTTGATATGTTTTTGTTTCTTTCCTCTATTCTGTATTTGTGTTCTGGCATTTGAGTCTAAAATAAAATTTTGAAGGAAAAAAAAGCAAGAAGAATAAAACCTAGAAAGCTTGGAAAGGTTGGAAGCAAGCATTGGAGGAAGGTGTCAGAGTCCAGAAGGCATTAATATCCCTCTGGTTAGGGTACTTCCCAACTGCTATCTGAGTAGGAGACTGTCAAAGGGGTGCACTGAAGCTCATCAAGATGCCTCAGGGGATGCCTGGGCAAGACTTTAGGGTCTGACTTCCAGGAGGGCCAAGAAGGAAGAAGGAGAAAGGAATGATGGAGAGAAGAAGATTAGAGTTCAGACACTCCAGTTTCCCATACTCCCTCTTCTCTTGATTGTTAATGCTATCTTACTTTGCAACCGTTGAGGAATACATTCCAGACTAGCATTTCCCAACTTATTTATTTTTCACTTCTTATCATCAAAGATGTTGTGGGTCCCCATATGTTAGCAGTGAAACTAACAGTGTCCATTCATTAAGAAAGTACATGAGACAAAATGACAACATTCAAAGTGCATGTGGATTCACAGATCACATGAAAAAACTCTACTGGGCTCCCTTCCAGGGGTCCTCAGCACCCAAGCTGATAAGTACTGCTCTAAACAGCTCATCAGAGAAGAAATTCACCAATTAACATACTTCTGCCCACAGCTTTAGCTTCAACTTATAGAACTGGGAGGAACCTAAAAAAATAATTTAGTCTGGTCCCTTTCTTTTACATATCATGAGATTGAGTCCCATAGAGGTGAACTAAGTTGTCCAAGGGCAGTTAAGTGGCACGGTACTGACCGATTTAGAGTCAGGGAGATTCCTCCTCTTGAGGTCAAATCTGACTTCAGACACTTACTGGTTGTGTGACCTTGAACAAGTCACTTAACCCTGTTTGCCTCAGTTTTCTCATCTGTAGAATGAGCTAGAGAAGGAAATGGCAAACCATTCCAGTATCTCTGCCAAGAAAACCCCAAATGGGGTCATGAAGAGTCGAGTACCATTGAAAAACGACTGAACAATAACAAAGTTGCCCAAAGCACACAGCAAATCAGTGACAGTTGGCACTGAAATCTGTGTCTCCTAATTCCCAGTCCTGAGCTCTCTCCACCATGCCATGATCAAGCTGACTGCAAGTGTTTATTTTGGAGAGGGTGGCACAGTTCATGTAAATGCTCCGTCAGGAAGTGGTCTCCTGTGAGAACCGTCAGATGCCAAATCCTATTGCCTCCAGTTGTCAATGTGAGCCTTGTGTGCCTGCAAGTTCATGCAGATGAGGAGCCCCTGCTGCCCAGACCCACCTGCAGAACAACAAGTTCTCCTGCCCCAGTGTGTTTCCAAGAGAAAGACAGTGTTTCTATCCTGGCCTGCACAGTGCTGCTCAGTCTCCCTGTTTTCAACATCCTGTGCAGGGAAAACAAAGCCTCACAATCCCAGGGTGTAGGTGGAGGGAACTGAACAGTCATGAATGTCATAAAGATAGAGCTGGCCCCCAGCAAAACTGGGAAGTACAGAAAGCTCATCTTCAAACTATTGCCTCTCTTCCCCACTCTACCTGCCCCCACCTAAGGTCCTGGGGGCTCTCTACCACCTCTGGCATCACACCTGGGTCTTGTCTTCTAGGAACAGCTCCCCAAATCCTCTCCCTCTATCAAAACTGCTTGTCCTATGCCCTCCTCTTTCAGAACCCAGATCTTTACCTTCTAAACTAACTAATATGCTAATCAGCTTATCAGTTTAGATGCTTTTTCAAATATACTCATCTAATAAATTAATCAGAGGCAATGAGCCCTAATGCTATTAAAAGTACCTCTCTTTAGGTAGAACATTTTAATAGGAACCTCTATAAACAAAACATTGATCCAAGGAACACCCCTAATGGTGGTAATTATTTAGTGTTTTAGTGGAGGGGCACGGTGTCCTTCATATAACACTTGTACACTTGTTGGGTGGTCTCTGAAGAAACTCCCTCCCCCTGCCAGTTGGATGACTGTCCCAAGAATCTCATACATTTCAAGGAGCCCAAGGAAAGCCTCATCCATGCCCTGTAGTTGGGAAACCTTTGGTGAGTATGTACATGCTATGCTGAGAATCAACTCAGCATTCAACCCAGAAAAAAGGACCAGAAAGTAATCCTGCCCAAAGTCACATAGGCAAGCTATTTCTTCATTTCCTACTTGGCTACCTTCCTTTTAACCTCTCCATCATGTCTCTCTGCCAGATACCTTCCCTTCTCCCTCTATCCTCCACCTCTGACCTCTGCTTTTTAATTTCCTTTTCTGTTGTCTTCCCCCATTAGACCGTAAGTTTCTTGAGGGTAGAAACTGTTCTTTTTCATATTTGTATTCTCAGTGCTTAGAACCATTTCTGGCATATAGTAGGAGCTTGACAAATGTTTATTGACTGACTAACAGGTCACAAATGTCAGATTTGGTATCTGAGCCCAGGCAAATCTTCTGATTCAAGGTCCCAAAATTTTCTACTATCCTTACTTACATCCTAAAAACTTGAAGAACAAACACATCAGCACACTTTAGGCACTCATTGTTTCAAAACTTAAAGGATGAAAACCACAAATTATAGTGAATCACAAAATACTAGAAATGCAGGAGACCTTAGGTCAGAGTCCCCACTATTTTTGTTCCCCATATCCTTTGGCTTTTGTTAAATCATCCCCACACTCTTTTAAATATGAAAGGAAATAGATTCTAGAGTTTACCATGCATATTGACATAAGAAATAAAATAGACATTAGTAAATTTTTCTCTTAAAAAACTTCATTCAGCATATAACAACATTTTAGTTAAATATCAGAACACAGTCATATAAATCAGTGACACCTTTGATTCTTTTTCTAGTCAGTACACAATTTGATTAGTAGTACAAGGAGGCAGCCTCAGTGCCAGAAATACTGGATTTTTAAGTCCTGGCTGGCTGGGTGACTTTGGTCAAGTCATTTAACCCAACACTCAAGGGAACTCTGTAAGACTATTATATTGTCAAGCAGATGTGGACCAACACATGTAGAAAGAACATTTTTTCACTGCAGGATGTCCCTGCATTAATGAAATCACAACCCTGGTCCATAATCTCTTTAGTTTTTGAAAGAGATCCCTGAATATCATATTTGGTTTTCCAGAATGTTTCTTGCTTTACATCTGATTAAGAATAAAACTCTACAGAAATAAGTTGTCAGTTTTCATTACTACTCCTATTTCAGGAATATGTCAGTGGAATAATACATTTTCCAAATACTCCCCTCATCTCCTAGATGAGGCATACTCCAGTTTGGGAACCCCTATCTCAATAAACTTGATAAGGAAGAGACAGTGGATTTAAGAGCTGGCTCTGCTGCTTTATGACTATGTAACATGGGGTAAGTTATTTAACCTTTCTAGTCCTGTTTTCTTATCTTTAAAATGAGGAAATAGAATTAGATAAGATCTAAAGTTATTTTCCAGGGCAGGTAGGTGCCACAGTGGATGGAGTGCCCAGCCTGGAGTCAGGAAGACTCAACTTAGTGAGTTAAATCTTGCCTCAGACACTTGTGTGACCCTGGCCAAGTCACTTCACCCTGTTTGCCTCAGTTTCCTCATCTCTGAAATGAGCTGGAGAAGGAAATGGCAAACCACTCCAGTGTCTTTGCCAAGAAAACCCCAAATGGGGTCCTGAAGAGTCAGTCATGACTGAAACAACTGAACAACAAAGTCCTTTCCATCTCTGATTCTCTCATTTATAGAATGAAAATTGAGTTCTAAAGTGGTTAATAGGTATTAAAGAAAATTTAACATTTCTAAGGAATAAAGTATAAGTCTGTTTGCCTTCTCTTAGCAACAACAATCAAATAAAGGCCTAATGGTGTTAATTGGTTTGGCTAACTCTGAGAGATACCCGTCCCCACTTCCACCCCCCCTCTGCTGTATCCAAAAGAAGGCTCTGTGAGAAATTCTGACTCTTGGCTGGTGCTCAGTGTTGAGTTTGGTTTGGTTTGTGTTTCTCACATTTCCTCTCACATTTCTCTTTGTCCCCCTGGCTTACAGACTCCCACGAGTCCTGTTTCTATGCCACTCCTGCCAGTGACAGGTGGTAGTGTGGAAGTCAGTGTCAGGGCTAACTGGAACCCTCTCTCATCATCCACTGATCCCACACCTCAAGTTAGGATTCTGTTCACAAAACATACCAGGAAAGAAGCAGGAACCCATTTACCCTACCTCCAGATCCCATCCAAATGTATGATAGCACTTTACTAAAACTGACTTACTTTCCAAATCCATTGTTTTAAAATTCACGAAGAAACTTTGAAACATGATGGTCTGGGGTAGGGAAAAATCACGTGAAAGTTTGTCCAGGGCAAAAACATGTGAAGTACATCCTCTGGATTCAGGACTTTTCGAGAAAGTTGGCACTCATTCACTTTATTTTCAAATCTGTCCCAGCCCCTTAGCAAGGGGGAAATTCTTGCTTAATTGTTTAATTAATAGATTAATACTTAAATTTAATTAATTTAAATATATAAATGAACTAATAAATGTAATTTTGTTGATGAATACTTAAAGCAGCTGCCCCAAAGTTGGTTGGGCATTTTTAGAAATGCAAGCTTGTAAAGGGAACTTTATTACACCTGAAGCCAGCTCAGGCAGAAGCTAACTTATTCCTAATGGCTTCTATGAAAGGAATCCACTCTTCCTTTGGTCATACCTTCCCTCAGCTTACTGCTATTGTTTAAACCCGTTTTCTCTTGATCTAGCCACATTGGAAATGAATGCTCACCAAATTGCATGTGACAGTACAATTCAAGAACCAATTGCTGAACACCGACCTTGGCTACGGGCTGTGCTAGGCTGGGGGAATTTCCACAATTAGATAAGACATGGTTTCTCCTTTCCTTGAGACCAGGAGAACATAGTCCCTGTCTTCACTGAGCTAGGAAGGGAATAAAGAAGATGCCAGTACAAAACCATGTATAATAAATGTTTTGGAAAAGTGCAAACAAATTGCTTTAAGGTTCTTTGGGGGTGGGATGAGGGTGAGGGGAAACTATGGCAAACTGCGGGAAAAAAGAATTGGAGCTTGTCTTTAAAAGAGTGGCAGAATTTAACAGTATTCTAGGCATAGACAACAACATAAGGAAAGACATGGAGGCAGGAAAGTGTAGAATGTGTAGGGGGAACAATGAGGAGACCAAGCATAGAGACTCCAGATGGGAGTAGTAGGAGATAAGCCTAGAAAGGTAGAGTCATGCCAAATTGTTAGATGACTTTGTGATGGGCAGGTTGAGAAAACTGAACTTTACTTTATATGCAACAGGGAGCCATTGAAGAGTCTAGGAGAGGGGCGTAACATCACTGACTCTATATGTCAATTCATCAAATATTTTTTAAGCACATACTATGTGCTAGCCATGACTCAGGTAGTAAGGATTTTACTCAATTGTTTTTTCAGTAGTAATTGACTCTTTGTGACCCCTTTTGGGGTTTTCTTGGCAAAAATATTGGAGTAGCTGGCCATTGCCTTCTCCAGTTCATTTTACAGATGAGGAAACCGAGGCAAACAGGGTTAAGTGACTTGTCCAGGGTCACACAGCTAGTAAGTGTCTGAGGCCAGATTTGAACTTAGATCTTCCTGACTCCAGGCCCTGCTCTCTATCGATAGTACCATCTAGCAGCACCAGCCAGTGGGTATACAAACAGAAAAAATAAAACAAGACCTTCCCTCAAGAAGTAAACACCAGGTACATACAAAGTAAAATAAAGTTCAGTAGAGAAAATGCTGATAATTGGGGGTAGTGGTAGGCAAGGCCTCAGCAAGAGGTAGAGCCTGAATTGTGTCTAGAGATGACCAGTGGGGCATCTAAACCATGGGGGACAAAGAAGTAAAAGATAGAATATCTTATCCAGGGACAAATCAGTGGGCCAATTTGATTGGAATGGAGGGTGTATAAAGAGGAGGAATCTGAAAGAAGACTGGAAAAGTCAGGAAAAGATAAGAAGGCCAAATTGTCTTCAAATGCCAAGCCAATGATTTTGTATTTCATACTAGACTTAGACACCTTAGGAAGCCATTGAAGATTTCTGTCATGGTCAGCTTAGCAGCTCTGTAGAGGACATGGGGGGGGGAGGGGGAGAGACACTGGTGACAGGGAGATCAATTGGGAGCCTATTACAATAGTTCATATGAGAGGTGTTGTAGTCCTGAACCTGATCAGGGGCTATGTGAACGAAGAGGACTTGAGATCCTGTTAAGGTAGGATCAATAAGACTTGGTAACCTATTGGATTCCGGGATTGAGGGAGAGGATGACTTAGATGCAGAACTCTGAGGTTCTGAACTTGGGTACCTGGAAGAATGGTGGTGTCATTAATAGGAATGGAACACACTAGAAAAGAGATGAATTTGGAAGGAAAGTATAATGAGTCCCATTTGGGATATAAAGAAGATACAGAAGATGTTCGACAGTTGCACCAGGAATGGAGGGAAGAGATCAATTTTTGCAAGATTTGTTTGAAGACTATTGTGATAGTGAAGCTAGCTAGAGATGGGGACCTACACTAAGACTCTGCCTGGGAGAACAGAGAAGCAACAGAGTGATTTGAGAAACATTGCAGCTGTGGAATCAACAAAACTTGACAGCTGATTAGATATGAAAAGGTTGGGGAAGAGTCCATGATAATATCAAGGGGTGAATGGTGGTGCCATTGAAAATAATGTTATTGGGGCAGCTAGGTGGTGCAGTGAATAGAGCACCAGCCCTGGAGTCAGGAGGACCTGAGTTCAAATCCAGCCCCAGACACTTAACACAAAAACTAGCCATGTGATCTTAGGCAAGTCACTTAATCCCAATTGCCCTGCCTTCCCCCGCTCCAAAAAGAAAAAAAGAAAGAAAGAAAATAATGTTATTATTATGGTTCAGCTTTCGTTTTTCTGGATCAAATAACCCTAGCAAAAACCTGTAAATAATTAATACAGCTCCTGGGATAGAAGTTTTGTTGCAGCCTCTCACCAAAAGCTTCAGTCCATAATTATCATACAAGGAATTATACAAACTGAATATTGACAGGACTTAATTATCATCCAAGGAATTATATAAACTGAATATTGACAGGACATGTCCCAGTGCACTTCACACGTTGGCCAAGAGAGGGCAGAGGAGAGGCATTTGGGAGAGAAACATGGTGGAGAGACACACTCAGAAGAACAGTGGTCCTGAGTTCAGAGGCTGAGACAAGTTACTTAGCCTCCTTGGGCCTCAGTTTCCTTATTTGTAAAATGAAGGGATTCAGAATAGATAACTTCTGGGGCTCTGTCTAGTTCTAGATCCAGGGTCTGATGGTCTCATGATCTAGGCTTTGACACTGTGTTACTTGGACAGCTGAGTACCACAGTGGATAGAACATCAGGCCTGGAGTAAGGAAGATAGTTCAAATCTAGCCCTTACTTGCTGTATGACCCTGGGCAAGTCACTTAACTGTGTTTGCCTCAGTTTCTTCATCTGCAAGATGAACTGGAGAAGGAATTAGCAAACCACTCCTAGGGGGTCACAGATGAAAAATAACTGAACATTTTAGGTCCAGTATTCTGTGAATCTATCAGCTGAGCAACTTAGATGGGAAGAAAGTACCAGCCCAATGTGTCCATCGCCTCTGGGGAGCTCAGTTTCCTCATCTGTAAAACCGAGTAGTTAGGCTCAGTGATTCCTAAGGACCCTCCCAGCTCTTAATTAGCAGTCCCACAAGCTGTGTTACTATGAAGCCTGACCTGAATTTCACAGTCTAACTTTGTCCACACCTCCCTTTCTGTCACCACCCCACCTTGCTAAGACCTTATGCAGATCTGAAATGTAAGAGATCATGTTCTGGTAATTTGAGCCCCTTGAAAAACACATCTGGATACTGAAGAATCCTGGGGCTGTAGAAATTATGCTCCAGAGAAAACATGTGGACTTCCAAAGAGCATTTCTAGTCTTCAGACCTGCTGTTCACAGCCTCCCACACCTGCCACATCCTCAGATCTTGAACTGACAGCAAGGAGAGGTCTGGATAGCAAGAGGCCTGACAGTCCTGTCCTTCCACAGGCAGGAGACAGAAATGGAGACCCCTCAGCTGAAGAAATTCCCTGGAATTCCCTTACCAGTGCACATTTACCTCACTTTCTGTGATTGCTTTTCCTCTGAAGAAATAACAATACAATCTCATTCTTAAAACGGCAGACCCAGGATATTGATGCTTTCCTTGGAGTTTTGCCAGACTCTGCAAACAGCAATCCTGAGTGCTGCCTTTACAAAGTTGGCTCCCAATAACCCAGATTAAATATTGACAATAGCTCTGCCTGCCTTATCTTAATTCAAGAGGAAAACTTGGTCTCCTGGACAGACCTCTAGTGCTGGTTGAATTTGTCCTTAGACATGTGTAGAGACCTCACTGACGCTTGCCATCTGAGTGAGCTACAGCAGATACATTTAAAAACAAACTAATCCAAAACTCAATTTCTCCTAGGAAGATAGTTTGTGAATTTTTTGAACTCCATAGCTTAGTTTCCAGTGGTGACTAGACTGAGGCTGTCCAGGAGTAACTAGAAAGAATGTCAACTGCAGAACTTAATAACTCACACATTAACTTTCAACCCGCAGGCGATTAGTTGAGAGGGAGGGGGGCATAGGGAATTGGTGGCCACAGGCAAGGGGCCTTAACCAAAGGCTTCCTGTTGCCTGAGGGAGCCTGGTCCAGCCTTGGTCATGCCCAGTCTGCAGGAAAACTTTCTTTGGGTCTAGAAGGCGACCCTTCCAGGCCAAGGGTTGCAGGGCCATCTTGAGGCAACTCTGGGAAATTGGCAAACTCTGGTACCACCTATTTTCCCCTTTCAATGTTCCTCAGAGTTTCTACTCTTCTTTCTATACTCTACATCCTTCATGGACTTAACACTCACATACACAAGCCCCATTAGGTCTCAGTGACCTTTATCTGCACCCCTGCCCAGAATTCAAACCCACTGAAGTATTCTACCTAGGCTCACTTTCCCAAGGCAAAGTCCAATAATTTAGACTTTTCCTTTTCCCCACTTCTTCCCATCCAAACTTAGTCTTCTCATGTTCTATTCCTCAGAGCCTAGTCTTCCTAAGAGAATAGCTACCTTATTTGATAAACTATTTCATGCTCATGTATAGATTTCTGTTCATGGCTCCCATATCTAGAAGACCTCCTGGTTCTACCACTTAACCCCAACCTGTGTGTATGAGCTTGATAAAGTCATTTATCTTTCCCAGGGCTTGGTTTTCTCATCTAAAAAGTGGGGATACCTGCCCAAGTGGATAATGAATACATATCGTCCAGACTTGGATATGTAGTTGAATGGACAGCCCATAAAACTGGCCCATCTACATTAATCTATCTAATTGGTCCACAGAAAGGTTCACCTACACATGTGTATATATGTATGCATATAAACATATATGGAAGTATATATGCACGTATGTTTGTGTATATAGATACAGAAATATATATTGTGTGTATATATATGCATGTGTGTGTGTGTGTGTGTGTGTGTGTGTGTGTATGTTCCTTAGGCCTTGAGGGAGAAGATTTTAGGCCAAGAGGAGCAGGGTCACTTTGAGGTAATTCTAAGAAATAAGCAAAGTTTGACTCAAGCACCTTCACATCTGAATATATACATATGTGTGTAATATATACATATACACACATATGTATATGTGTGTATATATGCATACGTATATATACATGTACATATATACATACGCACACATACATACATGTATGTATATATGTGTGTGTATATATATATATATATTTGATGAACCACGGAGATGAATGAAAAATTAGGCCCAGAGTTGAACCAAAGGAGAGAATGTTAGATTGCCTTTGGGAAATGACAGCATGCTTTTTATCACCCCAAACTTCTCCTTAAAACAAAGACCAGTTGTAGTTTGTTGTTGTTGTTGTTGGACATCAATCTTTTTCCACTGATGTGATGTGGCTGTGGGACACTACAGTCTGAAAAATTCAAGTCATGAGTTGCCTATGGGTCAATAGAGAGATGCCTGGTGGGAATGAAGAGGCTGCAATCAATGTGAATATTGGCAATGAAGAGTTTTATCCAAAAGCAGTTTAAAAGTCAAGAGACATAGGGTTGGGGAAGGAGAGGGGTTGGTCTCATAGCAACAGTGGTGCTTAATGGATGAGGATGCTATATTGGTACCCACACAATGTCAAGAAGAAGGCCTGAAGATGCTGGATGGGTCTACTGGGGAGAATTTAAAGGATGACATAGAGAATAGGCAGACAGGATAATAAAGCATCCACTGCTGGAGAGAGGACTCACATCCAGTGGACGCAACATCAGACTCTTCCAATATACTCCTCTGGGCTGATGCCGACACCAGGGAAAGAAGCTCTGCAACTTTATGGGGATCAGATAAGATGTCTGGGTAAGCTCCTTCTAAACTCTAAAGCAGCTATGGACACACAAGAGAGAATTAAAATGCTGGTGATGCATATGTTCATAATGGGTCCCATTTCTAGCTTTAAGGTTTACAAAGCCCTTTCTCTACAACAACTCTGTGAGGGAGTAGTGCAAGAGTCATTCACCCCACTTTATGGATGAGATCATGCAGAGTCAGGGGCATCTACTAGGTCTCCCAAAAATTGCAGGTCTAATGTTGACAGCACTGAAATAGCCTTTTTTATGACTATTACCCTCCCAAGTAACATAATTATGTATCAGAAGAAATCTGACCTGGAAACCAGTGAGCCAAAGCCTTGTCTATAGACTACCCAGTATACTACCCAGAAATTAAAGATAAAGAGGAACTCCAAGGAAAATGGTAAAAATGTATGCCTAATTTTTCAGATATACATAATACACATATAAATATATTTTATATACTCACACATACATGTATGTATATGTATAAACATACATGTGTATATGTATATGTAAGATGTGTGTAAGTTTTTTAATAGATACTTTGAGTATCTTGACTCAAAGGATTCCTTTGTTGCCCTGGAAAAGGAGTCCTAAGATGAAAGTTTCAGGCCTCTTAGGCAAGGGGTACTGAGTTCTCTGAATGCCCCATAGGGATAGGAAGGGGGCCATCTTGTGTCAGGGATTAGTAAGTGATTAATAGAACCTTCAGAAAGAATGGGTGTGGTTCCAAGTACAATGCCAGTTCTAAGGATTAAAGGAGCTTATTAATAAGGTCATCAGAAAGTCAAAGCCAGAACTAAGAGCTATAGGTGGGGAAATGCTGCCTGAATTCTGCTTCAAGACTCCCAAGGTGAGAATAGAGATTGTTTCATTCTTTGCATTTCTATCCCAAGCATCAAGCCCACAGGGTTTGAAAAGGGATAGAGACCAGATGTGTGACTGCCTTGGTAGTGGGAATGCCTACTGGAGGAATTCACTCTTCTTTGTCTGTCCAGGCCTTCTCTGTAATTTAGAGACTGGCCTGAGATAAATGACTTGGGAAACGTTACAGTCAGTAAGGATTAGACACTGAACTTGAACCCATCTTTCTGGATCTCGGGCCAGCTTTCATTCATTTTACAACACTACCTCTCCATCTACATAGAAGGCACTTAATAAATGCTGTTTGATTAATGGAAAGGGCCTTTGCATAGTGAAGGATCAAAAGAGCACCTTGGAAGAGAAAATGTGAAATCTTTGCTAAAGAGAGTTTGTTTCTTAATATAGAATTAAACCAGGCAATGTATTGTCCATGTGTACTCTCCTCCAATTTTCATCCTTCCTACCCCAGCCCCATCTGATGGTTGAGAGGGTGGAGGAGGGGAAGATGAGATCTTTCACTTCTAATCATGATACATAGGGGACCACTTCTGCTTGCATGTATCATCTTCCATCACTCTCCTGGCAGGGTAGAAGATTGAAAAAGAGAGGAAGAACCAGGAGCCATGGGAGAGAGTCAGAGAGGGGCAGATCTGGGCTCTGCAAAATTCCTAATGCACGTGTCCAAATATAGAACAGGCTGTCCCTAAGGAGAGGCATTCCAGCAGAGGGCAAATGACCATTTACTAAGTGCTGTTGGGGAGCGGGTTCTTGGTCAGGTGGTAATTGAACAAGATGATCCTGAGAGCCTTTCTAATACTAAGATTCTATGATCCCATGAATTTGATGAGAAAAATGAATGTAGAAGACAGGTTTTCAGAACCAAAGAGATCTTTCTCAGCAGGATCTCCAAATTTGGTGTCACATGTTCCTTCCTAGGACAGATAGGCTTTATGTTGCCTGCTCAGCCCAGAGGGAACTTCTAACCTACAAGGATAGTGCTCCTGCAGCCCTTTTTATGTGGAGCCGGATGGATAATATAGGATATAAAGGCCTGCAGATGATGAGTCTGATAGTTCTTCAGTGGGAAAGAAGGGAATTTTCCTAGTCTAGAGAGGAAGCTTTACAAACCAAAATCACAGGGGCCCTAATGGGCTTTAGTTAAAATTCATGAGGTTCCTGTTATCAAAAGAGATTCTCAAAATGAACGAAATTTGCTCATAGGGTGAGGTCCACTGAAGCAACAGAGTTCCATAGGAAAAAAACACATCCCTTTAACCCACCCCCCCATATCCCCAAAAGGAGACAACTACAGTCCAACACTAATAGGCCTAATCTCAGGGCTAAAGGCAAAGAAGAATCAATGTAGAGATCAAGCAGCATGTATTAAACACCTTTGAAGTTCCAGGCATCATGCTAAGTCATGGTGGATTTACAAAGATACAAATGAAACAGTCCCTGCCCTCAAGGAGACAGCATGGATATATTGTTAAGTACATAAAAATAAGGACGTGTGTACATAATAAATGCATGATAACTTAGAAGAGGAGTACATCAGCACCTGGAAGGCTCAAGAAAGGCCTGGGGGCTGGGAGGAGTTTGAATTGGAGCTTGAAGGAGGTGAGGAACTCAGAGCTATAGAGGAGAGAAGGGAGCACATTTCCAGGATGGAGGCAGCCTACACAAAGGCATGGACACAGGAGCTGGGCTAGGAAGAGCAAGACGGCCTTTCAATTGAATTTAAAAATGCATGAAAGGGGATAATATGTAGTAAGACCAGAAAGGATGTTGGAGTCAGATTGTGAAGTGTTTTCAATGCCAAACAAAGGAGTGTGTAATTGATCTTTGAGGTACTAGGAAGCCACTAGAGTTTAATAGGGTGGGGGTAGGAGAAAGAGGTTGAATCCGTCTGATCTGTGCTTTAGGAGTATCACTGAGGCAGGGGGCTGGTGAGCAGCTCAACACCTCTCTCACCTTTCCTACTATTCCTGCCTTCAGAGGACTGCCCATCCCTAACCAAGGCTAGTAGGAAGAGGGGGAGTAACAAGACTAGGTTGCTCCCTTCACTAGCTCAAACGTTAATTTTCAAACCCGTTTGTATTTATTCACTTTATATGATGCTGTTTGTGCGTTCGTGTTTTGTCTCCACTGTGAGAATGTAAGTTCCTTTGCACTTGTCTCCCTAATGATGTAAAGTGAAGTAACCAGAGACAAGAAAACACCACACACGACAACTGTTATCCAGTTGTATGTGACTCCATTTGGGGTTTTCTTGGCAAAGATACTAGAGTGGTTTGGCATTTCTTTCTCTAGCTCATTCTACACATGAGGAAACTAAGACAAACGGGGTGAAGTGACTTGCCCAGGGTCACACAGCTAGTAAGCTAGCAGATGAGACTTTCTTACTCCAGGCCCAGTTCTTTCTCTACAGCACCACCTAGCCTTCCCTCGTAGACAGCACAACTGTTTCTCTTCCTGTCTTTCCAGAATATAATCAAGTACAATGATGATAAATGGAGTGGTTTGCCACTTGATTTGTTTCCCTTGGGTTCACATTCTAGTGGAACAAACAGAAGTTAAATGATTTGCTCATAGTCACATAGCTAGTGAGTGTCTGAGACAGGACTGAAATGAGGTCTTCCTGATTCCAGGCCCAACTCTCCATCCGCTGAACCAGGAAAAGGCCTCAATATACAATCACTACAACAATGTCAATAGAAAGAATAACTTTAAAACAATCAAATAATAATGTTGCAAAATCACAAAGAAAAAACTTGACCCCAAAGAAGACATTCGGGTGGGAGGTTCATTGCATATATTTTAAGATCTGAAGAATTTATTTTCTTTTTTTGCTTCTTCCCCCTACCCCATTCCTCTTTATCTTAAAAAACAAAACAAAACACTTTGTTATATGGATGGTTCTCTGGAAATAGAGAGGAGAAGGGATACAGAGGGAAATTTAGGTGATGTAAAAACAGAATATGACCATTCCTTCTCACCAAACTGCATTCTGGATCTCTTCATCAGACTCCTCTGCTGAATACCTTCTCTCCCACCCCACTCCCTGCTCCCTCTGCCCTGCCCTGCCCTGCCACATTTTTCAGTTTACCCATTAGAACATAAACTCCTTGAGGACAGGGATTGTTTTTCCTTCTACTAATATTTGTATTCCCAGTGCTTAGCACAGTTTGTTTTCCATAGTGAGTGCTTAATAAATATTTATCAACTGACCAAAAAGTTGCCTTTTTTTAAATAAAATAAATGTTTGCTGATAATTGGTTGGTTGTTCTCTAAGAATCATTACTCTAATATATCTTTAACATCATGGGAAATAAGTTAGGAAAAGTGGTAAGAAGGGCAGTATGAAGTAATAGAATCAGTCACAGAATTAATGTGGCCTATTCCCTTATCCCTCAGTGGTGCCCAAAAGGATTCCCACTGAGCTCCTGGACCACAGGGAGTGGATACACTTAGAGTACTTTTGCATCTGTATTATAAGGTATGACACCTCAATGAGACAAGTTTATGTTATGAAAATTCCTTCTGGCAGGACTCTGTAGGAATTACCAGTCCTACTGCCTAATGCCTAACCCTTTCAAATCATCTCTCTACCAAATACTAAAACCTTTGGTTGGCTTTAAGAGAATTCTGATATCTACGAAATTTGTGAGCAGTAAAATGACCATGAAATCATTGGCATGACAGATATACAACTTGTCCCATGGCCCTGTCCTCATCTCCAGGCATCAGTATTCAAGACTATAGGCCCAGGACTTCCTTTTTGTCATGTTCTGACCTCAGCTCTCTTCCATTCAGGATACATCAGATGTACTCAGTAAATGACTGTTTAGGAAATGTGAGTGACCTTGGATGGGATCCTACCACTGAGGGATTGGGGAATGGGCTACATTAATTCTGGGCCTGATTCCATTACTTCATATTGCCCTTCTTACCACTTTTCCCATCTTTTTTTCCCATGATGTTAAGGATATGTTAGAGCAATGATTCTTAGAGTATAATCAATCAACTCTCAAGCGTTTATTTTATTTAGAAAAAAAAAACTTTTCCATCAGTTAATAATGTAGGTGCTAGTGGGCAGCTAGGTGGCACAGTGAGTAGAGCACTGGCCCTGGAGGACCTCGGTTCAGATCCGACTTCAGGCACTTGACACACACACACAAAAACTAGCCATGTGACCTCGGGCAAGTCACTTAACCCCAATTGCCCTACCCTCCCCCCTCCAAAAAGCAAAAAAAAAAAAAATAATAATAATGATAATAATAATAATAATAATGATACTAATAATGTAGGTACTGCCAATCTCGTATATTTATACATTTATGAGATGAAAGAACCTTAGAGATCATCTAGTCCAAAGACTTCATTTTAGAGATGAAAAAACACAGACTTAAGAAGCTAAAATCACCTGCCCAAGGGTAGCAGAGACAAAACTTGAACCCAGCTCCTCTGGCTCCAAGCCCATTACTCTGTCTACTATATGTCTGCTC
Source organism: Gymnobelideus leadbeateri (assembly GCA_011680675.1). NCBI lineage: Eukaryota > Metazoa > Chordata > Mammalia > Diprotodontia > Petauridae > Gymnobelideus > Gymnobelideus leadbeateri. The sequence goes on along the minus strand of WOXC01002488.1, from coordinate 382,078 downwards.
TCCTCAGCATCCTCTAGGGACATGCTAAAGTAGTAGCATCCAGCCATGTGCTCACTGCAGATTTCTTTCCTCTTCCATTTGATCTTGTGACACTCTGCCACTTCCTAATAGCACGCCTATTTCTTCAAACGAATTTTAAAATTAACTTGTTGGAAAATACACCTTAAGAGCTGGAGATGCCCCCAAAGCCAGGGTTGTAAATCACTGGGTCTCAGGTCTAACAATAGCTTGGAGCTGGAGATCTCCAATGTCTGAAGACTTCAGATGTGATGTTCAGAGGCACCTGACCTGGCCATGCCTCGCTTGCCTGCTTGATTAGGGTCAAAATTTGGTGGTGGGATAAGCAGACATTTTAAGAAGAGTCTTAAACTGGGGTCCATGAATTTTTTGATATATTGATAACTAGTTCAATATAATTTGTTTCCTTTGTAATCTTATAAATTTTATTTTATGCATTTTAAAAGCATTATTCTGAGAAGGTGTCTATAGGCTTCATCAGACTCCCAAAGACATCCCTGACACAAAACAAGTTAAAGGCCCCAGTTCTGGGAGAAGTCAAGAACAGTGAGGAAAAAAAATCCTCTATTAGAATGTGAAACCAAAGGAAACAAATTAAGAAAGTGATGAGAATTAGAAGTCTACCCACATGACTCCAGCTATTCATCCAATGACAATAAACTCACTACATCTTTGACATATGCACTAATCTGAGGATCCCAATGCTTCACAAAAAGACCCTGCCCAGCTACATGGCTCTTTCAGCTGATCATGCCCAGATCAGTCCTTTATCTCCATTTGCATCATATCACATAAAGTGAGATTTATGTTTGCCATCCATTCATCAATAGTAATGGTATGGCAGATTCCAAGACTTCTTCATCTGTAAAATGAATACTTTTTTAGTATTCATTTTTAAATTTTGAGTTCCAAATCCTCTCTCTCCCTCGATCCCCTCCCCCATCCATTGACAAGACAAGTAATATGATACTTATTGTACATGTGAAGTCATTGCAAAACATATTCCCATATTAGCCATGTAGGAAAAAAAAGGCCAGAAAATAAAGTGAGAAAAATATGCTTCAATCTGCACTCAGAGTCCATCATTTCTCTCTCTACAATTGGATAGCATTTTTCATCATGAGACCTTTAGAATTGTCAGGGATCAGAGTAGCAAAGTCTTTCACAGTTGATTATTGCTACAATATTGCTATCACTATTACAGTGGTCTCCTAGTTCTGCTCATTTCCCTTTGCATCAGTTCATATAGGTCTTCCTAAGTTTTTCTGAAACCATCACCTTCATTATTGCTTAAAGAACAATAGTACTCTACCATAGTCATATACACAACTTCTTTAGTCATTCTTCAATTGATGAACATCCCCTCAATTCCCAATTCTTTACCACCACAAAAAGAACTACTATAAATGTTTTTGTACATATAGATCCTTTTCTTTTTCCTTTGATCTCTTTGGGATACAGACCTAGTAGTGGTATTGCTAAGTCAAAGTATATGCTTAGTTTTATAGACCTTTTGTGTTCTCCAGAATGGTGGGATCAGTTCACAATTCCAACAGTATATTACTTTCTAGAAATAAAAATCAAAGAACAGGTGCTAAATTGCATTGGTGGAGGGAATTTACTCCTCCAGGAAGTTCCCTATATCAATGAAGTCCATTCTTTATTCCTATTTAAAATAAGCATATGTGTGTATGTATGTATGTATGTATGTATGTATAGATATGTGTATGTGTGTATTTGTGAATATATATATATATATATATATATATATATATATATATATATATATATATATATATATATATGCCTGTGTATGTCTCAGTTCCTATGGATTGGAGTTTGGCTTCTATAGAAATAGAGAATAGTTTGCCAACTATCTTTTCATTGAAAACTGCTACAACGTTAGCCTTTAACATTATCTTCTTCAGGCTGACTAAAACCTGTGTTATTTACTCTTTAACCTTTCTATGACTCTTCTCTAAACTCTGTCCAAATTCTCCACATTCTTTTTATGCTAAGCAAAGAAAAAGTGAAAACACACACATACAGTATCATCTAAATTAGCCAGAGTTTGCTAATTCACTGGACTCCAGACATGTCACCATCATACTTGAAAGGTTAATACTAATAGTAATAGCACTTTAGCAATGCTAAATAGTGATGATATTACAAAATTTTGTCCACTCTTTTAAGATTTGCCATTAATCAGAACTATCTGACTAAAATAGAAAGTAGTCAAAGTTCGGACATCAACCACAACACATCTAAAGTCTGAATTGAATGAAAAATTATATCCTCTCTGTAAAACTTTGCTTCTTGTTTACTTAAAGCTCATGGATGAATCTACATGTGAGGAATTGGGGGCAAATCTCTTTGCAATGGATTAAATGGAGTGTGGGGGCAGTGTGGCATAGTAGGACTCAAAGGCAGAAGACCTGACCTGGTACAATTCAGACTCTGCCACTGATGACCCATATAACTTTGAGCAAGCCATGCCACCTCCTTAAGCTTCAGTGTTCTCTTTAAAATGAGAATAATATTTCACAAGGGTTGTTGTAAGTAAAATCCCCTGGAGACCACAAAGAGCTAGACAGTACAGGAAGGGGATACAGTATGGTGGGCTCCCTTCTCCATGACATCTAAACTGGATACCTTTCCCCCTTCTCTATGAAGAACAACGCAGCTACCTTCTAAAGTGAATGTGTGGCTGTTTGCCTGCACCTAGAAGGTGTTCTGAGTGACTTGGAGCTGAGGGGCTTTAGAAGAACAAGGAAGGGGAGCCAAGATGGCGGAGTAGAAACAGCTCATCCAAGCCACTCTGCCCCCAGATTCCCCCCAAACTATGTAAAAGGGGACTCTGAACAATTTCTGGAGCCCCAGCACCCACAGAACAACACAGAGAAGCTAACCTCCCGCTGAGGACAGCCCAGCAGCCCTACAGGAAGGACCAGCGCAGCACTCTGGGAGCCGGCAGCACGCAGTGCGCAGAGCATGGGGAGCCGAGCCGAGTGAAGCCCAGGTCCCTGTGAGCCAAGGTTTTAGCCCCAGGGTGGCAGGGCCAGCAGCCAGCTGGAGAGAACCCAGAACACCAGGAGCCGTGGCGACTCCAGAATTATCAACATAGACATGCCTAGGACAAAGTAAGAGGTTAGTGTCCTATGGACTTTGGGACCAGCATTTGGGGAATGCGTCGGCTTCCTCCTCTGGGCACTAGAAGCCACTGAGGAGACACGCCATTTTGTAGTTTTCAGAGGCAGCTCCAGCTCCTGGCCTGCGAACTGTAGGGAGATCCAGCGATCAGTCTTGGGGGGTAATCGCTCTTGCTTTAACCTCCCTGGATCTGGATTGTGATCTAGGGTGGAAGTCGTGGGTGGGTTTACAGCTTGCCAGAAACAGAAGTTGCCCCCCACACGTTCAGGACGAAAATTCCTCTATCTGGCCTTAAAGCCATAGTGTGGCAATAAGCCCAAAAGTCAAGTAATCAAGTGGCAACATGCCAAGGCAAAGGAAACAGAAAAATGCAACCCTAAACTCCTATTTTGGGGGCATAGAGCGGGAAAAGGACTGTGATGTCAGAAGTCCTGCTCCAAAAGCCCCAGGGGAAAACATGAGCGGGTTGCAGGCCATAGAGGACCTTAAGAAGGACTTTAAAAATCAAATAAGAGAGGTGGAGGAAAAATTGGAAAGAGAAATGAGAAGGATGCAGGAAAAGTATGAAATGAGGGTCAACAGCCTGACTGAGGAAAACAACACCTTAAAAAATAGACTAACTCAAATGGCAAAGGAGGCCCAAAAGGGCAATGAGGAGAAGAATGCCTTAAAAAGTCGAATTTGCCAGATGGAAAAAGAATCTCAAAAGTTCACTGAGGAGATTCATTCCTTCAGAGTTAGACTGGAGCAAATGGAAGCTAATGACTTTATGAGAAATCAAGATGCTGTTAAGCAGATCCAAACAAATGAAAGATTAGAAGGCAATTTGAAATATCTCATGGGAAAAACCACTGACCTGGAAAATAGATCCAGGAGAGACAATTTAAAAATTATTGGACTACCTGAAAGCCATGATCAAAGAAAGAACCTAGAAATCACCCTTCAAGAAATTCTCAAGGAAAATTGCCCTGATGTTTTAGATCCAGAGGGCAAAATAGAGGTTGAAAGAATCCACAGATCACCTGCTGAAAAAGATCCCAAAAAGAAAACTCCCAGGAATATTATAGCCAGGTTCCAGAATCCCCAGATCAAGGAGAAAATACTACAAGAAGCCAGGAAGAAACAATTTCAATATTGTGGAAACACAATCAGAATAGCCCAGGACCTGGCAGCTTCTACACTGAGGGATCGAAGGGCATGGAATATGATATTCCAGAGGACAAAAGAGCTGGAAATGAACCCAAGGGTCACCTACCCAGCAAAACTGAGTATTTTGTTTCAGGGGAAAATATGGTCATTCAGTGGAATAGAGGACTTTCAAGCATTCTTGAGGAAAAAACCAGAATTGAATAGAAAATTTGACGTCCAGACACAAGAAGCAAGAGATGCCTGAGAAGGCTTCTTGGCTTCACCCACAATGTCATCCATTGCCCATCACTGCAGATGGTTCATCAGCCACCCTGTGACTTTAGCCTGGAATTTTTCATTGAAATTGTTTTTGAAGGGGTAAGCACATTTGTTGATGAGGCCTAGGGCATTGGTTTCTGGAATGAAAAATTTGAGAACCACTAAGACTGGCAATGAAAGACAAGACAATGAATACAACACATTTTTTAAAATTAGCTTTCCTGCAGACAAGTTTCAAGTTGGCTGTTAAAGAAAAGCATAACTTTCAATTTTGTATATTCTCTGATTTGTCCTAGAGATAAAGCTGATATCCAAGACTGACATGAAATTTCTTTTTTTTTCAAATTTTATTTATTTTATTTTTAATTGATCAAACAAGCATTTTCATCACATAATAGAATTTAAAAAGTGATTGACTCTGAAACTGCAAATCTATTATGTACAACTTGCCATTCCTTTTAAATATATGATAATGTTATCAAAGAAGAACAAGGAAGGTAATTTTGACAGAATCTTTTTCAATTAAATCCCTGTTTTGCCTTTTCCCCAAAGTGCCTTGGAGCACTTTAGAGATTGGGAGTTTAAATCTCATTGTTTCCTCATTTCCAGACCTATTTCAAAGAAATCTGGAGTATTTTAAATGTTTAGATTAAATTTACTTCTTGTGTTTAAACATACATTCAGCCCCGGTTAATTGTTAATTATTAAGAGTAAATTAGTAGATCAGTTTAAGGATGCCTTAAGGTACAGATGTGTAATGAAAGTGGAGGTTGCCTCTTGGCTGATACTACTCTGGGTTTTCTCTTGTTCAGAATTTGATTCTTTAATATGTTCCAATTGGTTTTCCAAAGGATTTAATCTACAAATATGGACCCCCATCCCTGGTGGAATCTACACACTATGTATTCTACTGGGTGGAAATGACTTGTGTCTCTTGCTGGTCTTTATAGGGTTTGGTTCATAAAGAATCACTAGGTAAAGATGTCTCTCACTATGAGGTTCTGGGTACTGTGCTAAAAGCCAGAGACATAATGACAAAATCAAAAACAGTCCCTGCCCTCAAGAAGCTTATATTCTTCTGAGGGGTAAAACAACAACATGTACACAGATAAGTGAATATAAAATCTATACTAAAAAACTCTGGAGATGGTGGTAACTCCTGGGAAAATGAGGACTGTTAGATACAACCCATGAGCTCAGCCTTGAAGGGAGATAGGGGTTTCTAGAGGCAGAAGTGAAGAAGGCATGGTAGATAGACAATCCATGGAAAGCCCTGGAGGCAAGAGGCAAAGATAGAACACCATTCATGACTAATATCAAGTCTACGGTGGGGGTGAGGTAGTGGGGTGACATGAAGTCTACCTGGAAATATATAGGTCACAGTTAGATTATGAAAGGTTTTAAAAGAAGTTGTACTGAACATATTCCAGCTCTATTGAAGGGACTTCAGAGTGGATGTGTAACTTCACTGGTATAAGAAACTCCCAGAGAAAATATCTCATCTAACACTAAAGATCAGCACCTATGTGTCAATTTAAAGTCTTAGTAGGTGCCAAAGCAAGGCCTTCCTAACCCTCATTCTGACCTTCCCTATAGGCCATTGCCTCTTATTTAAATTTCAGTACAGAGGCAGCTAGGTGGAGGAATAGCTAGGTGGCACAGAGGATAGAGGTACTGGCCCTGAAGTCAGGACAAGAAGATCAAATCAGTCAATACTTGAAGAAATTAATTCAGGCTAATCACTATAAGGTCAAATACTGAAGCTGAAGTCCACATGCTTTGGCTACATAATGAGAAGATGAGACTCGTTGGAAAAGACCTTGATGGTGGCAAAGATTGAAGGTAAAAGGAAAAGGGGACAGTGAAGAATGAGGCAGATAGTGTCATAGAAACAACGAACATGAACTTGGACAGACTTTGAGAGACGGTGGAGGACAGAAGGACATGGCATTTATGGTCCATGGGGTCAGAAAGAGTCGGACATGACTGAATGACTGAACAACAGCAAAACCACAATGGCCCTTCTAGTTCTAAATCTACAATTCTGTGGTCTCCATTTGCAAATAAGTAAACTGAGTTTCAGAAAAGTTAGAGTGATGCACCCAATTTCACACAGTTAATAGGAAGCTGGGACTCTGGAGTGAATCTTTTAAGTCCAAATCCAGAGCTGTTCTCACTTCACTGTACTTCAGGGCACATTTTAAATTATGTCATTCATCATTGATGACCTTAGAACGCCACTACTTCAAATAAATGCTCAAAAATTACAGATTATGCTTCCCCTTAATTATGGTCCCCATTATAGGTGAAAATAGTGGTGTTTGAAAATTATTTGATGGTGTTGTCCTGACTATATAATAAGGGGTGAATTGAACTGACCTGTTATAATAATAGCCACTTACTAATATGTAAAGCATCTCTGGCCACTTTTTTTTAAGCAATTGGGGTTAAGTACCTTGCTCAAGGTTACATGGCTAATTATTTGTGTGTGGGTGCTAAGTAACTGAGGCCGGAACTGGCCACTTTTCTTGGTAGGGCTAACATCACATGAATTTAAACTATATATTAAAGTGCTACCTTATTCTTTTACCCATTGGATTTTAGATTTGTGACACAGATACTTAAATGTTGCTCAATTTTATTTGGATGAAATCTTAGTTCTTTTTTGTAAATGTTTTTTATGGCAAATATTATTAATGGACATTGTTGTTTGTAAGTAAAAATGCTTATAGAGTGAAAAAGAAAGAAAGAATGGCATGTCAGAAATTTTTATTAGAAACACCAAGAAGCCCAGAGGCTTTGGTGCAGAATACACAAATTTAAGGGGAAAGATCAGGGAAGCCTTGAGCATTGCCCTTCTCACCCTCTGTCTTCTCTGGATCCAGCACTGATTGGCAAGGAGAAAGTTCCCCCCTTGTTTCCTTGGAGCTCTTATGAGGATTTTTCCTTTCAGGCTCTTCCCTTTGGAAACTGTCTATCCTTCATACAGATACCTGCCATCATCCACCACCACATTAACTCAGAAGTTCAGTTTTGCACTGTACCAGAAGGCAGCATAGTACAGGAAAAGGAACTAAGGCTTCTAGAGTCAGAGGACCTGAGATCAAATCCTACCTCTTATGTTTATTATTACTTGCATGAGTCACTGAACCTCTCTCGGTCTCAGATTCCTCAGCTATAAAATGGAAGTGGTTGATTAAAGTGGCCTCTGAGGTTCCTTTTAGCCCTAGATCTATAATACTTTCAAGTTGGAGCTAGAGTTTGATTGATTAATATAGGACCTCATTAAGATCCATATATTTTTGTTCTAAATCCCCATTGATTAGAGAGATGCAAATCAAAACAACTCTGAGGTACCACATCACACATATCAGATTGGCTAACATGAAAAAACAGGAAAATGATAAATATTGAAGAAGATGTGGGAAAGTTGGAACACCCCATTGTTGGTGGAGCTGTGAGCTGATCCAACCATTCTAGAGAGCAATTTGGAACTATGCCCAAAGGGCTATAAAATGTGCTTTGACACAGCAATACCATTTCTAGGGCTATATCCCAAAGAGATCATGAAAATGGGAAAAGGACCCACATGTACAAAAATATTTCTAGCAGTTCTTTTTGTGGTGGCCAACAATTGGAAATCAAGGGTATGCCCATCAATTGGGAAATGGCTAAACAAGTTATGGTGTATGAATGTAATGGAATACTATTGTGCTATAAGAAATGATGAACAGGCAGACTTTCCAGAGAAACCTGCAAAGATTTATATGAACTGATGCTGAGTAAGGGGAGCAGAACCAGAAGAACATCGTACACACTAACAACCACAGTGTACAAGGACTGATTTTGATAGACTTAGCCCTTCTCAGCAATGCAAGGACCTAAAACAATTCCAAAGGACACATGATGGAAAATGACAGCCATATCCAGAGAAAGAACTATGGAGTTGGAATGCAGAACAAAGCAGACTATTTTCTTTTTTGTTTTGTTTTATTTTGTTTTTTTCTTTTTCATGTTATAATAAATTCATAAGTTCATTTGTTATAATTCTTCTATGTAGCACGACTAATGTGAAAATGTGTTTAATAGGAACATATGTATAGAGTCCATATCAGATTGCAAACCATCTTGGGGAGGGAGGGAGAGAAAATTTAAAACTTATGGAAGTGAATGTTGAAAACTAAAAATAAATAATTTAATTTTTTTTAAGATCCACATATTTTTATTTCTTAATTTTTTCTACAAAATGGAATTCCTCCACTCAGGTCCTCTGTTGTCTCCTTATGGCATGGAGGTGAACCTGGGTTCCCAAAGACTCTCAGGGGGAAGGGTAAGTTCTGATAGATCTCTCAAACTAGAAAGGCTTTGAATATGAGTATTAGGTGTGAAAATCAGCAAGAAGCTTAGTTTGGCAGGACTTTATATTGTGTGGAAGGGAATAAATATAATATGGCCAGAAAGGTCTGGTGGGGCGAGGCTATGAAGAGCTTTAAAGACCAAACACAGGAAATGGACATAGTTCTATCCATGTTACCTTCCTCCTCCAAAACCTTTAATGACTCCCTGTTGCTTCTAGGATACAATACAAAATCCTTAGAATAGTACTTAAAGTCCTCCATAAATCTAGCTCCCATCTAGTTTCCCATCTTATTTCATATCACTCTCCTTCATAGACTCTCTGTTTTAGATATATACAGTGTGTGCTTACTTATAATGTACATGCTGTGTTATCCAGTAAAATGTTAGCTCCTTGAGAATAAGATATGTTTTATTTCTGTCTTCATGAACCTGGCATCTAGCACAGTGTTAGTCACATAGTAGGCACTTAACCAATGTTGTTGAATTGCTCTCCATTATAAAGATAAATTTGATAACTCTGTGACATGTTCCATTCTGTTCTCACACCTGTTTCACACCTCATTCTCACTTAGAAATAAGGTAGGCAGTGAGTTAAGTCCATGCACCTTTCATTTATTTTGACCATCGAGCATCATCAAGGACAAAGAGCTGTTGGAATTTTTCACTTTTTTCCAATCAGTTGCTTTGGTATCGTGAAGACAGAGAGACAATCACCCAACATTGCCCCGGCCCTTGGGGTCTGTGCTGCTCCTACAGACACTGGGGAATTTGTTCACTGAACTACTTTGTTGATCCAGGTTCTTCTAGTCTACACAAAGCAGACATTGTATAAAAACTAGACAATGCCTTCAAGCATCCAGATGGGTTACCTATGGAACATTTGAACATTCAATGAACATTCAATGAATATTTGAAAACATCAGGACCACAAACTAATTTTTTTTTTCATTTTCAATCTGAGAGCTTAACAATTGGCAGAGCCATTCATCCAGACTGTCAATAGACACCACAGCAATGCTTTGACTTTGTATAGCATGGATAAGCAGGGATTTAGACTCAAGGGATCTTAGTTCTAATCCTGATTCTTGGACTATTCCTGTGGTATGGAATGAAACTCTTAACCTCCCTGGGTATCAACTACCATAAATAGGAAAGTGTGGAGGACTGGATGATGCCTAAGGTATATTCCAGCTCTAAAGCTTATGACCCGTTCTTGGTTTTTGTTTTTCTTTTCATCAGACTCTGTCTTCTGTTACCTTGGTTCAGTGTTCCTTGGCTTGGGCAGGGCAGCTGTCTCAGGTGTTTAAGGCTTGTACTCAGGAGAACTTCTCAGCTACAGAAAATGTCTAGAAATCAAAGAAGCTACAAAAATCCATTCGTCAGGGCTCATTCGTGCCCTATCTAGACACCAAGCACATTTTTCCACACTTATTTTCTCTTTCTCAGGCTTCCTGTTTGGATTGAATAACACAAAGCTTTGGACATAGCAATACCCTTTAAAGCATGAAAAACTAAAATTTAACAAGGATTCCTATTTTGACTACATTCTCCACTCTCTTCTCAGTTGGTCCAACCTGCTCCATGTTTGAATACCTCAACTCAGTGTCCACAAACACAAGGCAGACAGGAAAGACCTCAAAATGCTTGTTACATTTTATGTTTCAATGCTTCCTTTGCTTACAGACAAAAGCTCCCACTGAAAGAAGGTCTCCTGCTATGAGTCAATATGCTGTCAATTAAAGTGATTTAGATATAATCTCCAAACTGGGCCTGGTTCTAAAGTGAGTCTTCTTAACCTTTCTATATCACGGATACTTTTCCCAGTTTGGTAAACTGCTCCTCACAATGATGCTTTTAAATGCATGAAATAAAGTATGTAATATTACAAGGAGACAAAGGAAGGAAACAAAGTATGTAAGATTACAACAAGGAAACCAATTGTATTGAAATAAAGATTTTTACCATCCAAGTTCATAGACCTCCTGAAATTTGCCCAAGGAACTCCTTGGAAGTCTGTGAACCCCACCTGAAGAATTCCTACTTCAGAGACCTTCCTCCTGATTACAATGTCTCAGAGGGAGGACATTCTCATCTATAAGCTTTACCTAGCCTCTCAGTTCAGCAGGAATATAGCTTTCATTAAATGTAGCAACATCAGGTACAAACTGCTACGTAAAGAAAATCTGGTTTGGGCACAAGTATGAAAGAGTTCTGGCTTTGGCATCAGAGGACAGAATGGTGATATTGCCTCTGACATTGTATGACCCTGGTCAAGCCACTTTATTTCTCTAGGACTTAGTTTCCTCATCTGTAAAAAGAAGGGGATTACACTAAATGATCTCCAAAGTTCCTTCCAGCTCAATTTCTGTGATCTTAGGAATATTTAACTTTCAGTCATTCAAACCCTAGTATTTTGCCAGCATTGTTGAGCTGGGTGGGGTGAAGGAGTTGTAGAAATTTGGACCTGAATTGGGGTAAGGGGAGCGGAGAGAGAATATTGGCTATTAGTTAGCATCCAAAATGGGTGTTTCTTCCTTTACAGTGTTTGGTGATAAGCTTTCCTTTCTGCATTAAAACTGATACTGATAGGGAAGAGGGGAGAGAGTTGATAGGAACCACCTCATAATTTTAAGAAAATTTAATTAACATATGTCATACAGACCGTGTATATACCACATCTCCTACCAAGCCTGTCCTACCCAGCCACCTAACCTGAAGAATATAAGGCCCTTAAAGGAAAGGACTAATCTTATTTTTGTCTTTGAACTTCTAGCACCGGACATGGCATCTTAAGTATAGTAAGCACTTAGTGAATGTTTAGGGCACCTAGGTGGATAGAGTGTTGGGCCCAGAATCAGGAAGACTCATCTTCATGAGTTCAAATTTGGCCTCTGACACTTACTAGCTGTGTGATCCCTAGAAAGTCCCTTAATTCTTCACGTATAAAATAAGCTGGAGAAGGAAATGGCAAACCACTCCAGTATTTTTGCCAAGAAAACCTCAAATGGGGTCAGGAAGCAACAGCAATGAATGTTTATTTAGTTGAAAAGGGCAGAAATGCTGATGCTATTATCTCCATTCACTTCCACTGTCCTGGGGCAGAGGGGCAGGGTTAGGACTATCCAAGAACTTTTCCTCACCCTCTTCTTTTCATGAGTCTTACTGAAGTGGAAAAATCTTGCACTGGAAACAGAGGATTTTCCCTATTTATTTGTTCTGTTCATTTTCCAGCCAAGTCTACCTCCTCTCCCCTCCCCAGCCCAGGGCTTATTCAAAGGTAAATCATATCATGATCATGAAAGGTCTTCTTAGTCTCACACAGACCTGCTCCTTAATAAAATGATTAGGAAGAAATCCATTTGTGTCATATGGTCTCTCAGAGAGCTTTCCTGTATAAAATCTTTGTTCCATTGCTCTCCCAGGGAAAGGAGAATTATTATGGAGATCCTGGCTGTCTGAGTTTATATATATATAATTTATTTCATTAAATATTTCCTAATTTCATGTAAAAAAAGTTTAACATATTTTTTAAATTTTGAATTCTAAATTCTTTACCTCCCATCCCTATCCCACCCCTTGATAAGGCAAGCAATATTATAACAATTACCCATGTGAAGTCATGCAAAACATATTTCCATATTTTGGCTGTCTGTTTCAAGAGATGTGTCATCATTCCCATAACAATTCTTCCTTTCACTAAAATTCAACCACCTCTGGCAAGAAGTCGGACTGCTCTTTTTTAGCAGCTTGTCTATATAATAGGACAATGGGGTATTGCAGGGCTGGATTATACAAGAGATCATACATGCTGCCATTCCTGTTGGGGGTGATCAGGTCCTCTTGGATACAGTTACTAGAATTAGATTTTATCCTTCTTGAGAAGACAGTATGGTGTAGGGGGTAGATTGCAGGTCTTGGAATTAGAAAGAAATCACACTTGACTTTTGCTAGCTGGGTGATCCTGGGCAAGTAACTTCACCTCTCTCTGAGCCTCAGTTTCCTCATCTGTAAAATAGGGGTAATAATACCCTAAAGTGCCTACTGCAGAGTTTCTGTGAGGCTCATATAAGACAAGATATGCATTGGATCTATGATCTCATTGAGATAAAGAATCCCTGGATGAGAAAACATCCTCTACCAATGCAAATAGATTGTTCTCTGAAAGTTTTAATCTCAAAGAATAGCCTCAAGTCTTGTGAGTTACCCAGGTCCCTCCACCAGTATGTATCAGAAGTGGGATGTGAATCCAAGTTTTTATAGTTCTTAGGCTAATCCTTCATCCAATACACCACAAAGACTCTCATATGGGATCATGTATGTAAAGTAGAATCATTAAAGTGGTATTATAATGTCACTTACTATCATAGGAGAGCCACTAGGACCCAGGTGTTTTGTGGGTACAGAGATGGGCCATTATTTACTAATATATGGTGGGTCAAGTAATGAATGTCTTCCATGTTACAAGTCATTTTGGCCTCTCCTTGTGTAGGCATTGTAGTGTCATTAGTTTTATTCTGTTTGGCTTCAAGGAAAGAACCTAGAAGCAATCAGTGAACGTTGGAGTGAGATAAATAAGCACTTTACACCAAACTTTTTTTTTACAAACAATGAGAATTATCCAAAAGCAGCATGGCTCGCCTGGCAAAGTTGCAGTTTTCCCCTCACTAGAGGTCTTGAAGTAGTAGGAGGAAAGAAAGAAGAATTTATTAAACATCATGAGTTATGGTGTTGTGCTAAATGCCAGAAATATTATCTCATTTGATCCTCACATAAACTTTGGGAGGTAGGTTCCAATGTCATTCTCATTTTATCAGTAAGGAAACTAGGGTGATTAGAGATTAAGTAACTTGTTCAGAGTCATACAACTAATAAGCTATTGTTGTTCAGTCATTGTTTTCTTGACAAAGATCCTTCTCAAGTTCATTTTACAGGTGGGGAAACTGAGGCAAACATGGTTAAGTGATTTGCCCAAGGTCTCACAACTAGAAAGTGTCTGAGATCCAATTTGAATTTAGGAAGATTAGTCTTCCTAACTCCCGGCTGGATACTTTATCCACTATGCCATCTAGCTGCCCCAAGTATCTAAGACTAAATTTGAACTCAGATCTTCTCTTCCTAAATCCAGGTCTACCATTCTATCCACTGTACCATGTAGCTGCCTGTCACACCACCTGTAGTATATGTTGTAGAGAGGATTCTTATTTCAATACAGGTTGGATTAGATGGTCTCTGAGGAATCTTCCAATTCTGAGACCCTTCAATTCTTTTTTTTTTTTGCTTTTTTTTTTTGCTTTTTGGAGGGCAGTTGGGGTTAAGTAACTTGCCCAAGGTCACACGGCTAGGTTTTTGTTTGTGTGTGCATTAAGTGTCTGAGGCCAGATCCCAATTCAGGTCCTTCTGACTCCTGGGTCGACCTCTACTCACTGCGCCACCTAGCTGCCCCGAGACCCTTCAATTCTGTGATTTATCCACAAAGCATTCCATGATTCCAACCCACTCTAAATGAGATTCCCACCCCACCCCTCTCAAATTTCTTACAGTATTTTTCCTGGTTCTTTCTTTTATGCTTATTAGATGTTGCCTTGTATCATAATTGTGTGTGTGTGTGTGTGTGTGTGTGTGTGTGTATTATTCCTGCCCCTGGTCAATAAATTTGAAGTTTCTTAATGGCAGGATCCATGTTTTATTTGATCAATGCATCCCCAGAACTCAGCACATAGTATTTAATAAATATTTGTTGAACTGAATCAACTCATTAATGGATACAATTAGACTCTGGATAATGCAGCATCATTTTCAGGGAGTAATACGGGTAATTATGAGACCAGTTGGGGAACAAAAATGTCCTTCCTTTCCTTAAGTCTAGCTATACTGGAGACTTTGCCGGCAAGCCCAATACGTACAGCCCGGAAAACGTGACTGTAGAACATATCTGGGGCTGCTTTTTATCTCTCATTGATGTGTATCAAGTTGCAAAACCAACACAACACCATGTAAGTAAGCATCCTTATATTCCGACACCATTTACTGCGTCAAGAGCCAAGTAGGATTAATGTGAAAGGAAATAAAGCACTCTGGGGCATCAGAAAGTTACTTTTAGTCTTTATTGAAAATGTTTCTGTTTTTAATAGAATAATCCAGGGAGAATTTCCAGTGTGAGGTTACATCCAGGACACTCTCTTTGGAGGCAGAACTAAACTAAATGACATAAAGGTGAGCAAATGTATAAAGGATCTTATTTCTTGGTCGGGCTCTCCGGTCTATTTAAGACTATTAACCCATAGTTGCAAACACTTTTATTTGCATTTGTACCCCTCCAAATTCAAAAACGGTCCTCAGATCTATTGCCCAATGTTGTTCACAGGGGAACAAGCCATGCAGGGAAGTGGGTCCACCACAAGAGCTATGCCTTCTTTGAACAACATTCTGACAAACTGAAAACCAAATGGATCCTGAGTGTAGCAAAAGCAGAAAAAACAGGAAAGGAAGTTTAACCAGGAGTTATTGTTAAAACACTAAGTAAAATGAATAAAAAATCTGTATATTGTGCAGGAAACTCTTCACCCTGACTTGATGCCTATGCCTTACATTCACAGTAGAAAACAGGTTACTGGATCCCACTCCCCACCCCAGTCAGATAGCCACTGAATGAATCTCCTCCCACTACAGATTGAATGTTTTCCTAGTAAAAAATGGAAAACAAAACCAAGTGCCATTTTTTTGTTTGGAGCTCATGGAACTCTTGGGGAGGCTGGCACTTGAAGGGGGGATGTCATGGTTCTAGATGACACTAGAGTAGCAATGTAGCTGGGGAATGTCCTCATGAAGATTCAAGTACATTTGCAAACCTTTAAAATGTCTCTGAATTAGGACACACTGATTGTCATATGGCAGTGTGGATCTGAACAGGTCCAGGAGCTAATAATAACAATATGGCTAGAATTAATATGGCACCTACTATCTGCCAGGTACAACAACCCTGGGAGGTACAAGTTGCTATTATTATCCCCATTTTGCAGTAGAGGAAACTGGGGTAAACAGATGCTAAGTAACTTGCCCGGAGTCAGCTAATAAGTATTGAAGGCCAAATTTGAACTGAGGTCTCCCTGACTCCAGGTCCAGCATTCTACCCACTGCCCCATCTAGCGGCCTCGGTAGGACTGGGCCAGATGTTCACTCTCCTGCCAGGTGACTAATCCCATTTGTAAAGGGATTTACCAGGATCTTCTGATAAACCTCCTTAGGGGACAGTAGCCAAACTCCCTTCACAGCATCCAAAGCAATGTTTTTCCTCTTCTTTTTGAGGTGTTATTTATGCCTTCTATCTTTCATACCGTTGCCTTTTTCTCCCTACCTCTTAACCTAAAGCAATGTTTCACCCCCTGAATTTATTGTCTGCTTCCTCTCTGGGGCTGGGTCAGTCCTTTTTCTCCCTTCAGCTCCTTGAGGTCACCACCCCTCCTTACAAATGCACAGTGGAAAAGCCACTGGAATTCACTGAAGGAGGTAGGTTTGAATCCTAGTTCTTCCACTCAATAGCTGACAAGGCACTTTAATTCTCTGGGCCTCATTTCTTCATCCGCAAAATGAGTGGACTGAGTGGATTGGATCTGATGATGTCCAGTGTCCTTTCTGGCTCTGAATCCATGATCCCTTCCCTCATGCTGTCCTTTCCCTTTGTCACTATATCTCATCCTCCTCTCCCCCCCCCATCTACTATCTCTCTCACAAATACACACAACCCTTGCTCTTCTGTTACCTCCTCTCCCACATTGCCCCTTTCTTTCTATCTCTTTCCAACCCACCACCACAACTATCCCCTCTATCACTCTCTCTTGGAACTCATATACACCCATTGTGCTTCCTCCTTTGGCACTGTCGTATCTTCTCCCCATCCCCATTACTGTCCCTCCCTCCCTACCCCTAAGCCTCAGTGGTTTGTGGTCTCGCCATGTGAGCTATAAATCTGTCCAACACAGCTCATCATAAACAAAGAAGCAACTGTGAAATGGTAAGCTCGGGGACTCTGGCACCAGGTCTCTACCTGGCTGCCTTTCTTGGGAGATTTTGGCAAGGTCAAAGCAGGGAGTGGGAAGAAGAGGGATGTGAGAGGAAAAAGTTTGTGCATTTAAAGTTACAAAGATGGGCAGAGAATAATTGTGACAGGACTCAGATGCTAGGAAACCACAGCTGCCCTGACACACAGTAGACTCCCCAAAGCAGGCCTCTTCTAAGGGAGAAAATGAGACCCAAGAAAATCCCTAATGAAATGTAAGAGATTATTTCATTTTTGTGCTTGTGTAGCACAGTGCCTGGCACATAGTAGGTATTTAATAAATACTTGTTGATTGATTGGTTGAATTGAATAAATGTAAAATAAATTGCTGAGGCTCCCAAATCTTTA
The DNA here is from genome assembly GCA_011680675.1 of Gymnobelideus leadbeateri. NCBI lineage: Eukaryota > Metazoa > Chordata > Mammalia > Diprotodontia > Petauridae > Gymnobelideus > Gymnobelideus leadbeateri. The sequence continues at coordinate 364,740 of WOXC01002488.1, read as the reverse complement.
ATGCTCTTTGGAGGAAAAAGGAAGGGAAGGAAGAGGGAAGAAATTAAGAAGGGAAATAAAAAGACTGGAAGGCAGAAAAGCAAGCAGGTAGGTAGGGAAGAAGGGAGGGAGGCAAGAAGTGAGAGAAATGGAAAGAGAAAAGAAAGGAGAGGAGGGGAAAGAATACAGGAAGGAAGGGAGAAAGAGAAGAAGGAAGGAAGGAACGAAGGAAGGAAGGAAGGGAGGGAGGGAGGGAGGGAGGGAGGGAGGGAGGGAGGGAGGGAGAGAAGAAAGATATTACAAAGTGACTTTAAAATTCTTCCTATCTCTAAGATTCCACGACTTTAGCACTAGGCAAAATGTGTCAGACTGAATCCCATGTGTTCAAGACCTGAGTTCAACTGATTAGACAGGAATAAGTCAAATACCAGATATTAAAACCCTTCCACAGACAGAGTATGATTCATCACATATGTATCGCTTTCTTCTTCTTCTAGGAGTAGTTTCTCTATGGGCAGTGTATTGATTGATCTCCTTGTATCTTCCAGGTCCTGAGGGACTGACTCTGGGATGGAGATAGGGAGTGGTACAAACTGTGGCCCAGGCAGTGTAGGGGCTGGGGGCTGGTACTGCAGGGTAGAAGTGGGCAGAGCTGAAATGGGCTGAGGCCATGAGAAGTAAGTCAGAGGTGCTTGGTGCTCTGTCCCCTCCAACTGAGGCCCACCTGTTGGTGTGGCATTCCTGGTCTGTGGGAAGAAGGAGAAAGCACAGGACAGAGGGTAAGTTACATTGTGAGAGAAGTCTCTACCTATCTGGTTCACTTTCTGAATGGGCTTTTTCTTCATCCCAGACCTTCCTTGATCTCTTACCCCTGGGGTTCCATGTAGGCCCCTATGGTATCCTAAGGAATCCACCAAGGGCAAAAGTATAATCTTTGGTCATCCTCCCTTCTATTCTTCATATGTATACCTACATGAACAGGCACATGCATGCACACCCATCCACATTGTCCACAACTATCAGAGCCCCCTAGGCATAAGCTCGTTTTCTAGCCAATACCTCTGATCAAAACTCACTTGTTCCATGTCCCATTCCTTCATGTCCATGATATATGCTAGGTGAGAGCTAATCTCATATCCAGTGTACATAGCATAATGACCGCTCATGAATAATATATTGTCCCCTTTCTGACCACGTATGCAAGATAACAGGGACCTTCTGAAGACACAATGCCATAACCCCAAGGAGGGACTCTGATAAATAAGAATTACAGGTACTGTGGCAAGCTGATAAGACCCTACTTTGGCGGCTTATGGTGGTTTTCAAATCCCATCACTTAAATAGCTACCCATTCTGCCTATATACAGGGCTGACACTGGTCCCATCACCACAGAAGCCAGATGCCCTGAGCTTTATCTGATAGAAAATACAGATATCTTCCCCTCCTGTCTACATCAGCAATATAGTAATGATACCTCTCAAAGTGAATATTCTGGGTCTAGAACATGAGCTACTTCTGTGCTGTACTATTCTGTCCTGAAATTAATAAAAATGATAACAATTAGCATTCATTTATGCCTATTATCTGCCAGGTACTGTGCGAAGCACTTAACAAATATCTCATTTGATCTTCATAGTGATCCTAGGAGGCAGGTACTATTATTATCCTCATTTTATAATTGAAGAAACTGAAGCAAACAAAGGTTAAGTGACTTGTCCAGGGCCATACAGCTGGTCAGTGTCTGAGGCCAGGTTTGAACTCAGATTCTTCCTAATTCCAGGTCTAGTGCTCTAGTCACCTAGTTGCCTCAAGGACCTCAAAATTTGACTTGGCTTGGCTCTGAGCTCTGAGCTCTGATAGGGCTAAATAAGACTGGGAGAATTCTGCGATGTAGTTAAAAAAAAAAAGTAGGGGTGGCTAGGTGGCGCAGTGAGTAGAGCGTCGGTCCTGGAGTCAGAAGGACCTGAGTTCGGATCCGGCACACAAAAACCTAGCCGTGTGACCTTGTGCAAGTTACTTAACCCCAATTGCCCTCCAAAAAGGCAAAAAAAAAGTAACCCATCTGAAGTCAGACCTGAGTTCAAATCTTAGCTTTAACACTTAATAGCTATAAAACAATGGATAAGCCACAACTTCCTTGAACCCATAAAATAGAGATAATGACACTTGTACTGCCTATTTCACAGAGCTGCTATAAAAAAAGAATTTGTAAAGTGCTTTATAATGAGTCATTCTTATTGGTGCAGTGAATAGAGCACTGGGCCTGGAATCAGGAGGACCTGAGTTCAAATCCAGCCTCAGACACTTACTAGGTTTCATCCATGGGCAAGACATTTAACCTCTGTTTATCTCAGTTTCTTCATCTGTAAAATGAGAATCATAATATTACCTACCTTGCAGAGTTATTGCAAGGATCAAATGAGATATTTGTAAAATGTTGGGCAAAACTTAAAACACTATATAACTGCATTATTATTATTTTTATTGTTATCGCTTTTACTAAAGGAAAGCAGTAGTCTAACCCCATCATTCATTCCTCCCTTCCCCTCAGCTTTCCCAGATGAAGGCACCATCCTGAGAAAGAGTTGAAACGTCTTTGGGACCTAAAAAGAGAAATGCAAGGGTGTCCTAAGTCCTTTCCAAAGACTAGAGGTGAAGAGGCTACAAGTTGTATTATTCTGGAGTTAGTTTTAAGATCTGGGGACCTTAGTGAACCACAGGGTTGCTATCAGTCACCAGTGTGATATGTCAGCTGAAAAAGCTGATGCCACCTTAGGATGCATTAGGAGAAGCATTGTACCCAAGACTAGAGAGACGATAGTTCCCCTGGATTCTTTGCTCTGGTCAGACCACACCTGGAACATGGATCTACTTGTTGAAGCCATGTTCTAGAAAGGACAGTGATAAGCTGCAATGTTTCCACTGTAGAGTAGTCAGAATGGTGAAGGGCCTTAAGAGTTTGCCATTAAAGGAGCTAGTGACATTGCACATGGAGAAAAGATTTGGGGAGGATAGAATGGCTGTCTTCAAGTATCTGAAGAGTGGTCGAGTGAACGAGAGATTAAACTTTGTTCTGCCAGAGAAGCAACAGGTAGAAGTTGTAAAGAGACATATTTGGATTTTTATATAGAGAAAAGCTTCCTAATAAATAGGATTATTCCCAAGTGGAATCATAGAATCACAGGATCATAAGATAACATATTAAGAGCTGGGAGGGACCTTTGAGGTCATTGAGTTCAACCCTCCCAGGTAGCAGAAAGTTGCCTCTCATTAGAAGTTTTAACCAAAGGTTATATAATCACTGGTCATGCACATTATGAGAGGGATCCTTGTTCAGATACAGGTTGGACTAAAGTCATGGGTTCTTAGACTGGGGTCTGTGAACTTGTTTTGTTAATATTTTTATTTTAATTCAACATAGTCAGTCTCTTTGGTAATTCTATGTATTTTGTTTTGTGCATTGAAAAACATAATTCCAAGAAAGAGTCATGGACTTCACCAGACTGTCAAAGGTGTCCATAACATAAAAAAGTTGAGTATCCTGACTATGTGACCTCTGAGCTCCCTTCTGATTTGCAGATTCTGTGATTCATATTGGGAGAAAAGGGAATGATACACAGAGGGTAGAGCATATGTCCATATTACCCACTGATCCTGTGTACAGCACTGATAAAAATGATGTCAAATGTTTCATTGCATCTTTCCATGCCTATTGCCTAGACTCCGTACTACTAAATAGGTCAGGAGCAACATTGGCTCATGCTGTTCCCAACACCATCTCTTCCCCCCAAACACACATGTAACCCATCTCTCCTTGTCCCAACCCTACCTGCCTTTCGAGGCTCAGCTCAAATTCCACTTCATTCAAAGAGTTTTTCCTCTGGCCCACCCCATAGCCAGCAGTGCCTTCTAAACTCCTCTAACCTCTTTACACTTCATACATCTCATATATTTATAATATACTACTTTTCATTATAGTTATTTGGGTGTATTTCTGCATCAAGGAACAGTGAATAGAATATTGGGCTTGGAGTCAGTAAGCTCTGGATTTGAATACTTAGTAATCTGCGTTCTAATTCTTACTAGCTGTGAAGTCCTGGGTAAGTCATTCAATATTTATATGCTTTAGACAACTCTCTGAGAAATCAAAGCAACACTGCCATTGCTTCTGGAAAGACTCAATGGACCTATGACTGAACTTACAATCCCAGTGATCCCACTACCCCAGACAAAACTCTTCTCTAACCCCGACTTTCCTATATTTATTGTCTCCCCATCAGCATGTGACTCATCGGATAAAGTGCTGGGCCTGGAGTCAGGAAGACCAGAGTTCAAATTCAGCCTCAGACACTTACTAGGTGGGTGACCTTAGGCAAGTCACTTAACCTCTGTTTGCCTCGGTGCCCTCATCTATAAAATGGGGATAATAATAGCACCCACCTCCCAGTGTTATTGTGGGGATCAGACGAGACAATAATCGTAAAGCATTCAGCACAGTGCCTGGCACATAGTAGGCACCATATAAATGTTAGATATTATTTATTATTAGTATGTATAAACGCAAATACCAAAGTGAGACAGTCCCTGCCGTTGAGACTGAGGATCCCTCAATGGCAGGGACTATCTCATTTTACAGTGCCTGACACATTGTAAGTACTTAATAAGCTATTTCATTCATTCACCCATTCTTTCATTCACTGCCTAGGCCTATCTACTAAGCTCACTTTGAAAAAATCCCAGAGCCCTTTTAAATTTTTTTTAAATTTAAAAAATTTTAATATACCTTTTTAAAAATTTTTCCTAATCTGTGTACATATAGAGTTATGTGTATTTATTTACTGTCTGGGCTCAGCAAAGAACTGTATTATACTAAAGACTAGACCTAGGTATCGAGAGGCTCATTACCAGAAGGAAAGATAGGAAAACAAAACAATTATTGAAGGTCTTCCTGACTCTGGGCCCAGTTCTCAGCCTCAGCAGGTAGTCTACTAGGTGATGATGTGTCTTTTTTTTTCAGTCATAGCAATTCACAAAGACTATCTACTAACACAGAAAGTTGAGGTTTTTACTGTCAAATAAAAAAAAAACACACACACACCAATAAAATCCTGGATTTCCTTGAAGCATTAAAGTATCTTTCTAGGATTATATCCTCCTTGAGGGCAGTGATCATATGTTACATATATTTACATCTCCCCTGGCATGTATTCCATAGTATCTTGCACCTGACAGGGGATTAATAAATGGTGTTGCCTGAATGAATAAATGAGTGAGTGAATGAATGATACCTAACATTTAAACAACACTTTAAGGTTGGCGAGGCATTTTACATATACTATCTTATTTGATCCTTACAACAGCCCTGTGAGGGAGGGGATATTATCACCATTTTACAGATCAGGAATTTGAAGCAGCGATGAAATGACTTGTCCAAGGTCACAAAGCTAGGCAGGATTTGAACTTCAGTTCAATATTTTACCATTTATTTATGCTATCTCACTGCCTCAAATGAAAGAATAAATAATAATAGTTAGAATGTATATAACGTTTTAAGGTTTGCAAGATATTTCATAAATATCATCTTATTGGATCCTCACAACAACTATAGGAGGCCGGTCTTGTCATCATTCCCATTTTACAATGAGGAGACTGATGGAGAGATAAACTAAGTGATTTGCCCAAGATAAGACAACTAGTAAATGTCTGAGCACAGATTCGAACTCAAGTCTTCCTGACTTTAGGTCCAATGCTCTATCTACCACCCACCTAGTTGGTTCCAAATGAATAAATGAATTCCCTGATCACTGCTACCAAATCATTTAGAGTTAGGCACAGAAGTAGGGGAAGTTACTGAATCCTGGGTCCCCTGAAGTGCTAGTGTCAATAGATTGAAAAAGAAGGAATAAACCTGGAATTTCACCCCAAATAGAGTGAGTTAAAATGTTACGTTATCAAGACTGATGTGTACACCTGAACTGAATTTATAGAGGGAGTCGATGAGATTTAGGCTAAAGAGGAAGAAGAAGAGAACTTTTTGTCAGTTGGCATCATCAGGAAATCCCAAGGCAGACTACTGAACATGCTTCAGTTTGGGAGCAATCGTTTGGGAACAAACTGGTAGAAGCATACCGTGAAGTTGGTGATGAGTGGCTGGGAGGCATACGTCAGCACTGATGAGGGTCCAACCACCGTGTAGCTGGGGCACACGGGCTGAACATACATATCAGTAGAGTAAGGGCAACTGACACCTTCATGTGGCATGTACTCAGGGTAGGGTGTCCATGGTGTCAAGGGCTGCAGGGTGGCAGGAGCAGGCTGGGAGAGCCAGCCTGTGCACAAGGCGCCTTCTTCTGTCACTGCGGATGCAGGAACTTCCATGTCAAGGCAGGATGGCCCTGAAAGGAAAGAATCATTGAATTTAGAGCTTATTTTACAGATAAGTAAACTAACAACTAGAAGAATGAAGTGATTTACCCAAGGTAACATAGTTGATAACAGAACCAAAGACAAAAAAATTCAGGTCTCTGTACTCCAAGTATAACTTCACCTAAGAGTAGATAGTAGGTGAGGACTCAAGGATGAGTCAAGTAGGGTTATAGGGCAGGAGGCCTCAGAAGCTATCTAACTTGACAGCTTTATGTAAGAGATAAGAGAACTAATGTCCACAAGACTGGAGGTGAAATTAAAACCCAGATCCTCAGACTCTAAAGCCAGAATTCATTCCATTATGCCATATCTTCTTACTGAGAGGCCAGAACCAAAGAGGAGTATCAAAAAGGACTTACCAGGGGTGGCTAAGTGATGCAGTGAACAGAGCACTGGTCCTGGAGTCAAGAGGACCTGAGTTCAAAGCCGGCCTTAGACACTTAACACTTACTAGCCATTTAACCTTGGATAAGTCACTTAACCCCAATTGCCCTGACTTCCCACCTCCAAAAAACAAAAAAAAATTTTTAATTTAATTTAAATAAAAGGACTTACCCATTGTGGCATAGGTTGCAAGGGGTTGATGGGGCAACACCACCTAGAGAGAAGAGATGACCAGGTTGAAGATTCCTTCAGAGTCTGAGTGGCTCCTAATCTTGGCTGGTCTTCTCAAAAGCCATGGGGCATCCCTGATTGTTTTCTCCTCCATTTAATTAAATTCAAACCCACTTAGTGTGGGATATTGCAGTGACCAACGAGGATAAAAAGACAGTAATAAAGTAGTCCTTGTCTTCATGGGGAAAATGCAATGAAACCCCTAATAAGTATGCCACTAATACACAAGCTCCCTAAACTGAGGCTCATGCATCGTTCTAGAGTTGTCTCAGGTAACTTCCCACCCTGCAGAGAAATGCCCCCAGTGCTGGTTCCACCTCATCTAATCCCGTGCCCTGCAACAACTGGTCTCCTCACCGTGGTTGCAGCCACTGTGAGCCCACTGCTGGCCAGGCCACGCTTCCTCCTCAGCAGTTCTTTCACTGGCTCCTTCACACGAACACCTTGGTATGGTCGGGGTGGTGCTGGTGCCTGCTCCGGAGCAGATGCTGCAAAGTGTAATTTCATTCCATGCTTATTGCCATTCCTTTACAATTTCTTGTCCCAGGTAAAGTTTCTGCTTACTTTAGGGACTTTTTCTTCTCACCTCAAGGTATTCAAAGTTCTGGGTCAGAGAGGACAAGTCAGATGATTCTCCCTAAACTACCACATTCATCATGTTTCTCCCTGGACACTAAACCTTAGATAACTCCTTATTGCCTCCAGGATAAAGATCAGACATCTTCATTTCATTCAAAGGCCTCAGCAATCTGGCCTTGATCTCTTTTCATAATCTTATTTCCTTCCATTTTAGCCAAGCTCTTCCATCTGTCTCCTGGAACATGGCCAGTATGGTCTCTCCCCTTTGCCATTTCTCCTTCCTGCTCTTTAACACCTAGACAAACCCTAAGTTTTCTGGAAGGAGAGACATTTGCCATCCTTCGTAATCTTGCAGTACTTGCTGCTTTCATCTGGAGCTTATCATGAACTGCTTCATATCATCAGTTATTATTGGGTATTCTTGTTTCTTATCATCATCATTATAAAGCATTCTAAGATTTACAAAGTGCTTTATGTATGCTAACTAATGTGATCCTCATAGCAACTCTGAGGTGAGTGCTATCATTATTCCCTTTTACAAATGGGGAAACTGAGGCAGGCATACATTAAGTGACTTTCCCAGGATTATCTGAGGCAAAATTTGAACTCAAGTCTTCCTTCCAGGCTTTTGTAATAGTATAGAAGAGAGTTGATGAAGGCCTGAATTACAGTGGAAACCACATGAATGAAAAAGGAATAGATATGAGAACAGTTGAAGATACAGAATCCACATGACTTTAACTGAGGGGTGAGGGAAAATGGCTGTGAACCTGAATAACTGGGAAGGATAACAGTGGCCTCAGCAGAAAGAGGGAAGTGTGGAGGAGGGATGGGTTTGAGGAAAAAGAAAGAGATGAAAATGTAGTTTGGGATATGTTGAGTTTCAGAAGCCTATACAACATCCAGTTTGAAATATGCAGCAGACATAGCTGGAGCTCAGGAGAGTGACTATGGCTAATTTTATAAATCTAGGAGTCATTAAGCCTCTAGTTACTAGAGTCTAGTAGGTAATGATCACCAAGAGAGAGGGGGCAGAGTTCTTAGTCTTTTTTTTTTTGTCATGGACTCCATTGTCAGTCTCATGAAGCCTATGGACACCCTTTCAGCATAATGCTTTTAATGCACAAAATAAAATATATAAGATTATTAAGGAAACCAATTGTATTGAAATACAGTTCTCTATAGACATGGATATTTTAAAGTTTACATATCCTAAACTAATAATCCATTATGTAGACAAAGTAAACAAGGAGTACAGGATAAAACCTTTGGGGACAATTATGGTACAGGGGTAAGATATGGAAGATAAACCAGCAAAGGAGAAAATCAAATAGATAGGAGGAAAACCAAGAGGAAAAAAATGCTGGAGAAACACAGGGAAGAGAAAAGAGGTAGTCAATAGTGTCAAATTCTGAGGTGGCCAGGAAAAGTAAGAATGAAAGCAGTTCATTGGACTTTGCAATGTAGAACAGCTCTTTCAAAAAACAAACAAAAAACAACACAAGACAGTTATTTCCAAGAGGAGCTTGACTATGAAAAAGGGAGGACCGATTTAGAATTGAGTGGATGGCAGAGTCAAGGGATGGCAGAGGCCTGGGTCTGTTTGTAGATAGCAGGGAAGAAGCCAGTAGAGATAGAGAGTTTGGAGACTTGAGAGAGAGTTTGAAGAGGTAAGCTCCTGGAGGAGATGGGATAGGATGAGATCCAGGCACAGCAGAAGAGAATTGCACTTCACAAGGAGTAATCTTTTTTGTCAAAGAATGGAGCAAAGGAGAACAGAATGGGAGATGATGTTGAATGGGTTTGATGTGTTAAATAGGAGAGAATAGGGGGCTCATGATGGTTGGCCTGTATTTTCTGAATAAAGTAGGAAGTGAGACCCTCTGGTTCAAGAGAAGTGAAAGGGACAATATAAGAGGCTCGAGAAGAAAAGTATCAGAACAGCTGCTGGTGGGGGAGAGGGTAGTATAAAATAAAGTCCATTAGGAAAGAAGTGGTGATGGTCCAGTTGACATTCTATAACCTTCACTTGAGTGGATGCAGTCTGCACATGCATGCCACTTGGTTGAGAACTGTCTAAAGTAGTAGAGAAGATGAATGGATGGCCCCAATAAAATAGAGTTTAGGTTTGACAAGGCTTGAGTGGTCATTAGACAAGATGTCTTGAGGTAGGAAAGCTAGTTATTTCTTTAATCATTAGATTAATGGAGCTGGTAGAATTGAGCAGAAACCCCGTGCCTAGAATGCTTTCTAGCCTATCCCATCCCACAGCAAAGCTAGCAACTTCAAGAGGTAACTATTGTCAAATAATAGTAATATTCTCCCAGGGGTGGGGAACCTACGGCCTTGAGCCCACATGTGGCCCTTTAGTTCCTAAAGTGCAATTTTTTGACTGAATCCAAACAGAGGAAATCCCCTTTTTAAAAAAAAAAGAGGTCACAGGTTCCCCACCCCCGTATCAGTTTCCTACTTGCCTTGACCATGTGAGCTAACTGACAATAATAGGACGGTCTCATCTATGGACTTTATATGGAAAAGGTCCATAGTTTGGTTTAGTCCACCATGTATCAGCCCAGAGTTTTTCCAGGAAAGTCCCATTATCACTTATAGATATGGGTGACCCAGGCTTTGCATCAAAGACCAGGAAGTGTGGCTATCTATTAAGTTTGCCAGATCCTTCAGTTTAGGCCCTTGCCTGGACTTTGTTCTGTAAATATCTAACTGATAAAATTCCACTCTTGGCTCTTTGAGCACTGCCATTGCAAGGGGTGAGGGGTGGGATTGGGGTACCAATATACCATTCACCTGAAAGTGGGAGGAAGGTACCTCACAACCTGAACTCACTGAAATAGCTCTTCCCCCTCAGCCATGGAGCTGGTGCTGAATCCCCTGATGTTGGGCAGACTCTTCAAGAACACCTCTGGCCATCTGTCCAGTTGACCTACCTCCTAGAATCAAGGTACTTCTACATATACCACCCTCATCTTCCCCTCAACCCCAACCAGTTTTACTTCCCCTACTCTGGCAACCAGAAGAAAAGGGACAGGAACACTCCTGTCTGGAGTCTCCCCTCCCAGAGCAAGAAATGTTTCACTGAGGAGCTCTGGAAGCAGGGTCTGAGGGTTAGACCTAGTCCTATAATCTATCCATTTAGGTGGGTCTGAGGGTTAGACCTAGTCCTATAATCTATCCATTTAGGTTCTAAGCATAATAGAAATCAGAAAGTTGCTTTATGGGAATGAGGGGATTAGATAAAGCTTTAACTAAAGCAAATGCTTGTCTCTTCCTCCTCAGTTACAACTCAGAGTGGAATGCAATGTGGTTTCAGTCATATATACATCTACACACATATACATATACACACATACATATGCTTTATATGGGCATGTATATATGTGGGTGTATGTATTATATGTGTATGTGTGTGTATACAGTTGAAGAATAATGAGATTTCCCCCAAAAGAAACAGGTAAATGGCTTCATAGCTATTTTGCCCCTAATTTGCATAGCCAGTTCTGAGGAATACCATGGAAAAATTAATCAGATTACCCTTCTGGCCCCATGACGTGAAACACAAACTATCTTAAACTACCTCTAGAATCTCACCAATCATTGCTTTCCAATCAATATAGGGAGCCTAGGGAGTGGAGTTCCCACCAATGTTTGCATTCCCAGGGAACTCGTGTCAGCAGGTATAACATGACCCCAACATGACACAACTTCTCTACCTCCCTCAAGACTCCAAGTGATGGAAGTCCAGGGCTGGGTCTAGCTAATGGGGGTGACTCCCAGTTGCTACATACCAACATGCTCCAAGTAACTATTTGAGGAGTTGCTTCTAACCTGCTGCCACAGCCTACTCCAGAGCCCATGAGGAAGTGAAGTGGCATACTAGAGATCAAGTCAAGTCAAGCCAACAAGCATTGATTAAGCACTTACTATGTACCAGGCACTATGTTAAAGCACCAGGGATAAAGAGAAAGTTAAAGGCCTGTCTTGCTCTCAGAGAGTTCACAGTCTAATAGGAAAGACAACACGTGCAAAAAAAATATGTACAAACAAGATCTATACAAGATAAATTGGTAATAATCAACAGAGGGGAGGCTCTGGTAGTTAGATGGATCAGGAAAGGCTTCTTGCTGAAGGTGAGGGGTTAGGGGTTTTTTTTCTTCTTTTTGTATCTTTTTTTATTTTAGACAAATACTAAAACTTAAATACATAATAAGAAAGGAAAAAAAGTATACACTTGAATCTAAAATAAGAAAAGGGGGAAAAAGTATGTCATGTGCACAGCAGAATGGAGGAGAGGATTCAGAATACATAGCAATAACTTTCCATTTCAAGAAAGCCTATATATTAAATACTGCTCCTTTTGTAGAGAACTAACCATCTTTTCTTTGCTTCGTTGTAGGTTTACTTTTGTTCTCTGCCCTACACTTTTTACTTTGTTCTTCCCCTCCCCCCTTCCTTCCCCCTCTCCCACCCCAGGCTACAATTAAGCATGGATCTATTTATAAGAAGGTGAGATTTTAGCTGAGGCTTGAAGGAAACCAGGAAAACCAGAAGGCAGAGATGAGGGAGGAGAGTGTTCTGGGTGTGGAGGCCAGCAATGCAATTGCCCAGAGTTGGGAGATGGAGCATCTAGTTTGAGGAACTGCAAGGCCAGTATCACTTGGCCAGAGTATTAGGGGAGCATTGTAAGGAATTAGAAAACTGGAAAGGTAGGAAAGGGTCAGATTATAGAGGGCTTTAAAAGCCAAACATAGGATTTTATCTTTGATTCTGGAGGCAATAAAGAACCTCTAGGCTGATTAAATATGTAGCTGACATGGTCAAACTTTTTGCTTGAAAGTTGACTCTTGAAGTCAGGAGACTTGGGCTCAAATATGATCTCTAACACTACCTATATGACCATGAACAATTCACCTAAGACCCCTGAAGATCAGAGTCCATATATGAAATGAGAATTAGAGGCATCAGGCTATAGTTGCAACCCTTGGTCCTGGCCTTTCATCCTTAATCCCAATTCAGGGTGGAATGCAATCTAATCTCAGTCCCAAATACATCCGGTTCAGGCACAAGGAGAATTCTCCCGGCCAGGAGAATTCTCCCGGCCAGGCGAATCCATAGCTATTGCATCCATTCCATTTCCCTGACACAAGTAGCCCTCTGGAGCCACAGAGGTGGAATAAGCCAATCATCTAGCCCTAGGGCATTGTGGAATAAGCATATATACCTACACAGAGGCTAAAAGGGACTTTTTGTCAAAAGTCATTTTGTCCCTCCTTCTGTCCTCAGTACCACCTCTACCCCAGACTCCCATTCTTAACAGTTTCATTCTATACTTGAACATGTTTAAGTCAACCTTGCAAATATTTTACAAAGCCCCCTTAGCTGACCCATTCACTACCCAGTCACAACTCATGATAAAGATAAAAGAAACCAACCTTTTTACTCTTCACCTGGTTTAAACATTAGCTTCTTCTGGGCTAATGAGCAAATAGCCTGACAAGTCTAATTCTGAGTGAGCACAATTCCAGTGAAATCCTCCTGGCAGCTTCAGTATAAATCCTGGAGAAGCCTCAGTCAACCACAAATCAGAAACCTGCAGATGATTCCTTTCATGCTGTGATCATAAAGGTCACAGTAGAAGTGGAAGGGACCTGAGAAGTCCCCTCATCCAGTCATGTCAAACTGAAATAGAAATGATAACCCCTGCAGAAGCATCTCTGAGGGCTGTACATACTGACTCAGCTTTAAAATGTAATTTTATTTATTGATACTGTTAAATATTTCCCAATTACATTTTAATCTAGTTCAGGTTGCATTCAAGAGTGTTGTGGGACTCCTGTGGTTGACCCCTCTGATAATCTGCTTTCCTTTTTTTTTATCGATGAAGAAATTAAGACCCAGAGAGGACAATTTATTTATTGAAGGTCACACAGCTAGTGGTAGATCCACTTGTAAGCAGCAGCTGCCTCTGTGTCCATCCATATAAAATGAGGAGGTTCACCTAGATATCTTTTCAGGGCTGGTAAATGTTTAACAGGGGAAGCTAGGAGAGGCAGTAATTAGAGCACTGGGCCTGGAATCAGGATGATCTGAGTTCAAATCCAACCTCGGATACTTACTAGCTGTGTGACCCTGGGCAAGTCACTTAACCCTATCTGCTTCAGTTTTCTCAACTGTAAAATGAGGTGGAGAAGGAAATGGTCAACCACTCCAGTATCTTTACCAAGAAAACCCCAAATTGGGTCATGAAGAGTTGGACATGACTGAAACAATTGAAAAACAACAACAAATGTTTAACAACCAGCTCTCTGGGGGGAAATATAGATAGATAGATAGATAGATAGATAGATAGATAGATAGATAGATAGATAGATAGATAGATGCTTGACACACTTTTAAGTTTAATCTGAATTATTAACATTTTCTTCATCACTTTCTTGAGTCTAAAAAATCAATAAAACTATAAATTAAGCCCTAATTTGTAGCCTCTGCTGATTTGGAGACGTAAAGGCTCACACTGAAAATTTAACACTCAGCTCTCACCACCATGCATCAGAATCCTTACAGCTCTAAATCTATGGTCTGTAAATGTCTTTCTAATTCTTTAGTACCTCCCATTTAGTACTTATTCTCCATAATATTGAAAGGGAAAAGGAGTCTTAAATTATAGCTCTAAATCCCTCAAAGCACCAGGATCCCAGAAGTAACCCATCTTTCAAATGGTTAAAATGAAAGATAAAGTAATTAAAGAAAGTAAAATTCTAGACCAGACTGAGAATAGGCAACCAGAGGAAACCTGACATCTTCGATTATTTAACCACAATCCCTCCCAGTAAAGAAGACAATGGGATTCTGAGACAGCTGTACCTATGTTACCATATGGGACACTACCATGGACTAGAAAACATTATTACCATGCGTCCTGGTGCTCAAGTGCCCTTTATTTCTCCAATTGTTTTCAAAAGGTGAGTCACCAGAAAAAACCATTGCCACAACAAGGCTGGCCATCATTCAGTTTTCCTTGGCATGTCTTGTTGGGAGATTTGAAATTTCAACCCTGTTGACTTTCTGCATCACTGGAAGCCGCCAGTCAGGGTGAAGGAAAAACAGATTTCATTTACGGAAAAACCCATGAATTCAGGTCTCAATGTGGGCTTCCCTTTTCAGAGATGAACAACTGAAAACCTGAGGGTATAAAAAGACAGCTGCAGACATTTCAGTTCCCCCTGCTGAACACCCGGACATGCTCCAGCTCACAAAAATAAGGCTGCTGCAGCTGCAGCCTCACTACAGACCTCCAACCATGACAGGCAAGAACTGAACCAGCATGGGCATGTACTGCCCACCGCTGGGGTCTATTGGCTCTTGCTGTGCACCAATCCAGGGGGCCATGTGACCCATACTGATTTAAATAAACATGGCTTTCTAGAGCCTTGCCTAAGGTATAATAAAACATCACCTACGAAATATGCAAAAATATCTGCCTTTATAGTTTTAATGACCCCTATGCTAACTACACGGGGCTCTCACCAAACAGAGGTTATTCAGCTAGCTATGCCTTAAGCTGAAGGATCACAAGATCAAAGAATCATATAGATTTGAGGCTACAAGGGCTAGAGAGGTCCTATGTAAATGCATGAATGACCTCAGCATTCAGTCAGTATAACTATTCCTCAGGGGTCATATAGATAGAGCTAGAAGGAAACCTACGAGCCATCTGGTCCAACCCTTTCATTTTACAGACAAGGAAACTGAGGCCCAGGGAAGTGAAGGGACTTATCCAAGATCATACAGGTGGCAGAGCATCAGAAGCAGGATTTTAATTCAGCTCCTAAGGTTCAAGAACCAGTGATCTTTACTGTGTGATACCTCCCTAGCCCCTTGATCATTGCCTTTCAACTGAGGGAACAGGCAGGCCCTTCTATGTTGGCAGCTGCCCTTGTGTAGTTTCCACCACAGTTGCATCTCAGGCAACATAGGATTGAGCTGCTGCTGCTGGGCCCCATCAGTAGTCCCCTCTATCTGATAAAGACAAGAACTAAGCTTCAGTATAGTCCAGGGTCAGGCCTACTGGGCTGCAGCTTCTCTGGACCATTCTGATACATGACACATTTCCTCACTCACCTCAACATGTGACATTTATCAATTCTTCTAAGTAATCTTGGTAAGTATTTTGCTCACCTTTTCCACCAAAACTTCTGTTTCATTGAAACACACACACACACACACACAAACTAAAAAGTAAATTATTGATCAAACATGATTAAATAGACCAAACAAGAGGCAAGTCCAGGTTTCTGAATGAAAGCAGAATTGAAAAGTTGCTTCCACTCTTCACTACAGTTTAAGGAGTCTCACTTGGCTTGTTTCTGCTAGAATTCAATTCCTTTCCAATCAACCAACATTTATTAAGTACCTGCTATGGGGCAGGCATTGCAATAGAGACTCAGTTACTCATATGGAAGAGAAAAGGGAATAAGCATTTATACAAAGCTTAATGTATACCAGGTACATTGCTAAATGCTTTACAAATTTCATCTCATTTGATCCACAACAACCCTTCAAGATTATTATTGTCCCCATTTTACATTTGAGGAAACTGAGGTAGACGGGGGGAAGTGACTTACCCACACAGCTAGCAAATGTTGGAAACACTAAAATCTTCCTGACTCCAGGCCCAGCAATCTATCCACAGCATCAGCTAGCTGCATGTTGGCAGGATGGAAATGAGCTGTCTAGGAGCAAGGTTGGTAGCATACTGAATTCCTTCTCTCACTTATTCATTAAGTCATCCACCAATCTATATGCTTTGGTTACCCAGCAGCTAAAAAGATCCTTTCCCCTTAGGATGAAAGTCAGCCTTGGAGTTTTCCATTTTGTTCCTTCCACTCATCCATCATGGCTATTTTCCCCAAACCAGACAAAATTAATCCAATGAGATCCAAAGGTAGAATTTAGCACCAGCAGAAAAATGCTTCCTTCCCCAGTTGAGTATGAATTGGGTGGTAGCCTGTTTTTACTATAGACCAAAGAGGTAATGCCCTTGGTATGTAAATAGTAATGTTAACAACAATAGCTAACATTTCTATAGAATCTACTAGGTGTCAGGCACTATTCTAAGTGCTTTTACATAAAAGAGGCAAAAGACAGTGTCCTATCTTAGGAGCTTACAATCTAATGGAGGAGACAACATGCAAATAAATACATACAAAGCAATCTATATGCAGAATAAATAGGAAATAATCAATAGAATGGGAGGTATTCGAATTAAAAAGGATAGGGGAAAGCTTCCAGGAAGAGATGGGACTTTAGTTGGGACTTAGATGAAGCCAGGGAGGTTGGTGTTCAGGACTGCTGTGGGAGAGCATTCTAGTCATGGGGGACAGCTAGAGAATATGCTTGTAACTGAGAGGTGGAGTGTATTGTTCGAAGAACAGTGTCACTGGATCAAAGAGTACATTTCAAGGAGTAAGGTGCATCAGTACTGGAAAGATAGGAGGGGACTAGGTGCAAAAGGCTTTGAATGCCAAACAGAGCATATTTGTATTTAATCCTAGAAGCAATAGGAGTCACCACAGTTTACTGAGTAGGGGGATGTACATGATCAGATGTGTGCTTTGGGGAAATCATTCTGGCGGCAGAATGGAGGATAGGTTAGAGTGGGGAGAGAGGCAGGCAGACCCACCAACAGGCTACTGAAACAGTCCAGGCATAAAGTCAGTGTCAGAGGAGAGAAGGGGCCTATTGGAGAGGTGAATTCAACAGGCCTTGGCAACAGTTTGGATGTGAGAGGTGAGAGCAAGTGAGGTGGCCAGGCTCCTATGTTGTGAATCTGAAGGACTGGGAAGGTAGTGTTGCCCTCTAGAGTAAAAGGGAAGATAGAAGGCAAGGAGCATTCAAGGGAAAAGATAATCAGTTCTGTTTTGGGTATGTTCAGTTCAAGATGTCTCCCGGACATTCAGTTGGAGATGTCTGAAAGGCAGTTGGAAATTGAAAATTAGAGGTTAACAGAGAGACTGGGGCAGGATAGGTAGATGTAAGAGTCTTCAGCACAGAGATGGTAATTAAATCCATAGGAGCTGATGAGATCAGCAGGTGAAGTGAATAGAGAGAAGAGAAGAGGACCCAGGACAGAACCCTGAGGGACACCCATAGTTAGAGGGTGTGATCTAGAGGAGGATCCAGATAAATAGGAAGAAAACTAGGAGAGGATGGTGTCCTGAAAAGACTATATCAAGGAGGTGAAGGTCATGGACAGTGTCAAAGGTTGCAGAAAGGTCAAGAGAAATGAAGATTGAGATTGAGAAAAAGACTTCAGATTTGGTAAATAAGAGATCATTGGTAATTTTGGAAAGAGGGGATTCATTGGAATGACAAGGATAGAAACTGAATTTTAAATGGTTAAGAAGAGAGAGGAAAAACCTTAAAAGACTTACATAAACTGATGCAAAATGAAATGAGCAGAACCAAGAATATAATCTATATCAAATTACTTGCCTTCTCAATGAGTGGGGGATTGAGGAAGGGAGAGAAATTAGAACTGAAAATTTGAAAAGGAAAAAAAGTTTTAAAATTTTTTACATGAAATTGGGGGAAAAATAAAATATTAAATTTAAAAAATAGAGAGTAAGAGGAGAGAAAATGAAGGTATCTATTGTATATGACCTTTTTATTTTTTTTTTTGCCTTTTTTTGGAGGGCAATTGGGGCTAAGTGACTTGCCCAAGGTCACACAACTAGTTTTTGTGTTAAGTGTCTGAGGCCAGATTTGAACTCAGGTCCTCCTGACTCCAGGGCCAATGCTCTATTCACTGTGCTACCTAGCCACCCCAGTATGTGACCTTTTTGAGGAGGTTAGTCAGAAAGAGCAAAAGAGATATAGGTCAATCTAATTAGTAACAACGGAAATCTATTGGAGACAGTATGCAAATAACTCTACAAACAAGATATATGCAGAATAAATTAGGGATAGTCTCAGAGGGAAGGGAGTAAGATTAAGAAGGACTGGGAAAGTCTTCTTTCAGAAAGTGGTATGTTAGCTGAGACTTAAAGGATGCCAGAGAAGTTAGGAAGCATAAATAAGGAAGGAGCATGTTTCAGGCAGGGAGGACAGCTAGGGAAAACACTTGGCACCTTAGTGGTTCAGTGCATAGAGTTCTGAATCTGAAGTCAGGAAGATTTGAGTTCAAATTTGAATATTTACTACTTGTATGACCCTGGGAAAGTCAAATAACCTCAGAATATCTCAGTTTCTTCATCTATAAATTGGAGATAATAACAGCACCTACCTCCCAGGGTTGTTATGAGGATAAAATGAAATGTAAAGTAGTTAGTATAGTGCCTGGCACAGAGGAGTCACCTAAAATTCTTGTTAATTCAATTTAATTTTTATTTAATTTAATGTCTATGTACTACCATATGGAAATGGCTGGACTGGCACAAATCCCCACCCTTGTCAGTGTTAGCTTCTTTACCAGGCTTTTACCATTTGCTGGGTCAATGAATTAAATTAATTCCCATTTCCACAAAATCATTTCCATCCTTTATTGTTAAAGTTACATTAGCTCCAAGCAAGTCTAGTAGTCTGGGCTGAATGGAACCAGGAGCCCTAGTCAAGCCCAGGTACTATAATTTCCTCCTCAGCTCAAATTTCCTTTCTTTTGACAGGCACAAAGTCTAATATACCTTGAACCCACCAACCAATGGAAGATCTATCTGCACAGCCTATTTTCTGAAGAAGTGGGGGTTCCCGAAGTTAAAGAAGAGAAGCTTGTGGCCCCCAGATGGCAAAATGCTCACATGTAGAGTCCTGAGAACTGAGAGGTCTTTCCAGTGCCCCTTAAGGTTTTATTTTTGGTGCTTTATGACTGAAATGACAGAAGCTAAGTCCACCTGAAGAGCCAGCTGCAACTCCCCGCCTCTTATAGAAACTGAGGTCAACAGAGCAAAGCAGCTCCCATCTCAGGCATACAAGATTTCTGGGGGAGGGGGAGGAGACATGGACCCCCACTTAACTTTTCTATATCTCTATTTCCCTCCTGGAAGAGACCCTATGCAGATAGACCTCTTTCTAGCTCAATCCTAAGGACAAGGAATGTGTCACTCTTTACAGTATACTGGGGCCCTCTGAAAGGGAAGGTGTCACTTCTATTAGACTGGGAGCTCAAAATAGTGGGATGGGGCTGGCTTCTAGGTTCTGTAGCCCCTCCACACAAGGTCTAAAAGGGCACTAAACCCCTAAGGGACAACATGGTATGTTAGAAAGAGCACCAGATTTGGAGTCAGAGGAACTGGCTCTGCTATTTATAACCTATATGATTTTGGTTAAGTCTCTGAGTCTCAGTTTCCTTATGAAGGGGAAACTAACTAAATGATGTCCTTTCTGGTTCTAAATTCTATGCTCTTGCTGCTCTGGTGCATGATATACAAGTTTAGTTTATTATACTTATGGTGGTGGTGGTGGTAATTGTTCAGTCGTTTCAGTCATGTCCAACTCTTTGTGATCCCATTTGGGGTTTTCTTGGCAAAGGTACTGGAGTGGTTTGCCGTTTCCTTCTCCAGCTCATTTTCTAGATGAAGAAACTAAAGCAAAAGGGTTAAGTGAATTGCCCAAGGTCACTTAGAGCTAGACCTGCATGCCTGAAAGTAATAGGGTCTACTCCAGTCCTCCCTAAGCTCTTGGGCCTGGATCTGGTCATAGTACTATTAAAAGATAGGCGGTGCAGTGAATAGAGCACCGACCCTGGAGTCAAGAGGACCTGAATTCAAATTTGGCCTCAGACACTTAAAACAAAAACTAGCCATGTGACCTTGGGCAAGTCATTTAACCCCAATTGCCCTCCAAAAAAAAAAGAAAAAAGACCCACCTAGCTGACTTCTTGGCCTAAGGAGACTCAGTTATCAGGTATGATATGACTGAGAAACCAGTGGACCAAGGACAACATTACTGGCCTCCAGACTTAGGAATTTTCACCCCCAAATTGGGTAGACCCAAATCTAGGAGCTTGCACTAAGGTCTGAGAATAACATTTTGATCATCTTAGAAAGGAAACTAGAACTAGCTAGACTTAGATCAGAGAGGTTACAAGGGTATCCACTTAAGGGACCCAGGATGAAAAGAATACAACAAGGCTAATGCTTATTTGGCCTACATTTATGGTCTAGGGACACAGGCCAAGGACACTTCAATTGTCTCAGTACAGTCCAACTCTAAAGATGACTCTAGAGAAATGAAGTCAGTGCTGGCCCAGCCCTAGGGAATTCAGGCACCAGACTGAATCCAACCTACCCTAATGAGACCTAAGCCTCCTGAGCCCTGTGAAATCAGCTGGGACTATTCCAGACCAAATTAGAGTCACCCCCACTTCTAATTCAGAACTGTCTCAACTATGGACTTGCATTTAGTAGGGAGAAAAAGAGGAGAGAGTGCCCATCCAAATTCATTTGCCTTGAGCCCTCTTCTCCCTTTGTTTTCTCCATGATTTTTTCCCCAAAACCCTCCCCCTCTTAGAGCAGGGGTTCCTAATGTAGTACCCCTTTGGGAGTCCATAGATAGATATCAGAGAGTCTATGAATTTATATAAGTTAGAATTACATTTTTATTTCAATATAAATTACTTCTTTTGTAATCTCATAAATTTTGTATCACTTAAATAGCATTTATAAGCACTGAAAAATATTATTCTGAGGAGTCCAAAAGTCTTTAACTGATTGCTAAAGAGATTGATGAAAAAAAGGTTAAGATTCCCTGATCCTAAGAGCAAAGACTGTGTTCTCAAAATAAGTGATGTTGTAGCCACCTCCTGCCCATCCCATCAGGCTACATGAACTGACAAAGAAGCCTGACAACAAGCTCTCTTGAGGCCCTGGAATGCCCCAGGATGCTTACTTGTTGTAATAGCCAAAGTTCCCTCCTGTCTCAACCTGCCCCCATCACGAAATGGGCAGCTCTGTAGATGCCCGGTCAGGCCTGGCTGAGTGTTCCGATGGGGCAGAGCAGGTCTGTTTTATGAGATAAGGAGGAGCAGATAAGCAGCAGAAGGGGGAGAAACCTCATTATGGGGACAAGGCGGGCCTGGGCAGAAGGAAGGCAGAGTCCCCCTGGTAAAGTCCCTAATTAAGGAAGTAGAGAGGATGTTTTCCTAGCAAAGGGAAGGTAGATGTAGGGAAGTAGGGAGGAAGGAGTTAGGGATTTAAAGGGACAGTCAATTAGTCAGTCTACAAGCATTTGTTAAGTTCTTACTATGTGTCAAGCTTCAGTTGTACTCAGGGAAAAAAAAAGAATAGACTAAAAAGAACAGGCAGGATGTAGAATGAGGGAGGAACAGTAGCAGCAAAGACATGAAAGAATAATCCTGGGGCAGCTACATGGCGCAGTGAATAGAGTGCTGGCCCTGGAGTCAGGAGGACCTGAGTTCAAATTTGACCTCAGATACTTGACACACTTACTACCTGTGTGAGCTTAGGCAAGTCACTTAACCCCAATTGCCTTGCCTTCCCCCCTCATAAAAGAATTATCCTGACCTCAAGAACATCATTTTCAGGAACCTGTCTGACTAGTAGCTAGTATTAACTGGACAGGGAGATAACTAGAAGTCCAGAATTGAAGTCTTGAACTCAAAGAGCTTGTTGTTATTGTTTAGTCATTTTCACTGATGACCAACTCAGTCACAATGACCCCATTTGGGGTTTTCTTGGCAAAGACACTGGAATGTTTCGCCCTTTCCTTCTCAAACTCATTTTACAGATGAGGAAACTGAGGTTAACAGGGTTAAGTGATTTGCCCCAGGGTCACAATCTAGTATTTGAGATTGGATTTGAACTCACGTCCCCCTGACTTCAAGACCAACACTTTATCCACTGTACCAAATTCTATAATAGCTGAGGCTCTGCCACTTACTAGTTTTGAGACCTTGGGCATGTCCCTTACCCTCTGAACCTCTCAATTTCCTCATCAGTAAAATAGGACTAATAATGCATTAAGAAAATGGAAGGTTTAGGGAGGTTGTATTGGGGTCAGGGTGAGTCACTGGCAGAGGCTAGCTCAAGTTTCTGTATCTAACCTACCTTCCATCTCTCCTTGATTCACCCTTCCTCCCAAACCCCCTCCCCCACAACACACACAAAGGATGGGACTTTAAATATTCTCACTCCACATAGAATAACAACATGGGGGTGGGGGTTGTCATCAGTATTTGGGGCCGCACAGGCTGGAAGAGGAAGAAACTTAATCTGAACTTGAGTTTCAGGGCATGAAGTCACACCCTGTGGAGTTAAGAGAAGTTTCCACCCGCCCTCTACCCCTACCCAAATTCCACAGCAAAGCAGGACTGGAGTTTTGAGAGGCAGTGGGGGAGGGGGACACTGGAGAGATTATTCATCTTTTTCCATGTTATTCAGAAGCTGAACACCTTTCTTTTGGTCAGCTGCTGTGATCCAAGTCAAGAAGCCCTGTGCTTTCAGAGCTGGGGGGAGTGGATTCAGCAACCTTCTTTTATCTAGGTAAAACTTACTTCTCAACAAGAATCAGAAGTCTTTGTGAAATGAACACACTTTTTAAAGATGATCAGGTAAAAGATTCTCAAAGGATGAGAGCTTCAGACTCCTGAACCAGAGTCATGTGATTGGGGTCTTGAATCCGGAAGCCTCAGACCCTAAGCTAACAGAGCCTCAGAATAGGTCCTGGAGGGCTGAACTAGATCCTGCAAAGATACCAGTGATGTAGACTTGGGTTTGAGTGTAATTTGTCCAATTCTCACTTTTAATCACTATCCAGTCATAGATGCCCACCTATTTACTATTTTTTTAAAGATGCCACTGTGAAAAAATGTGGAGGAGGTTTAACAGAACAGATCTTAAACTACATACGGCAGTAATTATCAAAGCTATATGGTACTGGCTAAGAAAAAGAAAGGTGGATTAGTAGAACAGAGTAGACATATGATACACAGTAGTAAATGATTGTAGTAATCTTGTGTTTGACAAATGTAAAGATTTAAGCTTTTGGGATAAGAATACACTATTTGGTAAAAAAAATTGTTGGGAAGACTAGAAAGCAGTCTGGTAGAAATTGGGTATAGATCAATATCTTACATAATTTACTGAGATATGGTCAAAAGGGATACATGACCTATATATAAAGAAAGATATCAGGAGAAAACTAGAAGAACAGGGAGCACATTACCAATCAGACTTATAGATAGGAGAATTGATAAATAAACAAGAGACAAAGAGCATTGTGAGATATAAAATAGGTAATTTTGATTACATTAAATTAAAAAGATTTCATACAAATAAAACCAATGTAGCAAGATTAGAAGGAAGGCAGAAAATTTTGGGGAAAATTTTATAGACACTTTCTCAGATAAAGATCTCATATCTCAAATATATAAAGAACTTTGTCAAATTTACAAGAATATAAGCAATTTCCCAATTGATAAATGGTCAAAGGATAAGAACAGGCAGTTTTTGATGAAGAGATCAAAATTATATATAGTCATATGAAAAAATACTGTCATTATTGATTAGAGAAATGCAAATTAAAATAATTTTGAGGTATCATCTCATACCTAAAAGATTAGCTAAGATAACAGAAGGGGAAAATGACAAATGTTAGAGGGGATATGGAAAAATTGGGACACTAATTAAATGTTAATGGATCTGTGAAATGGAGAACAATCTGGAATTATGCCTAAAGAGTTATAAAACTGTGTATACCCTTTAATCCAACAATACCATTAGGTCTGTTTCCCAAGGTGATCAGGGAAAAAGAAAAATAACCTATATATTCTAAAATATTTATAGCAGCTCTCTTTGTGGTGGCAAACAGCTAGAAATTAAAGGGATGCCCATCGATTGGGGACTGGTTAAACAAGTTGTGGTATATGATTGTAATAAAATACTACTGTGTTCTAAGAAATGATGAGCTGGTTGATTTTATAAATGTGAAATAAGCAGAACCAAGAGAACATGGTATACCATAACAACATCATTTGAAGAATAATTGTCAGCAACCAAGTAATTCTAAGTATTATAAATATTCAAATCAAGTGTAAAGGACCTATGAAGGAAGTTGCTATCTACTTACAGAGAAAGAACTGATAAATAGAAATATGCATAGTATGTTTTCATATATTTATAAATCTGTGCCAAATGATGGCCTTCAGGGTGGGGAAGGAGGAAGGGAGACAGTTTGGAACTTAAAATGTAACCAAAAATAAATTAATTTAAATTAATTTTTAAAAAAGATCCCACTGAAGCTTCATAAAATGTTCTCTTATATCTACCCATGTTAGTCCTATACCACTCTACCCCACCTTTCTTAGGGCCCTCTGGGACTTGCACTGTTATTAGTAATCATACTTCATATTAGAAATGTTCCACATATACCCTCAATTACTTTCAATATGTTTCATATTTAATTTTCTACATATTTTGTTTCCCTCAAACAAGTATAAGCTCCTTGAGGGCAGGAACTGCCCTTATTTCATTTTTATCTTTTCATTCCCAATGCCTAGCACTGGGGAGGTACTTAATAAATGCTTATTTGATTGAACTGAATTGGATTGGATTGTGGAAATTCCCTTCCAAGGCACAAGGGACTAGGGACTGGTTTATTTTGTTTTGTTTTGTTTTTGAGAAAAACCCTGCATATGATGGCCAAGTTTCCAGAAGTTTCTATGCAAGGATGTTGAATGAATTACTACCACCTTTCTTTATGCAAGTCTATGAGTATAGACCTAAAACATGACTCAACCTGTGAGAGTAGGGTAGCATAATGTCTGCCAAATAGCATTTATTAAGCACTAACTATATGCCAGGTGTACTAGATGCTGGACAGAGGGCCAACCTGAGTTAGGAAGACTTGGGTTTAAGCCCCACCCCTGACATATGCTGGCTGTGTGACCCTGTGCACATCATTTGACCTCTCAGTGCAACTCTTTAAGACTGTAAATGAAAAAGCATTTAAATATTTGCATCAGTGGAGATGGTTTCCTCATTTGGAACTCCTATAATAGAATGGCTGTATTTTGAGCCCTCCTGGCTTAGAGTGACTGTTGATGCTAACTGTTTCTCTTTGAAACAGTAGCCCTGAGGGTCTTCTCCTCCCAGCTTGATTTTTTTCTTGTTTTTTCTAATTAAAGGGGTCATCCTTTGACTCACTACTCAAAGAGTCCTATTCATGGCCATGCCTATGGCCATGGCCATAATGGCCATTACCTTAATCTGAGTACAAGGCCTTAGCCTAAAAGGATCAGGGTTTCCCATTGCATTCTGGGCCATCTCTAGTCATCCTGAGGAATATCTGGCCACTGGACCCAGATGGCTCTGGAGGAGAAAATGAGATTTGCACAGCCCTCCCTCCAGCAAATCAAAGTCAACTGCAAGTCATGTTATCATTTCCCTGATGGCATGGTCTTCTTCAAAAACAAAGGATAAACACAACAATTAGAATTAGAATTGGAGCTCCTTGAGGCCAGGGTCTATGACTTTGGTTTGGGTTTTGTTTTTTGTTTTTTGTATCTCTAGAGCTTAGCACCTTGCCTGGCATTGTTAGCAAATACCCATTGACTAGCTACATCAGTAAAATCATGGGTCCTGACCCAAATCTTCCCCATTCATTCCCTAAAATGTGAATCAATAAGGTACAGCCAAAAAAACCAGTAGGCCAAGGAAATATTAGTGTAAGTCTCACTTATGACCATGGTCAAGTCACTTAGATCTCTCAGAACTAGATTTCTAAAATGAGGACTATAATAATACTTTCACTATATACTTACAGGGTCGATGGGAACAAAGAATTTGGCAAGCCTTGGAGCATTAGATAAATGCAAACTGCCATAATTAGCATGTTTCAAAACTTTGTAGAATTTTAGAGCTAAATGGGGACCTTTGAAATCATCTAGAGAAAAATATCAAACTGTATTCCTTTTTATCCAATAGTAGACTCCCCTTCATTAGAAACATTCAAGTATATGTCAAGAAATGGTACAGAAGAAATTCTTGCATTGGCAAGATATTAGGTGTTACTTATTCAAGCATTCATCAGTTCATTCATTCATTCAGCTAAAGGATCTTTGGTGTGTCCTTGGATTCTATGAATTTATAATTCTTCTTCACTCTCTTCTTCCCCTTCCTTTTCTGAGTGCTACTGCTTTGTTCTAGCAATGTGACTTTCCCCTACCCACTGGCATTATTTTCAGTCTTTCTTTGACTCTCTCCTCATAACACCGCTAAAAGCTTTTGACCCATCTCATATTCATATTTGTCCTCATTTATTTGAGGAGCTTTTTCCTCCCTAGATGATTAAGAAGAAATTTCTCTGGGATGATGAAACCTTGCCTGGAAATTCCTGTACCTGTTCTGAGAACAGTTCTGGTTGGTGATTCTTGAGGTTCCTACTTTTCCCAGGGAGATGTAATATCAAAACTTCTGCTTTAAAAAAAGGAGGCAATACCTATTTGTTTCAGTCAACATTGCTATTTTCATTCATTGTTTCAAGTGTCACTTCTCACTTAGCTCAAATACAACCAGCTTCTTAATCCAACCTCTCAAAGTAAAACAACTCAGATTAAAAAGAAACACAAGGCTGTTCCAGAATCAATGACATATCAGGGAGCCTGGGAATGGAGCTTCTTCAAACCACTGAAGTCGTTACCTTTAGAAAAACATTTCTGGGAATAAGAGCCTGATATGAGGCCTTGAATTCTCTTTCAGTCTCAAGATTAGAAACTCTACTGTCTTTATGTAAGTGGTATCAACCAGAGCTGACTTGGTCTAGCTGAACTCAGCCAGTCTATCTGTTGTCTGTTCTACTCAGTGAAATAGGAAGGAAAGAACAAACAAAGGAAAGAACAGATCATGGAAGACTGTCTGGCACCAAAGAGATCTCCCGAATATAGAATTCTAAGGGCTTTAATAAACCTGAAATGTGTATACAGGAGAGTTCACGGGGTATTTGTCACTAGGCATCAAACATATTGTCCTTATGGATGCTCTGGAACAGACTGGTGACATCCTGGTGGGCCTCACTATTGGCATTTTTCTTTTGTTAGAGAATTGAGACCCATATCAACAAGGGGGCTGAAGTCTGTGGGAAAGCATCAATCCTTTGATTTTGTCTCCATTAATAAGAAATGCAAGGGCTATTAATTATATAGCCAGAGAGAAGTATCTAAAGAATGAACATCTACCAGTAATCCCTAATTTTACCAAATGTCACTCTACCAAACACAAGTAGCTCATTCCTGGAAACTGTCATAAAGGGAGCTTTGTAAAGATCAGTGAATCTGAACTGTTGCATTCCTCTTACAAACTTGGGCTCATGGATCGAGAATTGGAAGGAAACTCAGAAGTCATCCAGTCCACCTGCTTGGTTTTCAGATAAGAAACTGAGACCTCAAGAGGTTAGGCAACTTGTCCAAGGTGATGCAGTAGCAAAAGACAATGATGGGCTTTGGTCTGACATCCTCTAACTCTCAAATGAATGGTCTTTTCCACCACAGCACATGACCACAAGTACCATAGGTCATCAGCAGAAATGGTGGGTATCAGAATGAGTAGGTAACAAGTAGAAATTTTTCCTCAACACTGTTCAATGAGACAAGTAGTACATGTAGCACATTACAGGAACTTTTGGGTCTATTTCTCTCAGACCATAAATTACTTCTTGCTGTAGATGTGCCTCACTTTATTCAGTAGGTATATTCCAGAAATGTTATTATTACATTGGATTTTTATGATTGATGATGGCTTAGGGAGAACTTGTTATTTGAAAGAGTGCTGGATTTGGAATCAAAAGAGCTCATTTCAAATTCTAGCTCTGCCACTTACTGAGTGATTTTGGACAAGTCACTTAAATCTCTCACCTGCAGTTTCTTCATCTATAAAATGAGGGGATTTCATTAGTTAGTCTTTAAAATATCTTCTTATATTATATATATGAAATATATAATATGTATCATATTGTATCATATCATATTATATTATCTTCTTATATAAAATATCTTCTTATACATAAACCGTATGATCCTTAAAGAATCTTGCCATAAGTCCTTTTGTGAATTGAAGAATCCACTTGTAATTTGAATTGCCAGTCCCTCATTTGTCTACTTTTAAAGTTCTGATTAGCCATCTTTCCAAAGTAAAGGAACACCTGTACCATGATAACTTAGAACTACATTCACTGCCATTGCTTACCATGAAGCCTTCAGATACTAGAACAATGTACTGGGGAAGCCACACTACTGTAAGTCACAGTGTAAAGGGATTGACTAGGGAATCTAAGGACCTAGACTCAAATCGCCTCTGATGTTTATTACCTTTGGGTAAATTGCTTAATGTTCCTGGGCCTCAGTTTTACCTATAAAATGAAGGGGGTTATAACAGATGGAATCTGTAGTTAATTAAAGCTCTCAATCTAAGATCCTCTTCAAACCAAAACAATTTGTCAGCCAGCCAGGGTTTTTTGTGGGATGGAGAGGGGGAAGGGGTAAAGGGCATTTCTATAGCTATATACACCTGAAACCAAAAACAAAACTCTTATTTGACTATAATCCTCATTTTTCAGCCAAATGTGATGATACTGTACATATGTGACTTGAAACAGCTGGTCATTTTAATCGATTTAGAAGAGAAATCAATAGTTGGTGCATAGTGAATATTTGGTAAATTATATCACTACTCAGTATCAAGGATATGAAAAAAGTGGTCAATGTACTATAGTCTTCCCTTTTCACCAAATTTCTCAACATTAGGCAGCCTGAGGCTGTATGTTTCCTTAGTTAGTGGCCCCAAAGAGCAAATGCTCCATTTACCACCCCAGCTATTCTGGGCCCTTGGAAAATCTGGCTCATTGTTTTTTTTTAAAGTCTGTAGCTAGGGAACTTAAAAAAATTCTCACTGTTTGAGCCTTTTTAATTATTAAAATAAAAAAGGAAGTATAGGAGGGGACTTGGTGTGACCCAGTAGCCTACTGTTGTATTCATCTGAGATATTAAAGGAAACTCAATTAGCTTCCTGGAATTAAAGAGACCTCCTAATTTGGATGGATATAGGAATTCTCCATATTTATGTATGAAAAACCCCATCCTTTTCTGATTGGCCCAACAATTTACTAACAAGTCTATCACCTTTGGCTAAACGAGATTGCTATTTTCATTCATTTACACAATAAGAATGTATTAAACATTCATTCTGTAAGAGGCATTATGCAGTAGAAAACAGTCATTGCTTTTGAGAAGGTAACATTCTAATGGAGACTGACAGGAGTCTTCCCTGGTCCAAATTTGTCCCCACAGGCCTAAGTTTTGTCACTGTCCCTGGTCTGATCTGTTCCATTAGCCCAGTTCCATATGTGGATTACTACTCATGGGTTTTGCAGTCTCCTGGGGGGCCACAGCCAAGGCAGGGATGAAGTATCCTATTTTCAAAGTTGGCATTCTCTTAACCCTTTCCAGAACACTACTTATTACAGTCATTTCAGCTCATGCCTAGAGGATGTTTTCTGAAAAAGAAAGTGCCTCTTCAGCATTGCTAATGTGCGATTTCATACTCTGAATCGTAGTGGGGTGGGGTAAGGCACAAGGCACTTTTTTACTTTAAGTACTCTAAAAGGGCTGACAGCCCTGTCTATTTTTACTGACTTTCCCTAAAGTCATCAGTACCCTAAAGAGTCATGCACATGTTTAAGGCAATGAGATTAGTGTTCAAAACTTCATATTTTCTCATTTCCATTTCAGTTCAGAAAAACTATCACAGAGGAATTGAGTTAGGTCATAGAAAAATGTCAACATGGCATAGTAGGCACAATTGCGATAGCTTAGATTCCAATCACATTGCCTCTGAGTCACAGCTAGCAAGCAGAAGTATACCTTCTTAGAGCTGAAAGGGACCTCTGAGGCCACTTAGTCTATTCTCCTCATCTTACAAATAAGGAAACTAAAGTTCAGGGAATTAAATGATTGTGTAAGGTCATAAAATAATGTAGGAGGCAGGATATGAACCCAGGTCTTTTGACTTCAGGACTAGTGTTCTTTTGGCTAGACAACAATGCCTCCTAGAATGTAGCTATAAATCATGAATTCATTGAGACTGACCTTGGTGGAAGGAGTTATCACATATAGCATTCTCCACCTTGACCAAAAAAAAAATCAGACATATATCAATCAAATATTCTTAACTTTTAAAACTGGCAAATCTTAGTGCTCATATCAGAGGATAATGATGTCCAGTATGAATGAGTGTGTCTAATATGAATATTTCATATTAGAATATGAGCTTGGCTGAAAAACATAATGAAATAATCATAAATATCAAAACATGTTAATGTAACAAAATTTGTAAAATATCACTTTCTAGCAATATTAAACAACTATAGGGCTCAGAGATCCAAAAAGCATCGAAGTAATAATAATAATAGCTAACATTTATATAGCAATATAGGGTTTACAAATTAAATATATTATCTCATTTGATTCACATACAACCCTATGAAATAGATGCTATCACTAATAACCCTTCCCCCCCCCATTTTTATAAGAAAATGAGGCAGAAACAGATTAAATGACTTGCAGGTCATATAGCTAGTAAGTATCTGAGGGGAAATTTGAACCTATGTCTTCCTCACACTAAATTCAGCCCACTACCCACTGCACCACACACTCTCTCTATGTTATACTCTATATTATTGCTAAGTATATCCCAAGGAGAATTATATAAATGTACTTCACTTTCTGGAATGAATATAGTGTGAAGTCACATGTAAACCACATTTTTCTAGAGAAAATCATACTTTAGACATGCTAGGCAAGGTGAAATTTTAAAAGAATTTTTCTGTGTGTAGTTTTATGCAGTGAATGATCACACCACAATTTTTCTCCTGATGGGAAGCATAGCAGAGTAGATAAGGAGCCAACATTTTACTAAGCAGGAGAAAGAGGCAACTTTCAAGCAAGTCTATTTGTTGTCAGTGGTCAGCACAGTTTCCACTTTGGGAATTTGTCAGGCTTGGTAATTAATGATATTTTCTCTGTTAACTGGAAGGGAAGAGAAACAACACGGTGTAGTAGATAACCAACCTTTGAGTCAGGAAGACTGATGAATACTAGCTGTGTGAACCTGGCAAATTGTTTATTTTTTCAATATTTCAGGCAGCTCTCCAAGACTATAAATTGCAGAGAAAGTGAATTGATAAGGGGAAGTTTCCTCATCAAGAAAGTTCTACATGAGTGAAATTGTAGATCTAGACCTAAATAAAAGTTTATCTTTTAAATTCAGATCCTCTGGACAAGGTTGGCTGAAAGTCAGATATATCTGCATTGGCAGTGATGGCAAGGGAAGCATCTGTTAAGACTTGGGGAAATAGGTATATCAATTTTTCACGAATATTCATTCCCAAGAAAGAAGAGAAGCTAGGTACTAATATAACCTTCATAAAAATAATCAGTAAAATTGTCATTTTAATACAAAAGAATTATGAGAAATGGAATGGTTCTATGGAAACAAGGACTGAACTGGAAGTCAAAAGACCTGATTTTAGGTCAATTTAATTCCATTCAACAAGCATTTATGAAGAACCTATTAGTTGTAAAGCATACTTTACTTGAAACTGGAGATAGATAAAAGACAAAAAACAGATAATATCTACCCTCAAAGAGTTTACATTCTACTTTTCTTAAGGCTCTGATAATTACTAGCTTTGTAACTTTCCTCAATATCCTCATCTGTAAAACAAGGCTAATGATACCTGGGTAACCTACCAAAAGGCAGCTATGAGGATGGTGCTCTGTAAGGAGCCATTTCTAGTTAGATGAGTCTGTGATAATACCAAAATAATGTCAAACAGAAATAATGCACCTCTGGGATTGACCTTTGCTATTTCACATTGAATGTAAACAGAACTTGACATATTTCATGGGAAACAAGGCATGAAAAGCATAATCTTTGTTAAACCTTTTAAGTCACTGACAGGATGCGACAAGGAATAATTGGTATTCAGAATCTTCACAACCTCGACTTCTGCATTTTTCCCATGCATTAAAGGAAGGGAGACTGTTTAGGGCCTAAAGAATAGCCCTTTGCAATAATTAAGACACTCCTATCTTGAACCACAGCTGCCCTCTTCCCTTACCCCACCTGAATGCCACCTCTTACTGTTGTTCTTGTGAATCACAAACTGCCCTTTCTTTCACCACAGTGATTCATACCCTGGAGCTGTGATCTGATGAACTGTCCCACTCTGGTGCATGTAACTTACATCCAGGCTGGAAAATGCACATCACATGCGTGTGACAGGTTTGTTTTCCAGTCCCTGTCCCACCCACCTCACGCCTCTCTCTACTCCTTGGTCCTGGGAGCCCCAGCCTCTGCCCCAGGACATGGCTCCCTGGGGCTCCCACAGCAGCCAGAGAGCTCCCTGTTCTCTGACCCCATGCCTGCCAGGCTGAGATCGGAGGCTGAATGAGAACTCACATTTTTGCCAGTGCATGCTCTGCAGCAGGATGTCACTTCTTCTCTTTGAAGCAGACAGTTTGGCTTCTTTTATGTTTGTCCTGGGTTGTGCTCTCCTACCACCAGGGCCACAGCTTACTCAGAGGATGTTTCCTCCAGCTTTTTAAAAGCCCCGAGCTCCCTCTGCGCGGGGGGGATGGTGTCATCACATCCTCCCAAACCACAAGACCTGTGCATTTCCCTTTGGTGCACGGTGCTCCTCTCCCCACTTTGAGATCCCTCACAGGTCATTGAGCTGGTCAACCATAAGCAGTGAGCCTTCAGCTGGGTCAGCCTTCAACATCAGAAAAGCCACCAGAATTGGGGGGGGGGGATCCAGGAGGAGAGGGACACTACAAAAATTGGTGCGCATGTGTGTGCACACAATTTGGTTTCAAGTGTCATACTTCATTATACCAGTGATGAGCCTGGAGGACCCTCTATAAGGATTTTGGGGTGGGGGGGGGCTGTATTGAGTATTAAACACTCAACAAGACTGAGATGTCATTACTTTTCAAACTCTCTCTGGTCTTTGGCTTAGGAGAAATGCTAATCCCTAGGGGTCACCCAGATCAACAGGAGGAAACACCTGTAGACACTTCAAGCTTCACTAAGCAACCTTCTCGATTCTTTTAATACTGTCCTTCTGTTCCGTGCATTTTGAAACATAACAAGGCCACCAAAAGAGATGGCAGCTTCCTGAGTTATAAAATGAGATGTTGGAGTAGGTCATCACTGAGGTCTCTTCTAGCCCTGACTCTCTGAAATATGATCACATGGTGTGGTGTAAGGAATACTGGAAGCATTGGGAGCTGGGTTTCAGTCTGCATAAGCTTTGGCAAAGTCTCTTAAATTCCCTTTGCTTCATTTTCATCATCTATAGACTGAGATTAGACTAGATAATCTTTGAGATGTTTTTTTAGCTCTAGAACCTGTAATTCTCATGCTGGAGCTTAATATTGGTTCAGGGTCCTCCTCAACCAAAGAAGGAAGAAAAGGAAGGAAACCTGGTCTAATTTATTTCTTAAGGGTGACTCAGCATGCTGTAAGAGATAAAGGAATCAGAAGACCTGAGTTCAAATCCTGAGCTGTGTGATATATTTACCTTTTTTGTTTACCTGTTTTGACCTTCAAATCTTTTATCTGTAAAATGAAGTAATTGGACCAACTGGTTTCTAAGGACTCAGGGTTGTGAAGTTATGGGCAAAGCCCTTTCCCTTGTATTATTGCCTTTAAGTTGGATGGGATAAGGTTAGTCCTCAAAAGAAATGGACACTTGGCATGGAAGCAACAACCAGACCCACTGTGTGTGCCTGGGAACACCAGCCTTTCAGACTCCTACACCTGTTCCCAGAACCACTGATGTTTAAACACATACTGACTCACCAATGAGACTATTAGTCAAGGTATAGGCCTATGTAGTTAATCTGGGAGGCTCTAAAGTATTTTCCTCATTTCCCAGGAACTGCTATCAGCTAGGTTTGTGGGGCTGCTCTGATGGACTGGGGACCTGGAGGCAGGATGTTAGAGAAAAGGTTCTCCACAATACAGGTGACTCACTCAAAGGACCAAGAGAGTCTTAGTGACTTTTCTGAGCATTGAGGCTCAGAATTCAGAGAGGTTCCATGTACTTAATCACTTGTTTCTCCATTACATGCTAGGTGGTAGCATCATACAGCCTTCTATCTATACTAGCAAATTTCCACTGGAAACAGTGGTACATAAGCCATTCCCCTGGGTTCAGCTACAGAAAACCTGGGTTTGAGTCCCAGCTCTATTACCTGTCTAGCTGTGTGGCCTCAGGCAAATAAATCATTTTAATCTCTTTGGGACTTTGTTATCTCATCTGTAAAATGGATATTCTACATCTTGCCACTGGACTCAGATGGCTGCCGAGGATAGAGTGAGGTTGGTCACTTTGCACAGCCCTCCCTCACTTAAATCCAATTCACTTTTAAGTTATGGCATCACCTCCTTGATGGCATGGTCCTCTTCAAGAATGAAGGACAAACAATAATAACAACAATAATAATAATACTACGCTACTTACCTCAGGGAATTATTAGGAGAGTCAGATGAGATAATGGATATGAAGTACCTTTGTGATCCATAAACATAGGCTGGCAGGGCCCTTCAAAATCAAAGTCATCCAACCAAGTTACATACGAGGTAACAAGGGCAAGTTAAAAGCTGAAAAACAGAATAGTCCATAAGACTTTGAATCTGAAGGAATCCTGAAGGCCACATAATCCAAGACCCTTTATTTGAGGGGAAGTGACTTTCCCAAGGTTACCCAGAAAATAAGTAGGAGGCCAGAATTTGAAACTAGGTCTTCTGTTCTCACATCTAATGTTCTTTCCACTAAGACATTATCATCATTAGTACTATTTCTTTGAGCTGGTGGGACTGGAGTTTGCATCCCCTGGAGCATCTGGGTAAATTATGGGGAAGGGGAAGGGGGGTGACAGTGCAGGAGCACCAGAATTCTAAGCCTGAGATATCAGAAACAAAAGAAATAGCAGAAAAAAGGCCATAAACATGCCCAGTTATAAACTCTGGCACCTCCACCAACCACAGGACATGGGAAACAGATTCTAAGTCAGGCTTTCCAGCAAAGATACCATATATCTTTGACCACATCTAGACAGGTATTTTTGGAAATGAGAACTGACCACATCTTTCAGTCACAGAGGTAAGTAAATATTTGCCATGAAGATCCTTCTGGGCTTCAGAAGCCAAGCCCCAGCTTCAAGGCATTGATTCAAACCAACTAGAGTAGCCAAGGCACACACAGGACATCAAAACATCTGGATAAACATAACAATTTAGTCAACCATACAGATGTTTTCAATTACAGGTGTGCCCCTAATTTAAGAAAACCTAGTGAACTTACAAAATTTGAAGGTGGTGACTGGTACATTAAGATTCTTTGCTTTGCCAGAAGGTTTCCATAGTAGGAATCCCTGAAATAACTTTCTGCATTTTTGCAGCTTTGGTGATTTAATTCAGTTTGTAAAAATTCTATTGACCCAGAACGTTTCAGAGGTAGATCTATCACATAAAGTCAGTCACACCTAAAGCCACATTGCACAGACTGAAGGTCCACAAAGTTTCCGGGGTTTTTCACTTTTCTTCTGTTTGTCATTCACCCAGCAGGTAGAAGCATGCAGATTAGGTACATAAATATATGTATGCTCTGTATAAGGTTTTGGAAGTTTTTTCAAGGGTCATGAAACAGAAAAATTAATTATAAAGAAAGATTGACTTCTAGTCAACTTCTGTCAACTTCTAATTTTATGTCCTTGGACAAGTAAGTCCCTTCATCCCTTGGTGCCTCAATTTACTCATCTATAAAATGGAGATAAAGGACTAGATTTGAACCCTGAATTTGATTTGTAGTTTTGCTACCTGAGTGACATAGGAAAAAAGGACAACTTCCCCTCTCTGGTCCCTGGTTTACTCATCTGTAAAATGGGGGGATTAGACCAGATGCTCTCCAAGGCCCCTTTCTGCTCTGAATCTACATTCCCAGGTGTCTTCTTATACTACTGATCACTGAGATTGCTTTGAGGAAAGTACTTTATACATCTTTTAAGAGATAGAGAAATGTATCCAATAATCAAAGTTAGTTTTCCCCCTAGCAAACCACTAGGCAAATCACTCTATCTGGGCCTCAGTTTCCTCATCTATAAATGAAGAGAGCCAATAGATACTCCTAAGATCATTCTATGGATCTTTTAAAATTTTATTGATTTATTTTTAATTTTCAACATTCACTTTTATAAGATTTTGAGTTCTAAATTTCCCCCTCCCCAAGATGGCATGTAATCTGATACAAGCTATACATGTATAATCATATTAAATATATTTCCACATTGTAAAGAAGAATCACAACCAAAGGGGGAAACCACAAGACAAAAAAAAGAGAGAAAATAATATACTTCTATCTGCCTTCAGATTCCATAGTTCTTTCTCTGTATATGGATAGCATTTTCCTTAGTCTTGGATTTGTCTTAGATCATTGCATTGCTGAGAAGAGCTAAGTCTGTCAAAGTTGGTCATTGCACAATGTGGCTGTTACTGTGTACAATGTTCTCCTGGTTCTGCTCACTTCACTCCACATCAGTTCATGTAGGTCTTTCCAGATTTTTCTGAAGTTGACCTGTCCATCTTTTCTTATGGAACATAGTATTCCATTACATTTATATGTCACAACTTGTTCAGCTATCCCTCAATTGATGGGCATCCCCTTAATTTCCAATTTTTGGCCACCACAAAAAGAGCTGCTATAAATATTTTTGTACATGTGGGTCCTTTTCCAATTTTAATGATCTTTTCAGGATACCAATCTAGAAGTGGTATTGCTGGATCAAAGTGTATGCACAGTTTTATAGGCCTTTGGGCATAGTTTATGGATCTTTTTTTCTCCCATTTCTCCTTTTCACACTGAAGTCACTGAGAAAAGTTATTCATTTTTCATGCAAAGCAATGGCATATTGCAATCTTCTTCTGAATGAGATATTTGTTCAGAAGAAGAATTACCTTGCATTTTTCTGTTCAAAGCAGAAATGTAATATAGTTCCCCTTTCAGGCTTTATCACTTCCCAGAGTGTCTGACACAGGAGGTCTCAGTGCCCAGTCCGGCATCCTATACATAGTAGGTTCTCAATACTTGTTTGCTGAATAGAATTGAAACAGACCTGAGGTGGGACGCCTGCCACCATAAGCTGCTTGCCTCTGGTTCCTAGCCAACACCTGCAAGCATTGCTAACAGCTGCATGGCAAGTTACTTATCGAGAAGTTGACTTAATGGTTGGGATTTAAGGCTTTATCACCCACTAAGTAATTAGACATTATAACCAGGTAACAATTCAAAGGAAGCAGAATAGCAGTGTTCAAACAGAGCCTGCAAGATCTGTGCCCAAACAACAGCCATGTAGAAAGGTCCACAGCTCTAGCAGCCAAAACTGTTATCTGTCTGTAATCACTGTAACCTAGACCTGTGCGGCAGATTTTGCAGCTGTATATCCGTGCCTGGGGGCCTTAGACTCACAGTTTGCTCATTTTGTTGGTGTTCTAGAATAAATTAACCTCTTTCCCAGGGAGTTCTGACTTGGGACAGATGTCTTCTACACTCTCGTAGTAACAGCTAGCAGCTGGCAAATGTCACTGCTCCCATTTCACAGATGGGGAAATTGAGACCCTAGTGTAATCAGTCCTAAGGCTAAAGAAACCATTTTGTCCTTGTTGCTTGTGCTGCCCACGGAGCACTGAAAAAAATTAGCCTCTTCAAAAACGATGTTCTATGTCCCCAAGACGCTCCATACCACACAGTCTTGTGGGCAGATGATGTTTTTGCTTTCAATAAATTTGTCTTTATAAGCAGAATATCAAGTTCTCCTTACTTCACCCCTTGCCCCCCACACACACTCCCACCCACCCAGAACAAATTTGCAAACATGATTTCCATCCACTCCTCTATTTCAGAAGTGGCATCTCCTAAAGATGGCTTTCCACATCAGAAAGAAAGCATTACAAGATTATTTAA
Source organism: Gymnobelideus leadbeateri (assembly GCA_011680675.1). NCBI lineage: Eukaryota > Metazoa > Chordata > Mammalia > Diprotodontia > Petauridae > Gymnobelideus > Gymnobelideus leadbeateri. Next base: position 326,093 of record WOXC01002488.1, on the reverse strand, counting down.
ACAAGTGACAAGTGACTTTTACTTTTCTCTAAAGTCTTCCAAACCCAATACCTTAGACCGTTCCCACCTCCACCCTAGGAAGTTCTAATGTAATAGAATTCTATTCTTATGGTAACGTGAAGCATTGTCTGAGCATCTATACATGCCCTCCCCCAACCACAAATCCTATCCTCAGATAGGATTTGTCATCACTAACCCCACTTTTAAAGACCTCATTTACCTTCTCTGAAATTACCCAGATGGATCAATGGTCAGTAATCACAGTATTCTCACAAACTGGAGTGAGATCTAGATACACAGCTGAAGGATGCAGGTGCCTCACCCTGATCACTTTTTCTCTTTCCTGAAACGGAAGCTTCCCAGGAGAATGTAGCTTCTTGAGGAAAAGGAATGTTTTAGTTCTATATATTTATCCTTGTATCTTCAGTGTCAAGTACAGAATCTTGCATATAGTAGGCGCTTAATAAATGCTTTCTGGATAAATTTATGATTGAATGGAATTATCCCACTGTGCATGGACTCCCCTGATGGGTACATAGTCACTAGGGATATGTGTAGGTCCTGCCTATCTTTGATAAGCATGCTTCCCTTTCTTTTGGGCTAGTATACTTTCTGCCCAACTCAGGAGCAAAAATAAAGGAAGTTGGCTGAATGGTTGAAATGATTTGCCGTTGGTCAATCTCCTAAGGGAGCAACAAAGAACCAGTTCCTCTTTCTGAAAGACCAAGCTCTCCATACACCCAATATTTTTCACCTGGTATAAATATTGCGTGCCCAAATACCCCGGAAATGGAGGAACAGACTTGTTAAAAAGACAAAAGTCATTTTTGTGAATTTGAGTTTACTCCAAAAAGAATAAAAGTTCTAACATGTCAAGGCAAATCTTTTTGTATTCATGCCATTCTCTCTGGATCCCAGCCCAGCTGTTGAGCAATTTCTGTCACAGATAGAATTGCAGCATTGACAGGTGCCCAGTTTCTTCTAAACTATCAGCTCTCTAAATGGGCAATGCTAGGAGAGTTAAAAGACAAAAATAATAATTAACATTTATATAGGAATTGCAGAGTGCTTTACACATATTAGCTTATTTGATTCTCACAATAATCCTGGGGTAATTACTATTATTTATCTTCATTTTACAGATTAGGAAACTGAGGTGCAAAGAAGTTAAGTGATTTACCTAGCATCACACAGATAGTAGATAACCAGGGCAAGATTTGAATACACCTTACTGACTCTTCAGGCTGGTGCTCTGTCTACTTGCTACTTCTCTAGGATGCCATGATGCCATAACGAAGGGGGTGATAATGGGGGTGATGATGACAGCTCATGTAATCATTGGCATAGATTTGGAAGAGATCTCAGTGCTCATTTAGTCTCACCCCTTCATTTTACAGATTAGTTAAGGTTCAGAAAGGTTAAACTTGCCCAAGGTAACATAGGGTAGTACATGGCAGAACCATGATTTAGACCCAAGTCTTCTGACTCTAAACCCAATACTCTTCCCACTGTACCACAAATTCAAGCCTTTGCTACTGAGACACATCAACTGATTTTACTATGAAAGAGTTTGGTGAAAGAGGCTTTGTGGTAACCACAGAAATGCAACAAGGGTGAGACTAATCCTGACCCAGAAGGACTCTATGGATCCTGTTGATCAAGTACTTATTGTTTGTTCCAGCAGCTCCTGAACTCACAAGCTCCTCTGACCCAGGAAAGTAAGCCCACTTTTTTGTAGACAGGGAAAAAGAGGCCCAAAAGGTAACATTTATGTAGTGCCTACTATGTGCCAGTGGACAGCTAGGTGGTGCTGTGGATAGAGCACTAGGCTTAGAATCAGGAAGACTCATCTTCGTGAGTTCAAATCCAACCTCAGACACTTCTTAGCTGGGCAAGTCACTTAACCTTGTTTGCCTCAGTCCTTATCTGTCAAATGAGCTGGCAAAGGATATGGCAACTCACTCCAGTATCTTTGCCAAGAAAACTCCAAAAATGGGATCATCACATGACTGAAAGGATTGAACAGTAACCATGTACCAGACAATATACTAAGTACTTTAGAAATATTATTTCAAAAAAAAAAAAAAGAAATATTATTTCATCTGATCCTCACAACAATCCAGCAAGGGATATACCATTATCACTCCTTTACAGATGAGGAAACTGAGACAAATAAATGTTATGTGATTTACCCAAGGTCACACAGCTAATAAGTGTCTGAGGCTGCATTGGAGTCATATGTTCCTGACTCTAAGCCTGACTCTAGTCACTTGCACTGCCTAGATGGTATAGAAATGGAAAATGTTGTTGCTGTTAGGTTGTTGTTGTTTTTTCTCAGAATTCACTTCCAATTGATATCTTAACTCACAATATCAGAAGCAAACTCCTTTAGCTGACTCAGTTTTCTGGGTAATCTCCAGCCATCTCCTATTGGACATAAGATAGATTGGTGATGTCTCTGTTGGTTTTAAAATTTCCAAATCAGGCCAAGGACATCTAGTGCTACCTGAAAAAGCAGATGCAAGACACATGAACAATAGAGAGTAATTAATTTATGTTGGATGGCATAATTACTTTATACTCTGATCATTTGATGGATCCATATTTTCTTTGGTAAGGCTGGGGACCATTTACTGATACAGATCACAACCCTTCTATACGCTCTCATTCTGTGAAATTCCTATGCAGGTGTTTCTATAATCACTGAAGACATAGCTGTCATTCTTTTAACATGATACTCAACCTAGTCACTTTGGTTGTTGGTTGATTTTTTCTCATTTTAAGGACATAATGGTATGCTGGCAAAAGTTTAATAATCAGCTCTCAAAAATGTACATATGAAACACTTTAAAGTTCAATCTGCATTATTAACATTTCCTGTATCACTTTCTTAAGTCTAGAAATCAATAACAATAAATTAATGCCTGATTTGTATCATTTACCAATTTCCAAGGTTTAGATGCTAGATAGATGCTCACACTAAAAATTAGCAATCAATTCTCATGAGCCAATATGAGCTGGCTCTAGGTCACCACTGACAGTCCACCCCTCCCTTCCCCTTTCCAGTCACATATGTCTTCAGAAGTGTCTTATATACCACTTCTTATAAACAATTTCATTATTGATAACATGGTGTGGCTTACTAAAACCAACCATGCATCTTTCCATTGTCCTTTGAGATAGCTATAGTTTTAATTAGTTTGAGATCATAGCATGCTGTTATTCATACTCAAAGAGTATCACTAGGAAAATATTAAAGCAAAACAAGTGAGATTTTGTGTCAGCCAAAAGTTTGGGATCATAGAAAGCCATGAATATGATCCTATACACTCTCCTACTCAGTTTAAGACCTAGCTCTTTATTCAGTTTCAGCACCAGTCTAGGTGCATGTCATACTCTGGGCAAGGTGTGGTTTTCATCCACTTTGTTTTTCTGCTGTAAATGAGTCTTTTGCATTGCTGCTTTTATCACTGAGGATGTTTTGGAGTTTTCTACAGCTCAGTACATTTTCTACAATGTCATCAGCTAATAGAAGCATTTGTATGACCTTGTCATGCATAAGGAATCCTTCTTTTGTTTGGATGATGTGCAGGATGGCCTCCACATTATTGGTAAATACCACACGTGAAGAAAAGTCTCCCTATTTAGTACCTCCCTAGTTGTCAATACTTATCAGGTAGAGTTTCATAGTTTTTAAATATGAGCAGAAAAGCTCATAAGAAGAGGTAGAACCAAGGTGGTGGAGTAAAGGCAGGGAGTTACCTGAGCTCTCTCTCTCTCTCTCTCAAACCCTGCCAAATATCTTTAAATAATGATTCTAAACAATTCCTAGAGTGGTAGAAACCACAAAAAAATTAGAGTGAAACATTTTTTTCAGCCCAAGACAACTCAGAAGGTTGGCAGGAAAGGTCTGTTGCACTAGAGTGAGAGAGGGGCACAGTCCAGCTCAGACCATGCCGGTGCAGACCAGTTGCCAGCAAACCAGAAGCAAAACTTGAGGTAACTGAATCAGTGGCAGCGATGGCAGTTGCAGACCTCTCAACCCACAGATGGTAAATGGATCAGACAATAGATCAGAAAGAAATTTATAGGGGTCCCTTTGCTGGCACCAGGGGTAGGACTCTGTTGTATTGCCTATACTTGGATCCAAGTTGCAGTCCTAGATCTTAGTCCCAGTGGGAGAAGGTGCACTAGCACAGCAGAACTTGTGGCTACAGAATAATAGGTACCCTGGTTACAGTTCCAGGGTTGAAAAGAGTGCTTGTGGTCATTCACAAACCAGAGCACAGTACAGGAGAGTAGTAAACACACCTCTTCCTAGATTGCACCACCTTGGAAAAGCCAAAAACTTACAGGCACAGATCCCTAGAATTACCTCTGAAATAGCTGCACAAAAAACCTGAAGCTTGGGACAGTGCCCCCTCCACCTGAGAAGCAGAGCCCCACTTTACCATACAGTTAAAAGTCAAGAAATAGGCTGGAAAATGTGCAAACAGAAAAAAAAATTCTGACCATAGAAAGTTATGATGATGACAAGGAAGATCAAAACACATACTCAGAAGATGACAGAGTCAAAATTCCTGTATCCAAAGCCTCCAAGAAAATATGAACTGGTCACAGGCCATGGAAGAACTAAAAAAAATTCTTGAAAATCAACTAAGAGAAGTGAAGGAAAAAAATTGGGATGAGAGTGATAAAAGAAAATCACGAAAACAGAGTCAACATCTTGGATGTACAAAGGATGCACAAAAAATAAATACTGAAGAAAATAACGCCTTAAAAATAGAATAGACCAAATGGTAACAGAAGCACAAACATCTAATGAAGAGAAAAATTTAAGAAATAGAATTGGCCAAATGGAAAAGGAGGTACAAAAGCTGACTGAAGAAAATAATTTCTTAAAAGTTAGAATTGGGAAAGTAGAAGCTAATGACTTTAGAAACAATCAAACAAAATCAAAAGAATGAAAAAATAGAAGAAAATTAAATATCTCATTGGAAAAACAAATGACCTGGAAAATAGATCCAGGAGAGATAATTTAAGAATTATTGGACTACCTGAAAGCCATGATCAAAAAAAGAGACTAGATATCTTTTTTTTCAAGAAATTATCATGGAAAACTTCCCTGTTATTCTAGAACCAGAGGGTAAAATAGAAATTGAAAGAATCCACTGATAACCTCCTGAAAGTGATCCCAAAATGAAAACTCCAAGGAATAGCACAGCCATATTCCAGACCTCCCAGATCAAGTAGAAAATGCTGCAAGCAGCCAAAAAGAAACAATTAAAATATTGGGGAGCCACAGCCAGAATAACACAAGATTTAGCAGCTTCTACATTAAAGGATCACAGGAACTTGGGAGATGATATTCTGAAGGTCAAAAGAGCTAGGATTACAGCCAAAAATCACCTACCCAGAAAAAGTGAGTATAAATCTTCAAGGGGAAAGTGGACATTCAATGAAATAGAGGACTTTCAAGCATTCCTGATGAAAAGACAAGAGTTGAATAGAAAATTTGACTTTCAAATACAAGGTGCAAAAGAAGCATAAAAAGGTAAACAGGAAAGAGAAATCATAAGGGATTTGATAAGATTAAACTGCTTGTATTTCCACATCAGAAAATAACATTTATAATTCCCCAAAATCTTTCTCATTATTAGGGCAGTTATAAGGAGTATACATAGACAAAAAGCAGAGATGTGAGTTGAAAGTGATAACATGATAGTCCAAGAAAATAAAATTAAGGGATGAGAAAGATGAATGTCCTTGGAGAAGGGGAAAGGAAGAGGTAGAATGGGATAAGTTATCTGACATAAAAGAGGCCTGAAAGAGATTTTACAGTGGAGGGGGAAATGGGGGAAACAGGGAAGGGAGCAGATGTACCTTACTCTCATTGAAATCGGCTCAAAGAGGAAATAATATACACACACAGCTGGGTGTAGAAATCTATCTCACCATACAGGAAAGTAAGAAGGGAAGGGGATAAAAGAAGGGGGGATGGAGCTGATAGAAGGGAGGGCTGTCTCAGGGAGGTAAAGGTAAGAACCAAAACACTTTTGAGAATGGACAGGGTAAAAGGAAGAGAAAGTAGGATAAACAGGGAAAATGGAACGGAGGGAGATACATAGGTGGTAGTCATTACTGTGAAAAAAAAATTTTACAGTGAGCTTCTCTGGTAGACTTAATTTCTCAGACACAGGGGAAATTGTCAAATTTCTAGAAATAAGAGGCACTCTTCAACTGATAAATGGTCAAGGGATATGAACAGGCAGTTTTCAGACAAAGTAATCTAAGCTAACTGTAGTCATATGGAAAAATTCTCTAAATCACTGTTGATGAGAGAAATGTAAATTAAAACAATTCTGAGCTACTACTTCACAGTTGTCATATTGGCTAATATAACAGAAAAGGAAAATGACAAATTTTGAAAGTGATTTGGGAAAAGAAAGCACTAATTAATTGGTGAAGTTATATACTGATTGAATCATTCTGGAGAACAATTTAGAACTTTGTCCAAAGGGATATAAAATCAAGCATACCCTTTGACCAAGCAATACCACTACTAGGTGTGTATCCCAAAGAAAAAACAAAAAGGAAAAGTACCTATGTGTACAAAAATATTTACAGTAGCTCTTTTAGTGGTGGCAAAAAATTGGAAATTATGGGAATGTCTATCAGTTGTGGAATGGCTAAACAAATTGTTGCATATGATTGTAATGGAATACTATTGTGCTTTAAGAAATGAGGAGCAGGATGCTCTTAGAAAAACATGGACTGATGCAAAGTGAAATAGGCAGAACCAGGAAAATATTTTACACAGTAACAGCAATATTGTATGATGATCTGCTATGAATAACTTAGCTATTCTCTCAGCAATACAATGATCCAAAATAATTCTGTAGGATTTATGATGAAATGTGAAAGAGAAAGAATTGGTAGAGCCTGAATGCAGATCAAAAATACTTTTTCTTTATTTTCTTTATTTTTCTTGGGTTCTTTTTGTCTGTGTTTTCTTTCACAGAATGGCTTACATGGAACTATGTTTTGCATGACTATACATGTATAATCTATGTCATGTTGCTTGCCTTTTCAATGTGGGGGGCAGGGTAGAGAAAAGGGAAGGAGAGAGTTTGGAACTCAAAATTTGAAAAAAATGTTAAAATTGTTTTTACATGTAATTGGGAAAAAATAAAATAACAAATAAAAAGGCTCACAAGGGTTGTCAGAGACAACGCCAAATAAAAGCCCCAAGGAAAAGCAGGGTTTGGCCAAAGGTGTGTGAGAATCTTGCCCTTTCCATTCATTTTTCAGCCTTTGCTTTCAGTCTAGGTCTTGTTGGCCTCTATGTGTGTGTGTGTGTGTGTGTGTGTGTGTGTGTGTGTGTGTGTGTGTATACATACACATACACATACACATATACATATACATATACACACACACTGAACAAAGCTGGAAGAAACATTAGAGATCATCTGGTTTAACACTCTTATTTTACAGATAAGGAAAATGGGACTCAAAGAAACTAGTTAATGACAGACCTAGTTGTCCAGACTCCCAGGCCAGTAGGACTTTTTTCTACTACATGGGACTCTCTATATATGTGTGCTATTTTCATAGGAGAATAAGGACTCCCATCTTTAACCCCCTACCTGCTGGGCTCTGGCTGAAAAGAGTGATATGGATACACAAAACTTCCCAGGAAAACATGTCTTGGGATAGATCTCAGTCTACTCCTCAGGTGACTTCTGTTCTAATATCTGGGACACAGAAAGGTCTTTGTTGCTCTAATTAACCTATTATTGAAGCAGATTAAGCACCTACTTTTTGCCTAGCACTATGCTAGGTACCATATTGTTTATTTACACACAAATTGTACTTTCTTATCTGTATACATGTTTTATCCCTCAGGGAAATATAAACTTCTTAAGAATAGGAACTGTTTCATTTTTTGGTTTTGTATGGCAAAGGCTTAATAAATGTTTATCAATTGAATTCTTGTGCAAAAGAGGGATGGCAAACTGTTCCTTGCCCAAAAATCTAATTGGTAAAACAAAACAGATATAACTGTAAAGGAAGAAAGCTGTATATAACGAAGCACTGGACTGTGTAATATAGGTAAATATTATACGATACATAAATAGTTATTTGTTCAGTGAGAAAAAAATAAATTTAAAATTAGTTAGAAAGAGGAGGATTAGCATTGTCTGTCTTCCATAGCAATGTGGTCTATAGTACAAAGCTATCCTCAAGCAGTTCAGAAGACCCACAGGTTCTCTCACTTGATACCAGAGTCCTTGGAGACAAAGAAACAGGCAAGCTGTTCAGTCCACAGGTGGACCTCATGAGCCATATTCGATTTTTCCTCAATACTGATAGACTGCCATATGCTCATAACTGTCAAGACTAGGATATCCATTTAAAATTAGTTTAAAAACCTAAAGGTCAGCAGAAGAGTGAAAGACTGATATTCTGATATGTCTTTAGATTCACATATATCAAAGACTCTGGGTTACATCATTATTGGTTTTGGAGTAAAATTCCAGCTCATACCAGTAAACAAGTAGAGGTATATTAAAACACCAGTGTCATCAATCTACAGGCGCTAAGGGGTCTGTTCCATATAAACTAAACACTAAGGGGTCTGTTCTTTTATTTGGGAATATTCCTTCATTCATTCAACAATGATTTTTAAATATCTGCTATTTACAGAACACTATGCTAGAAACTGGGAGAGGCACAAAATTTAGATAACAGCCCTCATGGAACTTATAGTCAAGACTGAAAGATAGACAGCATGAATATTACATTATAAATATATTAAAAAGTTACAGACCAAAATATTTAAGGGCATCAAAATTTACAATGGAAATCCTGAAAGTTGTGTGCAAAAAGGTAGCATTTAAGTTGGACTTTAAAAACTGGGTAGGAATCCAACAAGTGAAAAGGGAGAGAGAAGACTTTATAAGCATAGAGACCAGCATGGCCCCCCAAAAAATGAAAACATGAAAGGGGAGGATATATTTAGGAGACATAGAGGTGGTGCAGTAGATACAGCACTTGAGTTTGGAATCAGGAAGACTCATTTTCATGAGTTCAAATCCATAGTAAGATACTTAGTAGCTGTGTGACCTTGGGCAAATCACCTAACCCTGTTTACCTCAGTTTCCTCTTCTGCAAAATGAGTTGGAGAAAGAAATGATAACCTACTTTAGAATCTTAGCCAAGAAAATCTTAAATGGGATCAGACAAAATTAAAACAATGGAATAAAACTAATAAAGATTATTCTAGTAATAATTCAAATGCTTGAATGGATCTGTTAACTTTGGTTTGGAAGTTCCTGCCAATGAAGTTAACCATAACCTATGTGTGCTTGCACATTCTATATAATTCCTATGCAGGTCATCTCCAAATTTGCCATTGTGTGTCCACCTAATGGGCTGAAGGACTTCTCTGCTATCTTCTGAGATTCTGAGTCTGCCCATGAGGCACTGAAGCAATCTACCTACCATCCCTCACCTTTGCCACACAACTGGTCTATCTTCTATTCCTATCGCACATTTCCCTGAAGTCAGCTTTTATTCCTGTTCTTGAAAGTTCCTTCCCTAATTATATGTCACTATCTGGTCATATCTACCAAGTTCCTTTCTGTAATCCTTTGTACAACAGTCATTTTCAATTCTTCAGAGACTGTTTTTGTAGGATTTCTAAGAATATCTCCACATTTTCTGCCACCACCTCACACCCACCCATCCCTACCTCTTCTTCTGGTAAGGGATCCCAGGAAGAGACTATAGAGGAAGGTCAGTGAGGTGGGAAGCTTAGGGTTAGTCCAAATCCTTTATGCCTTGCAAATGAAAGCTAGGTTGGAGCCATGCCACCAAAAGAAATGAAATATAGGCTCTACCTAGAACAAAAAGGAAGATTGGGGTTGGTCTAATAAAGGGTAATTTCTCATAGAGAATTAACATTCTCTCCAATGCCCAAGAAAACTAGAGAAAGTCAGAGACCAAATGCGTGAGAGCCTGGCTTGGGTCCCATACCAGAGATTCTCAGCAAATTCTACCATCAGTGAGCAGCTTCAAAGCTCCAGGCAATGCCCCTTCTGCAGGTGCCAGTGAGTCATGTGTACATTGGGGTCCATAGTGGCTTCCTGCCTGGACAAATATATTCCCCCAAGCTCCTAGGGCAGCCAGCTCAACAGAGACTCCTCTAGGCAATATTCACACTAGCCTATTGTTCTCCTTCTTCCTTGCTGTAGTTCTGGCTCCATTTCTTTGAACTCAGTCAGTCTCGGGTTGGACAGATTCTTTCAGGGCTTTGCAAACAGTACTAAGTTGCCTAGACTTAAGGTCAGAGGTCTACCGATAATGCCTGATCTGCTATCTAGAGCCTGGTACTGACTCATCCTTTGGTTGGATTGCTGACAGTCACTGTAGATGAGGCTAGTGACAGTAGCAGATGCCAGCAGGGAAACATGGGCTGCCCAAAAGTCATCTTTCCATGGGGGATTTAATTTTCAAATCTAGTGAAAGGTGAGTGAAACCGTAAACCAGGAAAGTGCACATTTACAAAGCTATAGTGCTACATGCCCTGTAAGTTTACCCAAAGGAGATGTTTATTGAGGCTTCTTTTTGGTTTTGGTTTTGTTTTGCTTTATCTCCACTTGCCTTTTTGTTAAAGACTGAGAATGGATAGGCTATAGAGGCCATCTGCTTCAGATCCAACTTCAGATCCAGCTTCTCTCTGGGGCTAGGCCCACAGTGAGAGAAGGCCAGAGGGAGGTCCAGGGCTCTTTTCTAAAGGTAGCAACACCTTTTGGTGCCTGAGTTCCTCAAAATCACTAACTCTTCAACTTTTTTTTTTTTCAGGCCAAAATAATAGTTTATTATTTCATCACTCAGCAACATCTCAGCCATCAAAAATAAAACTCTAACACTGAAGGATGGAAGGAAGACTTCTCTATAGCATGATTAGGTGGGCTGCATCCAGAACCCCCCAGGGTGCCACAGGCAGGAAGGATGGTGGTTATTCATTCATCCAATAAATTAGGAAGTGCAGAATTCAGGGGACCAACTGCTCATTTCTGGGCTGGCATAAGGTCATAGATGGATTGGCCCTGTTCCAAATGCTTCTCCATCTCAATGAGCAGCTTCACACCATCCACCACCATCTGTGCCTCCACCCCCAGGAAGCCCAATCGGTCAGCATTAGAGATGTCAAAGACACCACCCACAGTTGCTGTGTCCACACCCCCTGCCCCCTTTTCTGCAGCCTCAGTTTCTTCAGCACCTCACCAAACTTTTCATGCTTGCCCAGATGGGGAAGCTTGATATGGACACCTGCACAGAGGCCTGTGCCCAGGTTGGAGGGGCATGTCAGGTTGTAGCCCAGGTGAGGATTCCACATGAACTAGTAGTTCTTGGTCTTAAAAGGATTTCAATCTGGGTGAGCGCCATGCAGAAATGTGTGAACACCTCCTTGATGTTATCTTGCTTCTGCATGGAGATGACTCTCAGGGGATCTTCCTCAATGATCCAAACCAGAGAGTTCTTGTTATCATTGTGCCAAATGCCCCTGCCATTGGGCCAGTCTCAGGTCATGCAAGATGCCAAGAGGAGCAGGAGGACGGGCTTGTCAAAGAAGAAGTGGTCATCAATAAGCTGCTGCTGTCCCTGATCAGTCATGTTCTTCAAAGCATAGTACTTCCCATTCAGGTCACCTTCCAGGCTGGCCAGAGCTTCCACAGGCAGCTTCTCTATGGCCTGGCACTCTCCCCAGCTACAACGTGGGGGCCTGTAGAATCCTTGGATGCTCTGACCAGTTTGAACACAAGAACTCAGCACATAGTTAGGATCCAGGTCATCACCACCCTGCAGACTGTCAGGGTTAAGATCAGTCTTGTGCTCATTGTAGCTCTCTTCGTCTCTAGCCACACAGCCCATAGTCAAGAAGAATTCGGTGCCCTGGGTTGTCCACACCAGTCTGGATGACATCATGCAGGGTGAAGACACTTGGTGTAGCCTTATCGTGGAGCTTTCCATAGAGCTCAGACATCAACACCTTAGCCATGTGGTTGCTGTGCGAGGAGAAGTCAGAATATTCCTCCTTGGCAGGAAAACGGGACTTCAGCATGTTGTGGCTATTAGAGAATGGCATGACATCAGGAGGTGAGGGTGCTCCAGGGATCACAGAAAGCAAGAAGGTTGGGAGGATGCCACTGCTCCTGCCGCTGTTACTGTTACTGTTACTGCCACTGCTGTTCTGGGATCCCAGGCCACCTTAACCCAAGCTCAGTCACTGAGTCCCTCTTCAACTTTTTTGCCTGCTCTAATCCAGGGTGGTGGCAAGCTACCATTAGTTGATGACTAGTACCAGAGATTCCAAGATGGTCCATAATCAACCCTCCCCCAACAAAGCCAATAGGAACTTGAGGAGAGGACAGACACTAGGGAACCCCTTTAAGAGTTGGAGTTTCTGGGGCAGCTAGGTGGCACAGTTCGTAGAGCTCCGGCCCTGGAGTCAGAAGGACCTAAGTTTGGATCTGGCCTTAGACACTTAACACACACAAACAAAAACCTAGCCATGGGACTTTAGGCAAGTTATTTAACCCCAATTGCCCTCCAAAAGGCAAAAAAAAGAGTTGGAGTTTCTGAAGTTGGAGGTTCAAAATAGTCTCCTTCAGAAATTATACCTTTTTACATTTCTTGCAGAAGTGGGAGACTATAGGAGTGGAACAATGCACACACTCAGACTCATTTAATATGCTGTTTTTGCTGAACTTACATATTTTTTTTATTTTCTGTTGTAAATGACATTTCCTTCCCTACTTAGATAGACTAATCATTTCACCTATGTGGTTATTCCTCTCATGTATACATACAATGATCCCTCCATGCTTTCCCATCCTGTGCAATTCTTGTTAATGTCCTATTTTCCAGCATAGAGAAACTGTCCAACACATTGGAGTCCTTCCTATGATTTTTGTCATCTTTTGGGACTATTGATGTAGTTGTAGGGCTGTCCATCTGTTATCTTATTAAATGACTACACCACCTCCTTTTCCAGTCATACTCGTCCTTGAGATCTTCTGCACCATAATACTATGACATCCTAAGCATCTGTAAAGTCTTGTTCCAACATTTCACTAGGATGCAGTGGTGGCCCTGGATTTTGCAAGTTTATGTCAGCAAAGAACATGTGCTACTAAATCCTACCAAGCTGGAATGTCTCTGGCTTTGAACTCTGTTAACAGACTGTGTCTGTGTGGTACAAGGGACAGTCTTGTTAAGTATACAGGGGTTTATCATCATGGGGTGGGCCACCAGGAAACATTATTTGGCCAATCCTACTTTTCCATCATCTCTAATTTAAAATTTGTCTTGGAGTAAGCTATTTCTCTGTGGTCTAGAATATCTTTGTTCCTGGCAGAAAAGATCTAAGTTGAGGGGGTATCTACAGACCTCTGGTACCAGGACCTCTTTCTAATCTCTTCTCCATGGTTTTGCTCTCCCTCTCCTTCTACTTCCTCCTACCTCCTCTCCAGAAAGATCCACCTCTCTCTTCTCCCTCTGACTCATTCCCCAGATATGACAGATAATTAAGCAATGATTAAAATGGGAAACTGCTCTTTTGTTCTCAAACTCAACTTCCTTATCCCACTGCCAAAAATGAATGGGTTTTTCTGTTATTTTGTGAAGCAAATGCTGCTGACTTTTCTTGAAAATCAAAGCAAAGTCAACAATTGTGAGATCCATATGCAATCACCTTTGTCCTTCATATGTGCCAGGTCTAGGTCATCATTCCCCAGCTCTAATCTAAGACTGGCTTCAAACCCCACCTAATGTCCCATTTCCTCCAGGAAGTCTTCTAAATACTCTGGATCAAGGGGATTTCTCCCACCTCTTTACTCCAACAATACTTAGGGTCTGTCCTGTTCGTTTTAGTTCTTTATCATAGACTGCCCTGAATTCTCATTAACTTTTTGTGTTTCTACAGATCATCTCCCCAAACAAACCATAAACTCCTTGAGAACAGAGAACTGGCCTTATTCTTCTTTGTATTCTTCATGCTGAGGAGTAAAGAATGATTCATAGATAGTAGGAACTCAATAGATATTTGCTGAAAATTGGGTGAATCATTCATTCCCACCAATAATGTCAAACACTTGGGGTGGCTAGGTGGCACAGTGAGTAAGAGTGCCAGCCTCAGAGTTGGGATGACCCGGGATCGAAACTGGCCTCAGAAAATGAGCACCCATACATAAATAATGACTAGCTGTGTAACCTTGAGCAAGTTACTTAACCCCAATTGCTTTAAAAAAAAAAAGAAAAGAAAAGAAAAAATGTCAAACACTGAGTTCATCTCACATATACTTTATGCATCTGCAAATTTGATGAGCATTCCATCAATATTTTTATTCAAATCAATGAAAATTTGGCCTACATTAAGAGAAATATAGGAGGTAAGCAAGTGGCTCAGTGGATAGAGTACTGGGCCTAGAGTCAAGAAGACTTGACTCAAATCTGGCCTCAGACTCTTAGTATCTGGGTGACCATGGGCAAGTTATTAAACCTCTGTCTTAATCCACTGAAGAAGGAAATGACAAACCACTCCAGTGTCTTTGCCAAGTTCACAAGGTCACAAAGACTCAAACACAACCTAATATGTCTTCCAGCAATAAGCAGGTAATAACTCTGTTCTACTCTTCTGTGATCAGACCACATTTAGAATACTATGTTCAGTTCTTGGCACTGCATTTCAGAAAGGATATTAATAAGCTAAAGAGTATACAGAGAAGGGTGACCAAGATGGTGAAAGATTGTGAGTCCATGCCTTAAGAGAATCAGTGAAAGAAATGAAAGTTATTTCGTCTGAGGAAGAGAAGACTCAGGGGAAGACATGATAATTTTTTAGGTATTTGAAAGTCTATAATATGGAAGGGGAATTATGTTCACTCTCTTTGGTCCCAAAAGGCAGAACTAGGCGATGTAATTGATGAAAATTGTAAAGCAGCAAATTTAATCTTCTCAACAACGAGAGCTTTCCAAAAACAGAATTGGCTATACACAGTGCCTAGCACATAGTAAGCTCTTAATAAATGTTCATTGCTTGCTCTCTTGCTTGCTTGGGATACTTTAGTGGACAATGGATTTCCCTTTCTTGGAGGTTTGGAAGCAGAAGTTGGATAATCACTTGGCTAGTATTATGGTACAATTTTTTTGTGGTGTGAACTGAACTACCTAGCTACTGAAGTCTCTCCAACTTTAGAACTGTGTAATTCTTTGTTTATATCACTAAAATCTTAACTGAAGTTTCATACAGGCACAAAAGTAGCTCCAAATTCTCAAAATCTGTGCAAGGGGAACACAAGTTCTAGCCAAGCCAAGTAGTGTCTGAGAACCAGTCTGTCTGAATTAAGAGGGATTCATCACCAATTTAGTTTGAAAGAGATGAAATTTTTGGCTACAGTAACCCTGGCAGATCATTTATTAAGTAATAGAGGGGTTGAAAACTATTTAAATGGAGGGGGTATATATACCCACAAAAGTATAGCTCTATAAAGTATCACAACATATCATCTTGGTGTGTATATTGTTCTGTTTCTAATTTTTCATTTTATATAATTCTTTAGTATCTCAAAATGCATGTTATATATATGTGTGTGTGTGTATGTATATATTTGATATAATCCTTTATGTAGTATCTCAAACAATATGCAGGTCCCTAGGAGCCATTTGAGACCCTCATTTATTCAATGCCACTGCTTAAAAGTCCCTATTTTCCAATAAATCTTTTCAGCCTAGCCAGAACATCACGTTGTAGTGAATGAATGAATGAATGAATGACTAAAGCATTTATTAAGTGCCAACTGTGTGCAAAGCACTATGCTAAACCTCACAGATACAACTAGAAAAGTAAAACAGTACCTATGCTACCTGAGCTCACCAATATGGGAGACAACACATAAGGAAGATTCAGCTTCAAGTCAGATAGAAAAATCCCATGGTAACAGCAGCAAAGAAGATGTTAACATCCTTACCTAATGTCATTTCCACTGATAAAATTCTGTCAGTTTCTGATGTTGAACCATTTGACAATGCTAAGAACTTTGGTGGAAAGAGCTTTCTTTTCTGATTCTTCAGTGTCTGCAGTTGTAGCAGCTAGAGAAGCAGCTGTCAAGCTGTTTGCAATGGAGCTGCTTCCCAGGCTAATAACTGCTGACACTGGGCCAGAAGCATCTCCATTCCCAAGCCTCTTGGGTTCAGGTCCTGGGTTGTATCCATTAGGATCTAAAGGGAGATGGTGGCCAATATGATGTCAGTGGCTTGACCTGCCAATCTCATGATGTCTCCTGCTCTCTCCTAAAGCATCTTTCTGCTTCTGATAGGCTGGTTTACCTGCCCCATGAGTGGCAGCTGGTGGAGATAACAATCACTTCTCTGTGGGGGTTGCCTTCCTGGATGATTTTCTATGAAGGGTAGGCTGGAAACAGGACTAATATCCTGGTGGGGCTGCCACTTCCAGGGCTCTGTGCCTCTTCACATGTTGATGCCAGCTGGTCACATTTGTTGCTGGTAATGATGAGGAATAATGAAGGTGAAGTACTGTAATGGCAAGCAAAGTAGTACTTTGTTTTAACTATTCAAGTGTCTTTGAACCTAGACTTTGATTGAATCAAGAGTCTTTGTTGGAAACTGTATACATTGTGTTGCCCTTAATAGGCCTAAGGGAATTTGAAGACCCTCCCTGCCCTTAATAGGCCTGACATAATCACATGGAGCCCATGGTGGGAGGAGCTTGCCAAAAGAATGGAACCTGAAGGAAACTGAGAGAGAATGTTTGTGATGTTGGCACACTGTCTGTTTGTCTGTGTTACTTTCTCAGAGAGAAGTCCTGTCTGTTATTTTGTGTTGGTGTCACTTTGTCAGATAGACCATTCTGTCTGCTGATTTGTGTTGATTTCTCAGACAGAAAGTGAATTGAGATGATAGCACTGGTAATGTATGTAAATATCGTTGTGGCTCTGTTAAGCTTAGTGTGTGTAAATATTGTAGTTCTGTTAAGCTTTGTATTTCTAGAAACAGAAACTGCAAAGGGCTTGGAATGAGCCTCAGCAATCATCTAGTTTAACCCCCAGCCCTTTACAAATGAGAAAACTGAGGTCAGAAAAGTTAAGGGAAGTTACATTGAACCTCTAATGCTATTAGTCTGGAACTCATCATCCAGTGGAATAATTTATGTCAGCAATTCACAGATAAGCTTGAATTTGAGGACCTTATGCCTAAGGCCACATGGGTAATGAATAGCATCACTAAGATTTGAACCAAAGTCTTCTGGTGCCATACCCATATATAAGTTTTCCTCTGTGTCACACTGCTTTTTTTTCTTACAAAAGATCATCTCCAGTCCATCTAAACTTCCTGTGCTAAGAGTACTCATCACCTGGCATCTGATACCATTGCACTCTGCTTAGCCCAGAACATGAACACTTCCCCATTTGTACCCCTATTTGAAATTTTTATGGTGAAATAATATTCCATTACGTTGATATTTTGTTGTACATAACCTGAAAATATTTGTCTTTGTTCCTAGAACTATAATGATGTTAATTTCTGAATTAAAGGACTACTTCATGGCAGAGGTTTTTTAACTTTAATATAATGAGATTTAAAATAAACAATACAACTATTCTTTTCACTCTGCTCCTGTCACTTTCATAGTACCCTGTCCTTACAATTCTCTGATGTAGCAAACACATAGCACATGTACAACCCAAGAGTAACAGAATTAGGTGAAGCCAAAACCATAATGAGCAGTTACTCATCTTTGCTAAACCCCCAAACCAAATATAATTTTTTTTATTGAACCACAAACTGTAGGTTTTAGAGGATAAGCAATTTTTAAAAACTCTTAAATGCCTAAATGAGCCTGTTTGAATTATAACCAAATCTGTATGTTTTCTAAAACTACTGACCTTAACCAAACTGGGGGTATGAGGATTTTATACTCCCTAAATATTTGGAATCCTAGAATCTCAAAGCTGGAAAGGACCTTGAAAATGTTATCTGAACCCACTTTCAGATGCATGAATCTGCTCTACAGCATTCCCCAAAAATGGCCATCCAACCACTTCAAGCACTCCAACTGATAGGGGAACTCATTTTCCTCAAATAAACCCAATATGTTTTTGGAAAGCTCTCATTATTACTCAGTTATATTGAATTAAAACCAGTTTGCCCGTAACTTCTCTACACCAGTTCTGGTTCTTCCCTGTGGAACTAAGTAGACTATCTAATTTCAAATGAAAACCCTTCAAATATTTAAAGACAGCTACCCTGTCCAATCTCACCCCAACCCACACCCCCAAGGTTCTTCTCCAGGCTAAACATCTTCCATTCTTTCACTTATTCTTCATAAAATGATCCTACCTTCCCTCACCATCCTAGTCATTTTCCTCTTAAAGTATTTTATGCTGTCCATGTCCCTCCTAGAATCATGTGATCTTACCAGTGTACAATTTGACTATTACTTCCCTTGTTCTTCATCCCCTCCATTAGCTTTGTCAACCTGCTCCAATCCCTACCCTTCTCCAATATCCAGTCTAGTCTAGTCTACCATTTTAGCCCCTATCTTCACTTTCCTTCACCTACTACACTAACCAGTGGTCTTTGACCAATGGAGCACCAGAACAAAAAAAGGGTGCTTATTGATGATAGCCTTTGCTTAGTCTGTTGCTAAATATCTAAGCCCCTTGGGGGCAGGAATTATAGTTTACCTTTATCTCTCCCTGTACTTAGGAAAGAGTTAAACACATATTAAGCACCAAATGAATATTTTTGAATGAATAATGAGTGGGTAGATGGATGAGTAAATAATTAGCTGATTTACTAATTAAATATCATATTTTCCTTTTGTCTTTGTTATTAGAAGGTAATGTTGCTGAAAGTGAGGACTATCTGTGTCTCTGCAGATGACTTAAAAGAACTAAGAGTGATAGCATGGCATAATAAAAGGAGAGAGAGGGAAGAATGAAGTAATGAATACAAAGACAGTCATAATTAGGAAGACCTAGGTTCAAGTTCTCCTTTTGACTCATAGAAATTGTAACTAGAGACAATGAATTTAACTATTCAGTGATCCCAGGTAACAATTTAAGACTATGAGTTGCTTATCTACATTAGTAGATGGATTTTCTATATTGGGAATACAAAATACTTAAAACATTAAGCCACTACTGAACAGGACAGGTCAAGGTAAATTATATATAGGTTCCTTTTGAGAATAATTTGTAACTAATGGGGTACAGGCTCTGGGAATCCCCTTGAATCTTCCCACTTGATAAAGCATTTTGCCTGAGGCCATAAGCCTTTCATTATCACTAGGCCTAAATCTCTGTAACTCTTAACTTAGCCTGGACTTCCATGGTCCAGCCACTTCCCGGCACTGATCCTATCGAAATATCTATACCCAAATCTGTTACCCTTAAACTAACCTACCCCTCCATTTTCTATCATTTTCAGGTAGCCTTCAGCTATTTCCCACCCTTAATCCCATTCCTGGAGTCTGATCTCGGTTCCTCAAGATCCTCCTTAGACTCCTCCTCAAGACCCCTTCCCCAAACCCCTACTCTAGACCACCCACAGTCTTTCTGTATATAAGCTCCGTCTTGTCTCCATGAAGGTGCTGAGATTCAATCTAGCCCAGACTCAGTCTGTGTCAGATTGTTCTGACCCACTTGTCCAATACAAATACTTAGGCTCCTTAAGAGTCTACCCATCGCGGCAAATCTTTAATAAACTTTGTTTTACTTTGGCTGAGAGAAGGCTTGAGTTGAATTCATTTGGCAGAGACCTGGCATGTTGGTATTTTGGGGTCTCGAGCACCCCTAAGCCCCAAACCTCAACATAACCAGGTGGAACTCATGGGAATCAACTATGGATATTTATTCTATTACCTTTAAGATTTCTCTGTAAGAGAACTTTATTGATGCTCCTAGTAATAAAACAGAAAGAGCAGAGGGTTTGAATTCAAAAGATTTGGGTTCAGATACTGGCTCTGCTCACTACCATGGTCAAATCACTTCCTTTCTCTTTTTCTCCAGTTTTCTCATCTATAAAATGCTGGATGTGATGTGGATGAGCAAAATTGGATGTCTCAAGTCCCTTCCAGTTCACTAATTCATACTGAGACCATCTATAAGGAACCTTTCCTGATACTGTCAGCTGCTCCTTACCAAAGCTATTCATTTTGTCTATGTCATACTTATTGACAAATATCATTGGGAAGGGATGAGTTGAGTGGCCCAAGCACACAAACCTTATTCTGTCTGCCCTCCTAGACAGGAATAGAAGAGAATCCTTTCAGGCCTCACTTATCTTTGGGTAGGGGGCAGGGAGGAGTGATTAGAGTAAGACTTTTCATTCATGATCTCTCCTCTAACTTAATCATGTATGCCCTGTTATGACAATTAGCTCCCCTTTTGGCCTGAGGATGATACAAGGTTTCTCAAGTCCACTTGGTCTCTTTCTCTCCTAATTTATGGAGTTCATATCAGATGAAAATTTTTGGACACAATTTTAATAGCTCATAGCCCCCAGTTAGGAAAACTCCTGGCATTTAAATAGAGATTTGTTTCTCTGCTCTGTGTTAAATTTTCTGCATTTCTAAGTTTCCCACTTCCCTTTTCTCAGCATGAACTAAGCATACAATACCAACCTTCATAAATGACCCTGTGTCTTTATATATGAAGCAAAATCAGGATACAGAAAATACTTAAATAAAAGAAGAAAGCATAAATAACATTGCCTGGTACTGAACAGGCAAAGGGAGGAAAAGCTGGTGAAAAAATAGACCTTTTAGAATTCCTGTAAGTCATTAAAGAGATTATTAAACTGGAAGGTTCGGTCCAAATTTTGTTCCAAGATCCCTGCAAGCACCCAATAGCTCACATTAATTTCTCCCTCCTTTCCCAGGGCTCAACTCTCCTTTACTTCTCTTTATCTCACCTTGTCCCTGTGCCACAGGTTTTCTTCTTAAGTCCCAGGAGAGTTTAAATCACACACCCCCAGCCCCAGTTGCTGCTACTGCCCAGCTCATGTAATCCCTGCTTCTTCCTCTTAGTCTGTTTTCTCAAAGATTATATGAGTTTTTCCCAAAACTCTTGGGCAAGATTCATTTATATCTTCTGGCTCAAAGAGCATAATAGTCTAGATACCTTTTAGGGGTGAGATAAAATGCTAGTCCTTCTGAAATATGTCTCAGTCAGTTCTCACACATCCATTAAATATAGCTTCTGTGTATGCTTCTGTTTGTACATTTGCCTCTTCTGTTAGAAGCAAGTCTTTGAGGGCAATAACTGTCTCATTTTTGTCTTTGACTCTCCAATGCTTGCTTAATATAGCATATGGGAGGCATTTAATCAATGTTTGTTGATTGATCAACTGTTTATCCAAGTACAGAAGAAGAAGACAGGAAGGCAACAACAGATTGAAAACCTCTGATCACTAGTTTTCAGATAATGATTTCTGTTGAGATAGTAAGGAAATTCAAATAAACAGTCCCGTGCAAAGATATAAATTTAAATTCAAGGCCCCCAAGCAAAAATTTCAGAAAGAACCTCTTATATCTTTGTTGATTACCAAATAAACAGCCTCCCCTTCCATCTGAGTGAGGAGGGGCTTCTCCTGTGGGGGCCCCAGTCATTTGAGTTGCTTGGATAGCATTTATGCTCTTATGAGTTCCTAACTAGCATGAGACTGGACAGAGCATGGACAGTCTCTGTACTTCAGAATACCCCAGGCTACAGAGATGAAACACAATTATGTACATACAAGTCTATCTTGGAAGCCAAAGATAATTAAGTTTATGCTTTTTAATGCTACAATATTTCAACCTCAAACATTTCTGCTGTTCTCCTTCAGGCACTCCTACAATTCAGTAACTAAAGGGGAGAATTTTACTAAAATATCTTTCTCTTCCATCAATAAATCTTTATTGCAAAGACTTAAGCCAACATGAAGGTGACTCTCAAAGGCCATGACAATTAAGCACCAAGTACTTTGTACTTGAGGACAAGAACTATATTTTATTTTGTCTATATATCTCCAGAGCCCAAAATAAAACCTTGCATGTAGTATGTATTTAATAAACAATTATCATATATTTAGATCTGGAAAAGGAGCAATCCGGTCCAAATCCCTCATGATGAGGAAACTAAAGCCTAAAGAGATTAAATAAACCCAAGCTCGTTTACAGGCAGTAAATGATGGAGGCAAGATCGGATGTCTTCTGACTCCAATCCAGTGCTCTTTCCACTGCACCATCCTACCTCTCTTTTTCCATCAGACTGGATGAGATTGAGTTGAATTGGAATGGAATGCCTGACAATATAAAAACGTTGTCATTATCAGGAAGAAATGGGGCAGTAGTGACATTTGAAGGCTCCATTTGAAGGGTCATCAGAAGAAATTGGAGGGTATGGCGAGGTACAAAGAAATGGCAAAAACCACAATCAAGTTCATAAGGAAAGTAGAGATCATTCTCTTAACTTACTCAATAACAAATACGTTCTGCCTGACCCCTTAACTATGGAAACTAATTGGCTACCTTTTGACATTGTTTGATGTGATGCTAAGCTCTAACTCTTTTGCAGCTTCAGGTACTACCCCCATACCTCCTCCCTTTCCCACCCTCTTCACTTCCCATGACTCATCTACCTATTTCTTGATCTTAGCTTATTTGCACCAAAAATGACTCCTATCTAAACAGGAACTTCTCAACTACACTTCTTTTGTGCATACCCCCAAAGTGAGGGAGATTCAGTCAGCACCATGATCTCTATATAGTAATATCCCTTGACAACACCAGCACCAGTTTTTCCCAGAGGAACAGTATAGCCTGCTTCTACCAAGGCATTGAGTGTATAGGTCCAACAACAGACTATATATACACAATGGTTATAACCAGGGGAAATCTCCCTCCATGCCCTCTCATCATTGCCTCTGCTAGAGCACACCAGATGAAGTTAACCTAGAGCTGGGCCATTTCCAGTATTACATGATTGGTTAGTCCTTTAGCTTAAGCTCCAAGAGTCTTCCATTGATATGCAAATAGGTTAACTAGATGAGGTTAAACATATTCTACACTTGTCAACTAGTCACCTAGCAAGGTCCTAGGATGGGTAGGACATAGGAAAAATATGTTTTGGTGTGGAGGTGGGGAAGAAAGGGAGAACAAGTCTAGGTAGGCTACTGTAGGGGACCAAGGCAACTAAAGAAGAACCTAGGGCATTGGCACCTGGGGAGGAGGGACACAGAAGGACATTGAGGGTACCCAAGAAACCCTTCATCTATTTACTTATTTTTTGCCCAGAGCAAATGTTTCCCTTCATTGTTACTGTTATTACTCATGAGAAAACAGAACCACAGATCGGCTCTTCTCTAATCACAGGTCCCCCTCTTCTCTCTCAAAGGAATTACTAGGAAAGGGCAAAGAGACACCATAGTGTACAGATGATAAGATTCAGGGAAGATGCAATGAAATGAAGTCTGCCCTTCATGGAGTAAGAGTGTTGCCAAGGGACAAGCATAGCCCCAGAGCAGTGAAGTAGAAGGTCAGATTGACCAATGGGTTACAAGACAGCCAGTGGGGCAGTGGCCAGAGCACTGGGTCTGGAGTCAGGGAGCACTCTTTTCAAACTTAACCTTCATACTTACTAGCTGTGTGACCTCAACTAATTTCAATTTGTCTCAGTTTCTTCACCTATAAAATGAGGATAATCTAATACCTATCACCCAAGGGTACTGTGAGGATCAAATGAGATAATAATCATAACATGCTAAAGATGCATGATAAGCACTGTATAAATGTTTGCTATTATTATTCATTAACCTTTACTACAGAATGTTCTATTTTCTTATGTAGCATTTTTATTTCTTCCTACCTCTATGACGCTAGGCAAATCACTTAAGTTCTTTAAGTCTCAGCTCAGACTATATGATCATTAAAGTCCCTAAATTTTATGATCCTATGATCCAATGTCAGCTTATATGCATATATAGATATATGTGTATATCTCTACATATACATATACATACATATCCTCAAATGCATAAATGTATATATTTAATGTGTGTCATTTTACACATATCATATAAATGCATGTATGTTCATCTCATTTGCAAATTACTTTGTATAGATCTTACCTTTTCCAATAAACTAAAAATTGTTTTGGTATAGTAGAGATAATATTCTAGACTTCTTATTTTATACCTGGTAATACCTAGCCCTGTGCTAGCCATACAAGAAAAATGTGTAATTTGTCTGGTTGGTTGGTAACCTAGATCCAGAATATTTTTTCCCCTAATATGGCATCACAGAAATGAGAAACATGACTCAGTTCACCTGTGTAACTTGAAATCAGTCATGTGCTTCTCTAAACATTAATATACTCATCTATAAAATAAAATATTTGGACTAGATGATCCCAAAGTTCATGCCTGTGATTTTGTGATTCAACAGGAAAAGGTGGCCAGAGAATTGCCTCTCTCAGCAAGTGCTGGGTTGATGCTCTCAATGAGTTTCTTCCAACACCAAAACAGATTGGTTACATGGTGGAGCCTAAGCAATATGGTAGAGAAAGCACTTGGTCTGCAGTTAGAAGACCTTTAATTCTGAAGCCCTTCAATCTCTGTCTAGCAAGATACTTCTCTGTCAATAATCTCATCTCTAAAATGAGAGTTGTATTCAATAATCTTCAAGTTCCCTTTTGCTTCTAAATTCTATGTTCCTACTTCCCTGTATCTGTGGTAACCTAGAGAGAGTTCTCAGCTTGATAACTTTTGCTCAAAGAGAATTACCCACTATGTTCCATGCCCACAGGTAATTCTACAGAGAAAGGCAACATGGCTTTTCAGTTCTCTCCCCAGGAAAATGCAAAAGTATTAAAAAAAAAAAATCAACTGGACCTGTGTTTAAATCTCAATGTCACTTATTATCATTACCCCCAGGACCTAGGAACCCCCAGTTTCCTGGAGCAAAAAGTTATGCTTTGGAGCTGTTCTAATGCTGAGGAAGCATTTCCTCATGTAATAGCAAGCATTAATAAAACACACAGATGCTCAGTTTTATCTGACTCTTGGTGATCCCACTTGGGGTTTTCTTGGCAAAGATACTGGAATGGTTTGCCATTTCCTTCTCCAGCTCATTTCATAGATGAGGAATTGAGGCAAAGAGCAGTGTTAAGTGATTTGCCCAGGGGTACACAACAAATAAGTGTCTGAGGCCAGATTTAAACTCATGAAGATGAGTCTTCCTGATTACAAATCCAGTACTCTATCCACTGAGCCCATCTAGCTGCCTATAGAATTCACAAATAAGCATTTCTTAAGGTTTACAAAACACTTTACAAATATTATCTCATTTTATTCTCACAACAACTCTATGTGGTAGGTAGCTATTGTTATCCCCATTTTACAGATGAGAAAACTGAGGTGAACAGAAGTTAAGTGACTTATCCAAGGTCACATAGCTAGTATGAGTCTGAGGCAGGACTTGAATTCAGGTCTTCCTCTTTCCAGGTCCAGTAGTCTATTCACTGAACTAAATTTTATCAAATATGAATACTCTTTCTACAAATTCCACCCACTTATGATGATGGTGGTTGCGTAAAATGAAGATAGTGGGATTGATGGAATAACCCCTGGAAAGAATTCTCTGCCACATCCTCTGGACCAAGTCCTAACTTCAAAGGACACATCAACATCTGTCTTCTTCCAATTAACACTGATTTGTGCCATGAAGTCTTAAGCCTAATGCTTTCCCTTTGAGATACATTCTCTGTCATGGGGGGACAGTGTGGAATAGTGGTTAGGGTATTAAATTTGAAGTTAAGAGGGTTCAAATCCTGACCTGGACATTTACTAGCATGTGACCTTGGACAAGTGCTTTTGTAGGCTTATGATGAGAGAGTGGGAGTTGATTGCTTCTAAGGTCCCTTCTTGTTCTAAATCCATAACTCTATGAGCTCCAGATGACTCCCAAGAAGTCTAAGACAATATAGAGTCAACCAAGAATAAGGAACCTGGAACTTGAAAGTTTGTCCCCTCCTCAGCTTTTAAGGAAGTTAGAGAGGGTTGGGAAATCTCACTGAGTCCAAGGCCCTTTCTCACAATGGTATTTGAGTTTCCTAAAGCAAAAAGGCATCTCATTCTCTAGTTATCCACATGCTTACTTAAAACTAGACTAATTAGTATGAATTCAGATGTCCTTTTCCCACAATATCTCCAATATTGCCTTGTATCAGGGTCTGAAATCTCTTCCCTTCATTAAAATCATTCTTTTGGGTTGACATTGTCTCCAAAAAGCCCAGCAAAAATTACCTAAGGGAAGTGACACATTAACTTATTACAGTCAACTTTATTAGTTCACTAGGAAAGAATAAAATCTTGAGGAAATAGAATCTATAGTGGATAAGTTTTAATTGGTGTCAGGAGAGCAGGAAAGTTCTAGAGTATGGGATCCTATCTAAAAAAAGAAGTAAGGACTTAGGGACTTACCCTCACCTTCTTATGGTCTGGGTGCTCCAAAATTTCTATTTTAAGGAGACAACCCAGGTCAAAGAGGTCTTTATTCCTCTCCAGGCTGTGCTGCTGACTCCTCTTTACATGACTGTACCATGTTCCCTTCAGCGGATATATTCCCTTTTCCCCTCCCTACCCTCCTGTTAGTTCCCTTTTATGTGTGGTCTTCCTTCATTAAAATGTATTCCCCTTGATGGTTAGGGACTGTCTTTCTTTCTGCTTATATTTGTACTGCTTAGCACAGTACCTAGTATATTACAGAAGTTTGTTGACTGACAGGAAGGTACCTGCAGCATCCTAAGGAAAATGGAAGGGGTGGGTACCAAGAGAGCAAGGAAAGATATACAGAGATAACTATGTTTCTACTCTCCTGGAGGGAGTTAGAACATAAAAAAACTAGATATAGCCCTTAGGATCTCAACAACCCCATGATCTCCTCCCACACTATGCAAGGGAGAGAGAATGTAGATGGCACTAGCAGTTCACTTAAAGCCCCCCAGAAGGAGTTATGATTGTTATGGTTATGGGATTTAAAGATCTTCCATGTCCCTTGAATTTGCTAACGTAGCAGAAAGGGGTGGGGCAAGAGGAAGTGGAAGCCAAGCTGGAGTGTGTGTGGTGACTTGGAATCCTGGCATGGTGGTGGTGGTGGTGGCAGCGTGAACTCCTTCCTTTTTTGAGCCAGACAGAATTTCTGCTAAGGACTCCTGCTGAGGACTGCCAGGGATGGGAATTGCAGGGGGCCAGAGCTGCTGGGAGCACGCTTCCTGGACACTGGGCAGTTGCTGAGAGTGGGGAGAGGAGGACCTTTGCCTGAGGTAGCCTGTTCTGTTTTGAAGGCTTGAGAATGTGGATGTTTACTATATTAACTGCATGTGCCAATTCCATAACTACTGTGATGGCTTTGACTTTCTGGTTTGGGGACTCAGTTTTCTGGTATTTGAATAAATGTTCTAGCTTTATTCCTCATGTAGAGAGCCTGGTATATTTTGTGATTAATAACCATATCAGCATATTTATAGTTACCATAGGAACTGTGAATACTGCATTGTTGATACAATGATCAAAAAGCAAAGTGAGACCCTCTCTGGGTCTCAGTTTTCTCATATGTAATATGAAAGCATTAGTCCATTTCAACTCCAATCGCTAAAGTATGATCATCTTATGGAGTTGTTATTGTGGAGGTTATTGTTGTTGATCCTTCATTCTTGAAGAGACAATTACATCATAAGCAAAATGTCTTGACTTGAGTGTGAATTAAATTAACCACTCTAGTATCTTTTGTCAAGAAAACCCCAAAGAGGGTCATGAAGAGTCAGACATGATTGAAATAACTAATTAGATCTTATGGGGTAGGATAAGACAGGATACCATTCCAGCTCCTTAAAGAAAAGCATGAGACATATTGTTCATTTGGGAAGCATTTATTAAGTACATCCTACTACCAGGACTTGTTGCTAGGCACTAGGAAAACCTCTGATAAGCCTTTCACATCTGGTGTTACCAATCATCATATCCTCAACTCCCTATGTGACTCACTAAGCCTGAGGAAGCTGTTCCTTTATCAGGACAGGGTAGTCTGTGGCTGCACCAGGCAGTGAAAACAATTGGGATTCCCAGTCAAAGACCTGGAGCAGAGAAAAATTATTGTTGAAAGGACCAGGAGGCCTACAACAAAACAGTCAAAACTTGACTAACAGGATTTAATATTCAAAGGGATTTTATAGATTATCTAATCCAGTAGTTCTCAAACTTTTGGTTTCCAGATCCCTTTACACACTTAAAAATTACTGAAGACCCCCCAAAGAGCTTTTATTTACGTGAGTTATATCTAATGATATTTAAAGTTAAAATGTCTTAGTATTATTATGAAAATAGTTTTGTTCTTGCAGAGCCCCTAGAAAAAGTTTTGGGGACCCTCAGGCTTCCCTAGACCATATTTTAAGAACTGTTGATCTAGTTCAACTGTGAAGTACATTAATAGAGGCATGGCTTCTAGGAATAAGGATATAGTGATCTATTCAGTTCCAGGAACCCTATTTTAGGAAGTATATTGACAAATTTAGAATATCCAGAGGCATATAAACAGGATAGAGAAGAGCTAAGAGTCTGAGAATTGAAGGGACTGGGAAAGAACCAATGATGAATCATGCTACCCTTATCATGACAGAGAGGTGAAAGAGTTAAGATATAAAACAAGACATTTTTTAACATGGCTAATGAGAAAATTTGTTTTGCTCTATTATATATGTGTGTGTGTGTGTGTGTATGTGTATCTTTCAAAGGCTTTCTTTTTTTTTCCCAAAAGGGGAGACTGGGAGGAAAAATAAATTCTTTTTAAATTTTTTAAAGAAAAAAATGAAGGAATTGGGGATGCTTATAAAAGAGAGTATTCAGTGAGGTCATGATAACTATTGAAATGCAGTTATGGGGGTGGCTAGGTGGCGCAGTGAATAGAGCGCTGGCCCTGGAATCAGAAGGACCTGAGTTCGGAGCCAGCCTCCGACACTTAATCCATACAAACAAAAACCTAGCCGTGTAACCTTGGGCAAGTTACTTAACCCCAATTGCCCTAAAGGGGTGGCTAGGTGGCGCAGTGAGTAAGAGCATCGGCCTCCGAGTTGGGATGACCCGAGATCAGATCCGGCCTCAGAAAATAAGCACCCACGCATAAATAATAATGACTAGCCGTGTAACCTTGAGCAAGTTACTTGACCCCAATTGCTTTAAAAAAAAAAAAAGAAAGAAAAAAATGAAGGAATTGGGGATGCTTATAAAAGAGAGTATTCAGTGAGGTCATGATAACTATTGAAATGCAGTTATGGGGGTGGCTAGGTGGCGCAGTGAATAGAGCACCAACCCTGGAGTCAGGAGAACCTGGGTTTGGATCCAGCCTCAGACACTTAACACAAAATATAGCCGTGTGACCTTGGGCAAGTCACTTAACCCCAATTGCCCTCTAAAAAACAAAAAAATAAAATAAAAGATTATTAAAAAAAAAAAGAAATGCAGTTATGATAGATTGGATTTATTCTGTTTGGTCCCAAATGGGAGCCATAGGTAGAATTTGCAACAAGGGTGAATTTAGATGAGATACAAGGAGTAGGGGGAGGGGATTATTTACAGTTAAAGGCATCTGAAAGTGCAACGAGCTATTCTAGGGAGATATTGCATCCCCCCTTTCTTCCAGGAGGTTTTCAAGCAAAGACTGGATGATGACCACTTGTCAGGTATGTTGTAGAAAGAATTCTTTTCTGTGTAAGGGTAGGACTAGATGACTGCAAAGTTCCCTTCCAACTCAGAAATTATAACTACACTAATATCTCTGTTCTAAAAGTTATATATCATAAGCTGGACAATATATGCAAAAACTTTGTTTTTGCAACGTAGATCGATAGGCCAATGTATAATATTAATGTATAAGTATTTATAGACCTCACTGTCTCATGATGTACTTATGAAAAGCCCTGAATTTGGAGTCAGAAGACATATGTTCAAGTCAAGTACTATCATTTACTATGTCTACAGGACCTGGAGCAGGTTACACAGTACCTCTCTAAGTGTAAATTTCCTCAACTATAAAATGGGGGTAATTACATTTGTATTACCTACCTCACATTGTACTACCTATTTCACACCTATTATCAGGATCAATGAGATAAAGTAGCAGAGTCGTTTACAACCCTAAAAAGAGTAATGTCCTCTGCCTAGGATATCTCCCATGACACTGGGAAATTCCATAGGTGAACATAGGTTTCTCTGTTTCATGCTGGACAATTGTCTTCATCATTGCACTTATCTGCACATAATCAGAGAGGGCTTCATTTTTAGTTATCTATATTTATCTGGATTACCTGGTCCTAGCCCAATGACTTACATATAATAAATGCTTAATAAAAGTTTATTGCATCTTTTTGTTAAACCTAGGAGAAACACCAAAGCTATATTTTGTTCTACAGTCAAAAAAATGTTTTAAGTTAATAAAGAATAGACACAATAATCTTATACTCTTTATACTTCTGAGTCATTTCAGTAATCAACTGACTGTGGTCTAACATAGAAACTGGCTAGAAAAGCCTCTCTGTTCCCTTCTCATATTTTTATGTGAGACCCCCAGATGCATACATATTCTCATAAAAAATTATATGGAAATGAGAAGAATTTATAGGTCAATACTCACTGATGTCTTCTCAATTGCCTTTTTTTAAAGTGCTATCGATGATTTTTTTTTCATGCTTTTGGAATCTTCTTAGACCTAAGTAGGCTAAATGTTTAATGGGGCTATAAGCACCTAAATTCTAGGTCAATTGCATCATAAATACAACACAACGAACTTAATAAATTGTAGAAAGAAGCAGATAACATTATTTTGTACACCAGATCTAGAAGTCAACATGAAATAGTCAAGTTGGGTATTAATTCATGAAATTCTCCCTCCAATGTTTCTAATGATGTTTTAGATGCCAAATCCAGTGGCCTTTTCTCCATCCTCATTCTCCTTGACCTCTCCACAGCCTCTGACACTGCAGATTGCAATCCACAACCTGAGGTCTTCTCTCTAGGTTTTCAGGACACCATTTTCTCCTGGTTCTCCCCCTACTTATCTGACTGCTCCCTCTCTGTGTCCTTTACTGGATCCCTCTCCCAACCACACCCTCTAACCATATGTGTCCTTCGGGATGACAACAAGATTATAAACTCAGGAGACTGGGGAAATTCAACAGAAACAGAGAGGTTTGGAAGAAAGATGGTTGCAGGGAGGGAGAGGAATGTAAAGATGACTAGTAATAACTTGTATTTACATAGCACTTCAAGGTTTACAAAGTGCTATAAACATTATCTCATTTTACCCTCTTAA
The DNA here is from genome assembly GCA_011680675.1 of Gymnobelideus leadbeateri. Taxonomy (NCBI): domain Eukaryota; kingdom Metazoa; phylum Chordata; class Mammalia; order Diprotodontia; family Petauridae; genus Gymnobelideus; species Gymnobelideus leadbeateri. The sequence goes on along the minus strand of WOXC01002488.1, from coordinate 294,655 downwards.
TCAAGTCTGCATGGTGGGTGCGATTATTTTCCCCATTTTACAAATGAGGAAATTGAGATGGACAGAGGCTAACTGACTTGACCAGGGTCATACAGGTGGTATGGATCTGACATAGGATTTTAATTCAGATCTTTCTGACTCTAGTACTAGCATTCTATTCACTACAAGATCTAGTTGCTTTTTAATTTAATGATTTATATATATATATATATATATAATTTAATAATAAAATAAGGAATTCAGTTTTAGATATGTTGAATTTGAAATGTCTTCTAGACATACAGGTTGAAATTCCAAAAGGCAATTGTTGATGCTGGGTTAAAGCCCAGGAGATACATTGAACCCAAATATACAGACCTTGGAGAAATCAGTATAGAGATTATAATCCAACCCATGAAGTTGGATTGTCACTGAGAGAGTGTGTAGAGAGAGAAGAGTAGGAGACAAATTTGGGGAATACTCATACCTAGGGGGTATGATCTTGATAATGAACAAAGGAGCAATTAGGTAGCAGAAGAAGCAGGAGAAAGTACTGTCATGAAAACTTAGAGAAGAGAAAATATCTAAGAAGAGAAGGTAAACTACAGTGTTTGATGCAGTAGACAGGGTAAAAAGAATGAGTGGGGGCAGATAATGGAGTCAGATTTGGCAACTGAGAGATCATCAGTAACTGGAAAAAGAATCTTAAGTCAAGTGATAAAATTAGGAGTGAAACTTCAAAGAATTTAAGAGTAAGAGGAAAGAAAACAGAAACAGTGAATGTAGACAGTTTTCTTTTTTTTTCAAGGAATTTGGCTATGAAAAGGAAGAGAATTTTAGAATGATAGCTTGAGGGCATGGTAGATCTACAAAGTTTTGTTTGTTTGTTTGTTTGTTTTTTAAGAATGAAGGAAACCTGGTTATGTTTAAATAAAGTCAATGAGTAAGGAACATAGCTGAGCTCCAATTTCTCAGGTCTCTCAAGGGAATCAAGCTCAAGACTTTGGAAAGGGAAAGAGGGAATAATTGAAATTGAAATTTGCTGGAGAATAAGGAAGGGACGGAGATCAAGTGCACATACAGAGGGGTAAGTCTTGGCAAAGAGAAGAGTTGTTATACCATTGTTGGAGACTGGGGGAAGAGAAATAGGAGTGGAGGATGATGTTAAGGGCTTTTGAGATGAAGAGAAAGGAAGAAGAAGGGGATCACATTGAACAGCTTCAATTTTTTCAATAAAATAAGAAGCACAGTCCTCAGCTGAGGTAGACAGTGGGATGGTAGAAATGTAGGAGTTTTGAGTAGGAAAGCTTTAGAAATGCTTTTGTGGGAAGGGATATAGAGAATTATGGAGGAATAAAATGATTGCCCTCTTGCTTCATTGAAGGCCCCTGAAATTGGAAAGGTCAATTTATGATAGCTAGTCACCATGGCTGTGTAATTTCCTCTAGCTCCATTCAGCAGCACGAGTGCAAATGGAAGGGGCAAATTATGGAAGTAATTTAGAGCTGAGGTGTGGCAAGGAATGAGTGGCAATAGAACAAGGAAGCAAAGGAGTATTCTAACTCCCCCTTCATGGCCAGTGTGTTGAGGGATATGCATGAAAATAAAACCAGCAAAGATGATTAGGGGAAAAGGAAAAGAACCTATATGTTCTAAAATATTTATAGTGGCTGTCTTTGTGGTGGCAAAGAGCTAGAAATTGTGGGTATACTAGTCAACTGGAGAATGACTAAACAAGTTGTGGTATATAATTGTGATGGAATACTGCTGTGCCATAAGAAATAATGAGCATGATGATTATAGAAAAATATGGATAGACTTGCACAAAATAAGGAAGAGTGAGATGAGAACCAAGAAAACATTATAGACAGTAACAGCAATATTGTTTTAAGAACAACTTTGAGCAAATAAGTCATTTTGACTATTATGAATACCCAAATTAACTACAAAGGACATAAAAATGAATACATTATCTACATCCAGAGAAAGAACTGATAATTAGATATATAAAATGAGTGTGTGTGTGTGTATTTGTGTGTCTTGGGCTACTCAATGTCCAGCACTAAGTATGATCGGAGACATGGATAAGAAATGACCAGACCATGTGGGTAGTTCAAGGAAGAACCATGAACTCCCTTTATTGATTCTTAGGACAAGGTTTTTTATAGAGTATTGAGATGAAAAAGACTCAAGTATTCTTATCATTATCTTAGTCTGTTATATCCTGGAAATAGCACAGAATAGGTAATTTGATAAGGCTCTGTTCTATAGGAGCCAGAAAGTCTTAGGAAGAGTCAGTTAACTCCTTTCATATGCAGTCACATTACAAAGGATGCTCTCAAGAGCTCACTACAAGGCTGAAGTCAAAGCTGCCATGATCAAGGACATTTGCCTAAAAGCTAACCATCTTAGAATAAAATCTTGGGGAAGAGCTTATGGTCTCAGAATTCAAACAACATCCTTTTAAGTGTAACCCATAACAAAGAACTCAGGAGCTAACTTAACAAAAAAGTTGCATCTCAAAGAGCTCTTGTTTTAAAGTCCACTATTATTAGGGTTATTATCTGAGTCCTGGATCAGGCCTCTTTGGCTACCCACATTTGTGTCTAATTGTAGCCATCTCTAGAGTAGGGAGGAGAAAAAAAAGGAAAAAAAAAGAAATTTACATAACTTTATTATATATTTAAAAGGAATAGCAAGCTATAGATAATAGTTTTGCAGTTTCCTGTGCAATAATCTTTTAAAAATTAGTGTTATGGAAATGCTTCTTCATTACATTAGTTTAAAATAAATAAATTTTTAGAAAAACCAGGGGATAGCCAGGAATGCAATATCATTATGGAACAGGGAGTGGGAAGGGGGGAAGGGGAGAATCAGGTCTCAGTGATGGCTAGTTGTTGGAAAGACCATGAAAGAAAGAGGTCCAGGGAAAAGAATTTTGTTTGCTATGGAATTGGAATTCCAGAGAGCATAGTGGAAGGAGTGGGCAAGTTTGGAATGGGTTGAAGATGGCAATAATAAGAGGAGGCAAATAGTGGAGATAATTTTTTTCTATGTGGTCAGTGATTAATAAAGAGATGAGGAGAGAAACGGGTGGTGGGAAATTGTTAACCATAGGGGCAGTTAGTGGGTGGTAGATGAAAACTTATGACTCTGTGAACATGACTTTAGCTAGCTGTAAATTAATCAGTGGTGAGCAATACTAAGCTACATAGGGGCCCTTTGTTGTAATAATGAATCATAATGAGTAAGAGATGATTTGGGACTAGATTAAGACTATAGAGGCAAAGGATGGATATGGTTAGTGTCTCATGGGGAAAACTAGCCCAGGCCTTACCAGGTAATTCCAAGGCCCCTTCTGGGAGAATATAACTGAAAGACTTGACCCAATTTGAAGAAACATAAGTTTTTGAAATCAGAATGAGGTAAAGAGGGGGTTACCCAGGGCAAATCTTATCTCAGGAGTGACTTTGTTTCAGTACTTGTCACATTCATTATGAGAACTACAACTTTTACCCTTTTTCTTACCTATTGCCCAGCTCCACTAAAACCCCAGACCCACATGACCAATGCAGCCTTCTCTCCTCCCACTCAGTTCAATGGAGTGTTGCTCTAGGAAGAAGGGGCAGAATGAAGAGTAAAAGTGTTTGCTTTTTATCTGACAATTATTCATATACCGTCTTGTGACATCTCGTATATTTTGTCTCATTCTGTGATTTAACTTTTTCATTGTTATTTAACTGTATACAGGCACCTTTTACTTCCCTAACTAGATTTTTCAATTCAATTCAATATACAATTTATTAAATACCTTCTGTGCAAGATACTACTGTGTTAGGGTACAGTGATACAAAGACAAAAAACAAAACAGTCTCTGATCTCAAGGGACTTATAATCTCCTGAGGAGGCGGGTAGAATATCCGTACATAAAAATAAATGCAAAATAATGCAAAGTAATTTCAAGAGGGAGAAAGTAATCTTTAAGAGCAGAAGCCATCTCTTATATTTCTTTATATTTCCCAGATGGCCTATAGCAGTGCTAGGTGTATTGTTTCTATATAATCAATCCTTCTTGTGTAACTGTCTCAATGTCAGAGCTAAAGCAACCAATCCTTCCTCCCAGCAGCAAGGAGTTGGGGTGACTGACCTCAGAGAACTTTAGATGCTGTCAGAGTTCCATATAAGTCGGTCCTCTGTGTTTGTATACCACATCTTATATATGGAAATCCCAGCCTCCTCCAAATGGCTCCATTATGAATTCCCTGAATTTCTCTCACTTTGCCCCACTTTCATCTTTGTGGGAAACTGCACCTTCCTCTTGTGTGGGTGTGCAGTGTGAAGATATTAGGCAGAGTACTTAGCACCCAAAGATTAGTCGTTTTTCTGGTTCATTTGCTAATTGGCTCTATATTCAGTTTGCCATTTCTCTGAACCCTTGGAAGTAACATAGCAGCTGTGTTCTAATTTCTCAGGTCTCTCAAGGGAATCAAGCTCAAGACTACGGAAAGATGTATGGTGGGCTTCTCTATTTTTATTAAGTTTTATTAAAAACTTAATATTAAACATCAATACAACCAATTAAATTTATGAGCAAGTATTTGCATAGAAATTAATTTCAGTGCATAAAGTAACATGACAACTAAGCTTCCAATTAGTATTCTCTGTCTATTCATTCTCCTTCAACTTTTCCTCTTATATGGTTAGAGTTAGCATATAATACTTTGGTTCCACTTTCTTCACTGCATTATTTCATAAAAGTATTTCCATATCTTTTTGTATTCCTTGTAAGATTTGCCTGTACTAGGTACTATAATATTTAAGGTAATTAATTTAGTCATTGCCCTGTTGTTGGATATTCAGACTGCTTCCAATTTTTTGCAATAACACATAATATTCCTATGAAAATCTTTAAACAGATAGAATTTATGCACACATACATAAACACACACATTGTTGTTTAGTCATTTTTCAGTTGTGTCCAATTCTTCATGACACTGTTTGGGGTTTTCTTGGCAAAGATACTGGAGTGGTTTGCCATTTCCTTCTCAAGCTCATTTCTCACTCTAGGCCCAGGGCTCTAACCACTGTACCACCTAGCTGCCACATAAATATATGTATACATACAGATATGGCTTTGTAGATATAGGTATATAACTTTTAGGATGTTTTTCCCAACATAATTATTGGGTAAAAGGCTATATTTTGTAACTTTTACTGTTCCAACTGTTTGCAATTCCACATGATGGAACATGGATTTTTCTACCAGAAGGATGCAGTGTGTTATTAATGACTTTTATGTGAGAACTGACCTAAAGACTTCAAGGACACATACAGCAGGGTGAGGTGGCAGGTAGCAAGAGTGAGGGTTAACAGACAAACAGCTTGAGAGCTGACCTGGTAACAGAGACATAGTCTACAGTCTGTAGGGATAGATCCTCTGTAAAGAATCACCCAACATGAGTAGGCATGGGTGAGTTGTAATCTGCAGTGGTGAAGGGAATATTCATACTGATGAGATCATGGATCCATCCAAGTATCAGAGTAAAAAGACTTAAAATTTTCTGAAAGGAAGGGAGGAAGAAAGTTTAAAAAAAAAAAGTTTCACTAAACACCACACAAGATCAATGCCTCTGAGCTTCCCTTTCTATTCAAAAGGTCTGCCTCCAGGCAAAACTGATTCACAAGAGTTGCCAATTTAACACCTCACACAGGAACCTTGGTAAGGGTGGCAGGGGCTGGTTCCTGGCATTGGTGCAGCTTCCTAAACCCTGGGGTTACAAGAGGAAGATACATATCCCTAAAAACAGAGAGCCACAGAGTCTACCACAGGTCTAGAGGTAAAATTGGATTTCAAGGAAGGTTGTTTGTTTGTTTGCTTTTAAAAATCACATGTTATCTCCTTTCTCAAAAGGGTAGCCAGGAGTACAAACTCAGCTCCCTGGTGCAAAAACGGAATTTCAGGCCCAAAATTCTATAAATTCTAATACCATTGACACTGCCTAAGACTGAGATGTTGTTCCTGTGTCTAGTACCATACTGACAGCATAGCGACCCATCAATATCTGACCCTTCTTCTTGGCAGGCCACTATGTCCCTTTCACCCTCAACTATGCATCTCACCCATTAGGACTTATTGATAAAAGAAACAGTATGCCCAAAGTAAGGCACAGTTCATAGGGCCTATAGGCCCAGTAGTATGCAAATACCTTGAGAGCAGCGACTGGTTTTTGGTTTTTTTCTTTGGATTCTCAGTGCCTAGCACAATGTCTTGTCCATAGTAAGGGATTAACAAGTGCTTCTTGTTTTCTTGCAATAAACTCAGAAATAGAGGGAAAGGGAATTAGAGTCTTCCTCTATAAATGGAAAATTCCTTCTTTCACTAATCTGCTTAAATCTCCAGATGAGATTGAGAAGAGAGAATCCCAATACATTTCCTATTATAAATGGTGGTGGTATACTGTGACCATAGGGACCTGGAAATGCCATCTCCATGTAAACAGTCTCATGCCCTCCAGAGCCAGATTTTGCATTAAGGAAGGAGAGTATGGCAATGTTTAGAGCAGAGATTAGCCTGCTTACTGGCTTTAAAAGGTTTAGCATAAAGCAGTCCTCTGACTTTAACATAAGCCAGAGAATGACTTAGATGGCCCTGGTAGCCCCAAGATTCTGAAAATATAGTGAAAAAATGCACATCCAAGGCCCAATTCCACAATAGCCCTACTACATTGCTTTTCCTGGAGCATCCTTCAGCTACATATCAGAGAGAGAGGCAGATAGGAATTATGATCTGTAACACCTCCGTTTGTATTTATGAGACTTTAAAGTCTTGTATCCCCTCTCTTCTCCTGCTCTGAATGCTAAGTGCAAACACAGGTAAGGAGTATTCCTTTTGGGGGGGCTAAAGCTAGTTCATAATAAAACCTCAAGATGGGTGGTCCCAGTCCCCCCACCCTGAGTTAAAAACTGGGGTAGTTCTGAGAAATTTTTCAGTCACCCCACGAAAACATAGGGGTTCCAATTTGGAACCACAGGCATACCTAGGAGATATTGCAGGTTTGGTTCCAGACCACCACAGTTAAGTGAATATCTCAATAAAGGGAGTCACACAAATTTTTTGATTTCCTAGTGCATATAAAAGTTATGTTTACACTATATTGTAGTCTATTAAGTGTTCAATAGTATTATGTCTAAAAAATGTACATACCTTAATTTAAAAATACTTTATAGTGAAAAAAACTGCTAACCATCATCTGACCCTTCAGTGAGTTGTAATCTTTTTATTTGTGAAGGATCTTGCCTCAATGTTGATGACTGTTGACTGATCAGGATGGTGGTTGCTAAGGTTGGAGTAGCTGTGACAATTTCTTAAAATAAGACAATGAAGTTTGCCTCATCAATTGACTCTTCCTTTCATGAATATTTTATGCTTTTTGATAGCATTTTACCCCCAGTAGAACTTCTTTCAAAATTGGAGTCAATCCCCTCAAATCCTGCTGCTACTTTATCAACTAATGTTTTTAAATATTGTTGTGTCCCAGGGAATAGGGAGACCAGAGGAGAGAGAGAGAAACAGAGGAACAGTTGTTAGGTAGAGCAGTCAGAACATACATGACATTTATCAGTTGAGTTCTCCGCCTTATATGGGCATGTTCAGGGTACCCCAAAACAATTACAATAGTAACATCAAATAACACTAACCACAGATCACCATCTCAGATATAACATAATAAAAATGTTTGAAATACTGTGGTAATTACCAAAATGTGACAAAGACACAATGTGAGCACGCGTTCCTGAAAAAATGGCACCAAAAGACTTGTTTGACACAGGGTTACCACAAACCTCCAGTGTGTGGGAAGCAAAATCAAGCAAAGGGCAATAAAATGAGGCATGCCTATATGCCCAAAGGGATACAATAATTTATATACTCTTTGACCTAGTAATACCACTAATTAGGTCTCTGTCCCAAAGAGTTCAAAGAAAAGGGAAAAGGAACTATTTGTACAAAAATATTTAAAACAACTCTTTGTTATGGCAAAGACTTGGACTTTGAGGGGATGCTCATCAATCAGGAATGACTGAACAAGTTATAGTATAGGATTGTGATGAAATACTATTGTGCAATAAGAAATTATAAAGAGGATGATTTCAAATAAAGCCTAGGAAGACTAATATGAACTGTTACAAAGTAAACAGAACCAGAAGAACATTATACACAGTGACAGCAATATAGTAACAATGATCAACTATGAAAGACTTAGCTACTCTGATCAAGACAATGATCCAAGACAGTTCCAAATGACCCATGATGAAAAATGCTATCCACCTCCAAAGAGAGAATTGAGTGAACTCAGAGAGCTCTGAGTGCAGATTGAGGAATATTTTTTTCACTTTATTTGTTCTTGGGTGTATGTGTGTGTGTGTTCTTTTGCAAAATGATTAATATGGAAATATATTTTGCATGATCTCAAAAAAAAGTAGAAAGAAAGAAATATAGGTTCTAAAATCTCTGCCCTAGAAACCCTAGGATACTCCAAAAATTCCCCTAATAGCTTCAAACATATCTGCATATACCAAATTTAAAAAATCTAGAAATGGGTCAATTCCTTGAGTATCTTTTCCCCACCAAAATCTCCCCTAGTCCTCCCCTGACAGGCTGAGCACATTCTGAGGAAGCAGTTCCCTCAGGACTAACCTGACCTTCAGGGCCATCTCAGAATTAGGAGCCATAGGATTTTAGAGATGGAAGGGAACTTGGAGATCTAATCCAATCCCTTCATTGGATCAGTAAGAGAGGCTAAGCAATTTAAGATAACACAGGAATGAGTAGCAAAGATCATTTTATTCCTAATCTAGTGTTCTTTCTTTTCCCCTTCTTTTCTTTTTCTTTCCCTTCTTTTTTTCCCTGAGACTGAGTGTGCCTATCTCACCTAACCTGCAAGTGGGGTGGCCTCTCAAGACCCAGTCCCAGTAATGATCAGTATAGAAGCTCTAATCTGCCTTGTTTTTCTAACATGAGCCAGTTTTCTCCTTCTTAGGTTGTCCTTCAGTGTCCTTCAATGGTTTTCCATTGATTCAGGGCCTCACCATATTGGTGTGGTATTAAGTTTGGATACTCATTTGGCTCTAGCCCTACAGCATTTCAGAACTCCCAGTTCAAGTGCTCCACCAGCCTTACCCACTCCCAGTAACAGAGATTATAGGTGTACCCCAGCTGGTTTTTTTCCCTATAGCACAATGCAATTATACATTGATGCAGTGGTATGATTTTCACTGCCAACTGGTGACTTCCATAAGATCAAAAGGGGACCCAGATTCCAGTACAGAATGAAGCTAGGTAGTGTAATGTAAAACACATAGGCTTAGGGTGAGGTTCTTTGGGACTGAATTATGACTCCCATTGCATCCAAAGTCATCTCCAGTTGCCCTGATTTATATCTCACCACTGGATCTAGATGGCTCCAGGGGTGAAAGTGAGGCTGGTGACTTTGCACAGTCTTCCCTCACTTAAATCCAATTTACTTGCATGTCATGGCATCACCTCCCTGATGCATGGTCCTCTTTGAGAATAAAGGATAAATAACAATGGCTCTTCCACTAATCAGTTGTGAAACCCTAGGCAAGTCACCCCTTCCAAATCTTGTTTTCTTCTGTAAAATGAGGCAATTGGTCTAGAAAACTTCCAGAATCTGTCCTGGCTCTGATATTCAATGAAGAAGAGGCTAATGGTAAGGTGATACACAGAGGAAGTTCTGATGGCTACAAGCCAATACCAAGGGCTAGTAATTTTGCAGGCAGAGAAATTAACCATGGTCTTCCAGCTTATGAGAAGGGTCTGTGAGAATGGCTCAGCCTATGGTTATCCCAATTCCTGCTATTCATACAAGACCTGAACTGTGATTGACATTGCATGATTGGCTTCAATTTTGGTGTGACAAGGCTATGCTCATGCCAGTTGCTACTTTGCATGGCTGCATTTGCTGCTCTTCTTCTTCCTAACTTGTACCTTCATATGGTGTTTCTACATCATGATCCTCTTCCAGAGAGAATTCTGTGAGATCATCTCAATAAAGCTCAAAGTGAAGAAATGTGGTTCATCAGAAGACTCAGAGCCAGTTCATGAAAAGGAATTGGAGCCCCTGATTAGAAAAGATGTTCTCCAGTGCTTTCAGGAAGTGGAATCCTTTGACATAGTGATTTACTTTGGTGCAAAAGCCATAACTGAAAATTCACAAGCCTATTGCTTATATTTCTTCTTTCACAGCATTAAGACTTCAAGAGTCTGAACAGTGAAGGCAAGTTAAAGGTTGCTGATTCTTTTGGCAACTGTGTGGTCTGTGACATTTACCTTCTAGCACTGTCTGGGAGACCAACCCTTCAAGGTTTAAATGGTGCCTCTACCTTTTAAACCACATATCAGCACCACTTTTCATTTTCAAAAGGTTTGTATGTTTGGGTTATTTTTTAAACTTTTGTTTTAGATCAGTTTGGGTGTTCATGGAAGAGGGAAGACACTTTAATTGGCATGTAACTTTTCTCTCTCCTATTCTCAGTTTCTAGTCATTTACTTTGCTGCAGGTTCATGCATCTTGAATGTTTTCTTTTACTTAGGCCTTGGAGCATATTTTATAAACACAGTCAGTTTATACTGCCTGGGAACTTAGGGAGTTTTCCTTTCCATGGGAAACAGCTGTGAAGATGCTGACCAACCTAGACTTGGCGAAGTGAGACACCTTGCCTCTGATCATCTCCATAGTGCAGGTGCATTGGCTGAATGTACTGTTGTTATGCCTGAGGATTCTCCCAGAAATGCTAAGTAGGTAAGTTCATTACTACCTCCCTCAATACCAGCTATTTGATTGCTGATAAGGTCTTTGCATGCCAGCAGATCTGTGTATCTGTTGATCTTTGCAACTCTGCCAGGAGTGCAGCCACAACATCTGTCTTGCCATGTGGGCCTCTGAGGGCACAGAATTGTAGAGTTGGAAGGGACCTAAGAAAACTCATTCATTCAACTGATCTTTCCTCAATGTCTATTATACTCAAGAGCTACTATAAGGAATATGAAAATTAATGAAAACACCAGCCTGTCCTCAAGAAGTTTGGACTTTAGAGTCTCTTAACAAGACCTGATATCCTAAGGGACTTATTTTTATTCCCCATGTAACTCAAAGGTCTTACTTTTACAGTGTGAAGAAAGCAGAAAAGAAATTGAAGTTCAATTTTAGGGTAGAAATGAATTTTATTCATTTTATTCATCAGTCTGACCCTAAAAACTAAATAGAGCTGATCTTTACCTGAAGCAGGAAAGATGGTTTGAGGGGCTTCTCTCCTGGAAGCCCTGGTCCCTGGGGTAGTTGGCCAAATGTACACCTCTGCTCAATCCCCTATACACCTCCATAAACCTATCTACTCTAGTCAGACAAACATAGTATGGTAGTGCTGTCAGAGACTACAATACAGAAGCCTAATCAGTGGGTCCAATGACCTAGTATCAGTACTATGACTGACTCCTAGTACTATGACTGACCTCTTCATATAGTTCTCATCACCCTAGAGTCTTTCAAGAGCTTCACTCAGCAATGTCAAACAAATCTAACTCACTTCACAACAGAACTTTCCCTACCCTACCCCATCCTCACCTCCCCCCCAACCCCCACCCCTCCTTATCACATATATCCTGTCCCTAGTGGCATTGGTTCCATGAGGAGGTGTTTGGCCTTGGAGGGTGAGGAAAGAATGGTAAGAAAATAAAACCTCACTTAGGACTGGAAAGAAAATGACGGATAGAAGGAATTCCCAATAAGACCTACTAGCTTACTTCCCAAGTTCATAAGTAGAACACAAGAAATGGATCCAAATGCCCTGGATGGATGGAGGAAAGCCAAGCAGTTAGCATGCTCTCGCAGCGGGTTGCTGATTGCCAGCCAGGTTCTTGGTGCTGCTGGGTAGGAACCATACCACTCCAGAAACAGCCAGTGGCTTCTATAGAATTAAGGAAGCTGCCAAGCTTGACTCTCCCTCCTCCTCACAGCCCTCACTGCTGGCCACTTGAGTCCCATGTAAGATCTTCAGTAGAATAGGTTTTCCGTCTTCCCAGAGCTGCTGCTCCTCACCGCCTGGGGTGCAGATTGGCTAAGTACCATGTTGGAAGAGAGTACAGGATGTGAGATGCCAGATGAACCAAATCATTGTAACTAGACTTGGCTTTGCATGGTGGCGGAAAGCCAAGGGCACCAAGGGGGATGTTGCTGACTCAGCATAGGGAGCAGAAGGCAGGGCTCCCCAGTAGGTGGAGGTTGAGCATTCCCTCCATTGGTAACTGATTCAGTTTACGGTAACCCCTAGTCTATGGCAACCAGGTTGTGGACCAGGATCTCTTCAAAGAGGGAAGTTCCAAGTTCTTCTTTGATCCCAAGGCCAGGGTTTATGGCTGAAGGCCAGACACACCTAACTGAGTCAAAGGACTTACAGAAACTGGTCACTGACTGCCACAGAAGGTCACTGACTGCCATTCCAGGACCACCCCAAGCATTCTAGACAACTGTCTCTCCAGTGTTGTAAGGTCTCATTAGATGCTAAAGATGGACACCTATCCCAGAATCAGCAGGAATAGGGACCCCAGGTTTATCCATTGGTAACACAATGGATAGTGACATCAATGCCCCTTTCTGACCAGAGAGGGTCAAATGTAGGTGGCACATTGGCAAACTTTAAAGCACCACATAAATGTAAGTTGTTATCATTGTTATTATTACTATTGGATCATTGAGAATGCAAATGGTTTTTCTAAAGCTTATATCCATAATGGAATAATTAATAATAATAATAATAATAGCTAACATTTTATAGCACTTACTCTGTGCCAGGCACTGTGCTAAGCACTTTATAATTATTATCTCACTTGATCTTCACAACAACCTTGAGAGGTAGGTGCTATTATTACCCCCATTTTATAAATGAGGAAACTAAGGGAAACAGAATAAGTGACTTGCCCAAGGTCACAAAACCAGTAAGCATCTGAGATCAAATTTGAACTCAGGTTTTCCTGACTGAGGCCTAGCAATACTCACCGTTCTGCCTAGCTGTTTCCGTCTTTCACCACCTCTATCCCTCTGCCCACCCCTAAGTCCAGAGAAGGGACATCATTTTGTATATATTCTGAAGATACTTATGCATGCACATGTTATTTCCCCTATAGAATGTAAGCTCCTCGAGTGTGGGGACAGTTTCATTTTTGCCTTTGAATCTCCAGTGCCAGGCACTAGTAGATACTTAATGCTTGTAATTTTCTGATTGATAGAGAAAGCCCTGAGGTCTCCTAGCTGATGACAGAGAGCAAGTCTCAGCTGACCCTAAAATCTTCCTTTGGGGAAAAAAAAGCAGGTTGATAAATCACCTACATCCACCAGAAATAAAAAATCAGGGAACACAAAAACACAGCATCTATTTACCTTTAAGTCATAAGATAGCATTGACTGACAGATAGAGCAGGGAATGGCTCAGCTACCCAAGGATCCCCTTTCTCTCTCCAATCCAAGTCCAGGTTTATCTTCATGGAAAAAATGAGAACTTCGAGCTTATCCTATTTCAGAGGATAATTTTCCCATTTTGGGACATCTGAAACTTGAAATCATAGGTTTAAAGAGAGAAGGGAACATAGAGATTTTCTAGTCCCCACTCTGTCACTTTGCAGATGAAGAAACTGAAAACAAGAGACATGACTTTCCAAAGTCTGCTTCATAAGCAGCAGAGCTGGGATATGAACCCAGGTCCTCTGATTTCAAATCCAGTGGTCTTTCTACTTTACCAAGACACAAATGCAAGTCTCCTGACTAACCAGGATTCTTTCTACTATATGACTGCTACTTTCCATGCCGGACGGGACAAGAAGCTCTTCTTCATATATCAACTAGCATAGAGAATATAGAATCTACATGGGGATAAAGTTGACAGAGGGTGACAGGGTTAGTTTATGCAATGGAGATGATTACAGGCTCAGACCAGAGCCCTCTCTTCTGGCAAAACCAGATCAATTTTGGATCTACCTTAAAAGAGAAAATGACTTGCACACTTTATTATCTGTGAGACCTTTTTTTAACCCTTTTTAACCAGTTTTAACCCAGAATCTAATCAGAACCAAGCTTGACATTGTACCACTACAAATTGGAAGTCAAAGGAGAAGGATTCAAATCCTGTGTCCACTACATACTACCTTTATAACTTTAGGCAGTAGGATAGAGTTGTGGTCTTGGAGTCAGAAAGACCAGAGTTTAAATCCTGCTTCACACACTTAACTTAGCTGTGTGACCCTGGGCAAGACCCTTAACCTAAGTCTTATCTCCTTACCTATAAAATGAGGATGATAACAACATCTGCCTCACTGAGATTTTGTAAGGATCAGATGAGGTGATGTACACAAAGTGCTTTGCAAACATTAAAGAGTTATATAAACGCTAACTAGCCATATTTTCTCTGTGCCTCAGTTTTCTCATCTGTAAAATAAGATGGTTAAAAAGATATCTCTGAAGTCCCTCATAGCACTAAACCTAGGGTCCCATGATCCCTTGTCCTGAGCACCACCATCCTCGGAGGTTATAGATACAATCTTCAGTACCAGATCTCAAACTAAAAACTTTTGTTCTCAAAACAATTTGGTGCCAGTTAAAAAATAGATTGATCAGAGGAACAGATTAGGTATATAACATGCAAAAGTAAAAGTTATCACATATCCTAATATTCAATAAATACAAAGACCCCAGATACTGGGATAAGGACTCACTATTTGAAAAAAGGCTGCTAGGACAATTGAACAGCAGTATAGAATAAATTAAGATTTAGACAAGAGAAATTCCAAATGGATACATGACCAAGACTTAAAAGGTCACAGCTCAAATGAATTAGAGAAATAGGAAAAAATGCCTATCAGACTTATGGATAGAAGAAAAGTTCAAGTCCAAACAAGGGACAACGGAATAAAGATGATTTTTAATAGATGCAAATTTTGTTAATATAAAATTTAAAAGTTTTTGCACAAACAAATCCAATAAAGCTAAGATTAATAAACAATTGGGGAAAAATTATTTGCAGCAAGTTTCTCTCATAACAGACTCATTTCTTAGATATAGAAGGAGCTAATTCAGATTCATGAGAATAACACCCATTCCCTAATTGATAAACGGTATAAGGATATGTATGAATAAGTAGTCTTTAAGGGAAGAAACAAAGGCTATCTATAGCCATATGAAAAAATAGTCCAAATCCCTACTAATTAGAGAAAGGCAAGTTAAAACAATTCTGAGATCCTACCTTACACCCATAAGATTGGCAAAGGAGACAAAAAAAAAAAGAAAATGATAATTATTGGTGGGATTTCTGAAAAACAGATATATTGGCACAGTGTTTGTGAATGGGTGAATGGGTACAACCAGTTTGGAAAGCAATTTGGAATTTATTAAGCAATTACTATAGGCACTACCCTAAATATTGGGAATACAAACACAAGCAAAAAGAAAGACCATCCTTGCCCTCAAGGTTGTTTTGATTTGCATTTCTCTTATTATTAATGATTTACAGCATTCTTTCATATAGTTGTTAATAGTTTGAAACACTTCTTTTGAGAACTGTTTGTTCATATCCTTTGAGGTCACTATTTTCTCAGGAAAATTTCTGATCATCTAGACCTCCCTCCAAGTTAGCCTCCTATCAGAATAAATTCTTGCTCCCCAGCTGCCCTATCAGTGGGGTGGAGTCAGGGATGTGCTAGAGTCAATTGTTAAATTTTCACTGTCAGTAAACACTTATTAATGCCTTCTCTATGTCCAGCATTATGCTAAGTACTAGAGTAAAAGATTGTCCCTTTTCTCAAGTAGTTCTCTATTAAATGGAGGAGATAACATGAAAATAACTATGTCCAAGCAATCTATATATGTAATAAATTGTAGATAAGAAACCAAAAGAAAATAATAGAATTAAGAAGATTTTAGGAAAGGCTTCCTATAGAAGGTGGGGTTTTAGCTAGGACTCAAAGGAAGCCAGAAAAGCCAAGGGAAAGAGGTGAGTAGGAAGAGAATTCCAGGCATGGGGCATGAGAGAGAGAGAGAGAGAGAGAGAGAGAGAGAGAGAGAGAGAGAGAGAGAGAGAGAAAAAAAAAGAAGAAAGAAGAAGAAAGAGAGAGAGAGAGAGAGAGAGAGAGAGAGAGAGAGAGAGAGAGATGCTATTCATGAAGTAAAGTGGAGTACATCAAGTGGGTGCTCCTTTCTCTTCTCATTGTCCAAGCCATGGTATCTGGTACTGCCCTTCTCCCAGATGGAACTATTGAAACAAATCACACCTTCCCTGCTTCTAAGGACACTGGGGCAACTTTAATCTTAGTGCCATCTGGAGTTCCCTGAGTCAAGGGCTCAGGCTCACATCTTCCTTTAGAAGCAGTGTTTGGTATACTTGGGACTCGTACCTCTGCCTCACATCCCTAGTCGGCCTGGATCTGGGTATTTCTCTACCCCCTCCAGCTCACACCTAAAGGGTTATACAGGAAGTGAATGGTGGTCAGTGTTTAGGGCTGCCCCTTCTTCCCCTGGACCGCCAGTATTGAGATTTTAGGGTAGAACTGCAGCAGCAGAACTCCCCCTGCTGACGCTTGCCAAAATGACAGGCTCAGTGAGGACCAGGCTCCTGGAGCCAGTGCCTTCAGATGTCCCTTTCTGATAAGTCAATGTTCTGTAAAATTGGAAACAGAAAACTCTCCCCATCACCAATGGCAATTTTATCAAGTAGATCTTAGAGAGGACAGAAGCCTGTGTACCGGTGCAATAGTTTCCCCCCAAACAAAGCTTAGAACGCAAACTTGAAAGGATGATAATATCCCCCACATGAATCAGAGAAGGGCCAGACTGATTAGATATGTCCCAGACTCCCATAAAGCTGACCATCCTTTGAGTGTCTGGTAATTTCAGTTAGAAATCCACCATTGACCTGAAAGTGACCTAAAGAGAGGGCTGATTGTGTTCAGAGACTTCTGGGACAACAGAAAGGATGCTGGTTCTGGATTCAAAGGGTGTGGGTTCAAATACTTCTGTGACCTTGAGTTAGTCACTTCACCTCCCTGACTATATGACCTCTCAAATCCCTTCTAGATATAAATCTATGATCCTATGAAAAATTATTCTCCAGTGCTATCAGGCTAGCCTAGACTCTAGTCTCAACAAGTCACTTGGAAGTAACAGTAATAATAATGCCTGGCATTTTTACAATAGTAGTCTATGCTATTCAAAGTGCATCTAAATTCTTTGTTTCTTTGAACCCTAGGAAGAACCCTAGATTGTTTTAGCTGTCATTGGAGAACATATAGTCCAAACTTGTAAAAGATATCTTTTTATTCCCATTTGACATATGAGAAAACCAAGGTACATAGAGATTAAGCAACTTATTAAAAAACAGAGAGACAGGCCTTCTGAGCTACTATAATTAGTTTCTCTAGAGATATGAGTCACCTTAATGCAATTTTTGTCTGTAAGAACTATAAATGCTAATTTATTCAGTTGGGGGAGTTAAGTAACTGCATAAATGAATTCTAATTAGATCAATAGTCATTCATCACCATTAAAAAGATAAGGTAGCATGGTTATTAATAAGCCAAAGCTACAGATAAGGGCAAAAGATTTACCAGACTACCACTGCCCATCAGAGGGCAAATGATGATCTATCTGGGTCTTGCGGGGTGGAGTGGAAGTCATTGTTGTTTCACTGTTCACTCTCCAAGAGATCATGAAGAAAGTCAAACCTAAAGTCTTGCTAATTCAATGTTCTATACAGTTAGGATAATTTTAAAGGAAAGATTGTAAAAGGAATCATGTAGAGCTGGGCTGGTGCCCTTAGCAACAACTCCTCAAAGCCCAGTACCTGATTTTTTTCACCCTGTGTCTTCCAAGAATTCTTTGGAAGTAGTGAATCCTCCAAAAGCTCTATCTTCCGACCCAGGAGGCTCACAGTCCCACAAATAACCAAGTGATATGTACACTGGAAATAAGTATGACAACCCATTAGTGACTAGAGCTGTGAATTCAGGCTTCCATCCTGACACCAATTCTTGGGGCTCTCCAGAAACTGAAATTGCTATTTCGCTTCAATATTCCCCTCTAGCTTTTTTTTTGAGAGGGAAGGTCCACATTTTTTATTTTAGCAACTTCCTTGTAACTTATACTCAAAGAGATTTGCCTAAGACACTAAGAAGTGACTTGCTTATGGTCATACAGATAGCATGTGTTAGGCATGAACTGACCATCCCTCTGTCTATTATGCCATGTTGCTTCTCTGTCCCTCTAATTAGTGGAGAAAACATCCCTCATTTAAGGTTAAGGAAATTGAAAGTGGAAATTGTGCTGATCATGGATGCCAAGTATGTTCACTTAAAAGTCACTTCCTTGCCAGTACCTCTCAATCAACCCTGTTCCTTCCACTGCTCTCAGACAGATCCTACATCCTGCAGGCTGGAGCTGTCCCAGAAACAGACAGGCTCAGGCAGGCCTAAGAAAGCCAGTCTCACAGCTTGGGTTAGAAAGTTGGCTCCTTCTCAGGGTTTACCCAAAGTGCATGTACCCTAAGGGACCATGACCCCTAAGAAGCCATGACATCTGGAACTCGCAGTGATAATGGGAATGAATAAAATTTGTCACTGGGGTTTGCAACTATCCTCAGAAACCTTACATTGGCAATCCTGTCAAAGATACACTCCAGAGACTCATGGAATGGATAAAGAATCTCAGCTTCTCAAAGAAGGCCCTCTTTTCATCTGTGCTGAAAAGCATCTGCAGTGGAAGTGATTCTCCATAATGAAGAAAGGGCAATGAACTACTCAATCTCTTCTGTCTGTGTGAGGGGCACTGCCTGATCTCTCAAAATGCCATTATATAAAACACAACCACCCCTGAGCTAACAAGTTACCCATTATCCAACTGTCAATCCTCCACTATCCTCTAGCCCAAGACACCTGCTAAAAGGGACCATTTTACTTTAACTTTCTGGGGAAAGGTAGCAACATCCTGGACCTCTCTATGGCTGTGAGATGAAGTGGGAAAAATACCATCAGAGCCATCAGAAGAAAATCTACTAGTCTATTTGTCCAAATAATTGTCACTTTTTCAATAGCACTGATATCACAACTCTGATCACTGCTCTGAAAAGGCCACACTTATCAAACCAAAGCAATATGCACCTTACACGACATAAAACAACAGATAAAGAAAAAGGATTTTTAAAAAATAAATATTCTTTGTCAGCTAATCCATCCTTTGTAACTGTCAGGCTTCAGAAGGCTGGCAGCCAGCCCATCAGATAACAATGCAGCTGTGACCTGAGAAACGTGAGAAGGGGAGCAGATTAATAAAGATGAAAAACATGTTTGGTAACTGTGTCCGAGGGGAGGTCCAGGGTCACCCCTGGACTGGTTCTCTGTGAGGTTTGAGGTCCCCAATACTAACAGTGATACCCAGGAATTATAGCTGCTCCTCAGGGGAGAAAGTCAAATATGAAGGCCCTAACTTCTGTCAGTCCATTTCTCTGACATGAACTCCATAGGAATTCAATAAGCATAACTTACACTTAGATGGCATTTTAAGGTTTATAAAGCATTTCATATAAATGACTTTATAAACCTGGGAGGTAGATGCAATTTTAATAAGATGCAATTTAATAAGAGGAAACTGAGCCTCCTAAGTGATTTGTCGTGGTCACACAAGTAGTAAGTGACTCTGGTAGGATTTGAATTCAGGTCTTTCAAACTCCAGGTCCAACACTCTCTCTATTACTCTATGACACTTCTTTCAGGGCCTCCTCAAGCCCACCAAGTAGGAAAGTCATCCAAGATAGTGTTGAGGGAGCTGAGGCAAACATAAATCCTCTTAACCAGGCTTCTCTAGAAGTATGATCTCTTGATCTGGTATCTCTGGATACCACTGAGATAACTTCCCAAGCAATTTATTACCTTTGCCCTTCAATTTTTCAAGGAGCAGTGTAGTCAAAGCTGGGGAAAGGAAATGACCTATAGGGAAGGGGTAATGAGTCAAAAGGAAATTGTGTTCTTCCAGATAAAAAGAGAAAATGAATAAACATTAGAAGAATGTGGGCTAAGGGAAACATTATAGTCTGATCAGAGTGCTTGGGGTGGCTAAGACTTCTAGGCCTCTAATTCTTAAATTTATAGCATTTTATTCTATTTAGTCCTCTTCCCACCTTAAGTATGAATCCTTTTCACACTATCTCTGATAAGCTTCTGCCTGAAGATCTCCAGTGACGGGGAACTCACTACCTCCTAGGTGGCCCATTCCATTTATGGATGGCTCCAATTTGTAGGCAGCTTATCTCAGCTATGGTGAGTTACTCTTGCTCATTGATGAGCCTCTATCACCAATTACATATAACGAAGCTTGAGGAAGGGGAAAGTTCAGGGATTTACCCAGTTTCTCAGAAAGGTTCCTCTAAGGATCCGTAGCCAAGTCCTTAATGTCTAGGAAGGGCAAGAAAAGTTCCATGTTGATCCAGATGCCCTCCTACCCATGAGGATCTGATTACTCATCTCAAGAAAAACATTATAAAGACACAGTTGGTTCAGAGATAGTTACAGGAATTAGCAAGGGAATAAAAGGGATTCTACTTAAATAAAAGGTAGATTTTTAAAATTAGGAGGCTTCTATTTAGAAAGATGAAGCCTGAGATGGGAAGGCAGAATTGCATAATGGATAGGGAACTGAAATTAGAATCAGGAAGGCCTGGGTTCAAATGCCATCTTTGAAACTTAACCAGTTGTGTCACTCTGAGCAAGTCACCTATCCTTTCTCTGCCCCAGTTTCCTCATCTGCAAAATGGAGGGCAGGAGTAGACTTGCTGGCATCTCAGATGCCTTCTAGCTGTCATCCTGAAGATCACGAAGGTACGACTAGAATGATCTTGGATCTGTTCATTAAATATCAGAATAGTAGGATGAGAAGGCATTCTTGTATCCTTAAAAGGGATTTTAGGACAAATAGGGAATTAAGATGAATAAAAGGAATTACTAATTTTGCCATTGGGCAATTGGATAAATTTCTGGACCTTATGAAACAGACCAAAACTATATTATTTCAGGAAGATTTTTAGATACATTTATAGGTGGTAAATCTATAATGGATTATTAAACAAGAAATACCAGGATGCTTGGATGGTATCTTTTAGGACAACCTCACAGAGGACAGCCATTGTAATTTTGACAGAAATTAGGTTGGATCCAGTATAGCAAGGATGTCTCTTGCATACTGAACCACCATGCTGGCAAAGCACAACCAGGGAAATGGCATCTATATGATAAAAGCAATGTCATTATTAAAATAGAGACTGATATGTTCACGAACACCAGTGTAAAGATATTGGAGCTGGGCAGTCAGTCAGTCAATAAGCATTTATTAAGTACTTACTATGTGCCAGTTCAAAACAAAAACTAACAGTCTCCACCCTTTGGAAGCTTACATTCTAAGTGGGGGGTGGGGAATAATACATGAATAACTAAGTAAATACGATACCTACACAGAGTAAATGGAAGGTAAGCTGAGAGAGAAAGGTACTAGCAGCTGGGGGTACCACTAAAGGCCACTTGAAGAAGATGAAATAAGAGCTGAGTCTTGAAGGAAGTTGTCAAAATTAAGAGGCAGTGACTCTGGAATCCAGCAGGCCAATTTGAAAGCAATGGGGTATGCTGAAATTAAAGATGGAGAAAGATTTCCTCTTGTAGTCAAGGATATAAGAAACTGTGAAATTTATCCTCAATCAGTCAATCTAAAAGCATCAACTAAGTGCTCGCTGTGTACCAGACACTGTGCCCAGCACTGGAGGCACAAAGAAACAGCATTAACAACCCCTGCACTAAAAGAGATTACATTTTAACAGGGGAAAAAAACAACAGCACATCCTGAAGGATTATTTATTATGGTGTATGTTTATGTAGATTTCATCACCTTATCAACGACCCTGAGGAACAACAGCTTTGGTTTGGTGCAGGAGTTTGGGTGAACTCATGTTTCTTCAGAGAATGAAATACAAGAAAGCAATAATGTTATGAAGATATTTGAGAACTTTATCTAATAATACTAGCTGTGTGACCACGGGCTGGTGACTTACCATCTCAGTACTCTAGGCAGTTTTCTGCAAGAAAGAGCACAAGAGAAGAAACTTGCCTTATCACTAGGTTTCCTCATCTGGGAGCTCCCTCTGCCAATGAAGTCATAGGAACATTCTGATTTCTTATTCCTAAGTAAAATAAATCATATAAACCAAAGTGAAAACTTCCCCTTCCTAGTCTACATATGAGTTTTATATAGAACTACAGGAAGAAGTAAAGGATGGTTAGAAATAACAGGTGAGGTTTGGGTTGTCCAAAGTTGTAACTCTCAAGGTTAATGATAGGACCAAGGACACCAGGTCTGGTATCAAACGTTGGAACAATCGATAATGCAGACAGGTCTGACACTGGATCCAGGACTCTCATGAAGCAATGAAACAGAGTACAACCTCTATTTTCCTGATCCCACCTTCCTCCCACTAATACAAGGCTGAGGATACAGTGATTAAATCACATGGTTTGGACCAAGGTAGGGAAATCTTCACTGATTCATTAGACAAATAAGTTGATGCTATAGCTACCAAAGGGTCATAAATAGTTGAAACTCCTTTTACAATTCAATAATTATGATGGAGGTGGTGGTGGTTGCTCACAGCTACAGAGCTTTGCACTTTATAAAGTACTTTCCTCACAACAATGCTGAGAGGTAGGTAAAGCAAGCATTATTATCTCTATTTCACAGATGAGAAAACTGAGGCTTACAGAGATTAAATTATTTGCTCAAGGTCACATGGGTCAGGATATGTTGTAACTGGGACTTGAACCAAGACTTTCCATTACATATGTTACTAAAAAACTTCCCCCCCAGAGAAGCTCATCTCCTCGTGTTAAGTCCTGCCTAGTGAAACCAGAGAAGGTGAGTAGTCCAGAAACCAAGAAACATAAGAAATGGTTGAAGAAGCTAAGGATGTTTTTTCATGGCAAAGAAAAACTTGGTGAAGGCGGTAATGTCTGAGACATGAAATGTGATATCATGGAAAGAGAAACTACATTGTAATTAGAGGATTTGGGTTGGAACTTTGGCTATATGCTTACTCTGCATGACCTTGGGAAAGGTCAATTTATTTCTTTGGGCCTCAGTTTCTTCATCTGTAAAATGGTGGATTTGGATCAAAATGATCTCCAAGGTCCTTTACAACCCTAGACCCTATAATCTTATGACTATTCACATTTTTGAAGGGGACCATATGTTAGTCCCGAGGGGAGAACTCGCACCAATAGGTAGAAGTTAAAGGGAAGCAGGTTTCTTTTCAATATAAAAAAGAATTTTTTAATACCTAGAATTGTGCAACGATGGAACGGGCTGCTTGTACAAATTATTGCATTACCTGTCACTGGGCATATTAGAGCAGAGTTTGAATGACCACCTGCCTAATATAACATAGAAGGGATTTTCCCTTTGGATAGATATTTAAACTAAATATTTCTTAGCCCCCTTCAAATTCTGAGTGTCTGTGATTCTATTACATTTCAAGCATGAATAAAAGTTTTGGGTTTGGAAGAAGCATTAAGATCTTAATAGATGGAGAAGGGAGCAGGCCTTTCCAGATGAACAGAATGACTTGGGCAAAAACATAAAGGTTGGAAAATAAGCCAAATATTCAAGGGATTCTTTCCATCGTCTAGCACTAACTAAAGGATGGCTATTCTGTGAGGATACCACATCTCTGGGCACTATATACAACAAATGCTGATCTTTCATTTATTCCTTTACTGAAAACTATTCTCTCAAAGGCTAACAGTGATACATAATTCCCAAATCCAAGTTCTTTTATTTTTCAGATTTCATCCCACTTTACCTCTCGGTAATACGTGACCCTGTTAAAAATACTCTTCTGGCTCTTCTACTTCTTTAATTTATCCTTCTTTATCTTCTAACCAGCTCTCTTAAGCATCCTTAAGAACTTGTCCTTGGCTCTGTTTTTTCTCTCTATGCCCCTACCCGTGATGATATCGTTGGTTCACATGGCTTCAGCTATCACCTCTATGTGAACCACTCACAAATTTGTATTTCTAAGTCTGACCTCTCTCCCTTATTCCAGAATAGCATCTCCAACTATCTACTCTATACCTCTTCTGAATACACCATCAGCATCTCAAATTCAAGAAATCTAAAACTGAACTCTTATTTCCCCCAGATCCTATTTTATGCCTTCCTTGTCTCTGTCAATAGCACCAACAATTCAATTTCACTATTGTTAGATGGGCTATAGAAACACAGGCATACTAAAGCAATTTTGACACTGTAAATTAATCCAATCATTCTGGAAAGCAAATTGAACTATAAACAAAAATATTCCTAAGCATACCTTTTTTTCCCAAATGATGTTATTACTAAGCATATGTATGAAAGACAGAGGGAAAGGGTTCACATATTTTAAAAAGCTCTTTTTGTGATGACAAAGAACTGTGAATGAAGGGAGTGCCCGTTATTTGTGGGAATGGTTAAGCAAATTGTTATTTTATTGTTTTCAGTCATTTCAGTCATGTTCAACTCTTCATGACATTATTTGGGGTTTTCTTGGCAAAGATACTGGAGTACTTTGCCATTTCTTTCTCCAATTCATTTTATAGATGAGGAAACTAAGATAAACAGGCTTAAGTGACTTGCCCAGAGTCACACAGCTAATAAATTTCTGAGGCCAGATTTGAACTTGGAATGAGTCTTCCTGGCTCCAGACCTGGTACTCTATCCACTGCACTAGTATGCCCTAAGAAATTATAAAAAGGACTATTTCAAAGGAAGTTGCAAAGACTTGCATGAACTAATGCAGAATAAAATGAGGAGAGTCAGAACAATTTATATAATAACAAAAATATTGTAAAAACCAAAATTTGGCTTAAGAACTTTACTCAATGTAGTGACCAACCATTTCTAAATGGTTGATGTTAAAGCATACTACCCACATTCTGACAGAGGTAATAAACTCAAGATCCAGAATGAAGTACGATTTTTGGACAGAGACAAACATGTTCAGATAGACTGTACTTAATTATTACAAAGGAGAGTTTCTATTAGAGGATGGTAAGAGGCATGGTGGCTAGAGGTATGATGTGAAAGAAAGAAAAAACATGTCAGTGAAACATTTACACAAAAGACAGAATAAAAAAGTCCAGAAAGGAATGCAAAGTAAGTCAGCTTTGCTATTACATTTTTGCTATTAAATTTAACACTTTTAAACAACTGTACATATGAGAAGTTGACCATTTTATGTACCATCATCTTCTGTTCTTTAAATTTGAAATACTTGTATTTAAGTAAAGAAGAAAATGTATATTTTAAAAATAACAAGCATTTGCTAAGCCCTTACCAAATACAAGGCTCTGTGCTAAACCCTGAGCATATCAAGACTAAATGAAAAACCTCCTCAAGGAGCTCACATTCTACTATAACTACACAGATTATTGGATAATAGATTTAGCTCTAGAAAAAAACACGGAGGCCATTTAGTTCAACCACCTCATTTTACAGATGAGGAAACTGAGACCCACAGAGGTTAAGTGATTTGCCAAAGGTCTAATGGCTTGTAAGTAGCAGTCAGGATTCTGTTTCATATCCCTTAATTCCACATCTAGGTTTCTTTACAATATATTACAATGCAATAATTTTGGAAGAAAGAGAGAGCTAATCAAGAGGATCAGGAAAGTCTTTTTACAGGAAAGAGGTAGTACCTGGTATGATCCTTGATGGAAATTCTAAGAGACGGGAGTTTATTTCAAACCTGAAGTATAGTCTTGACAAAAGCATGGTAGTAGGAGACGGGATGCCAAGTCTAGGAAATAGTAAGTAGGCAAGTTTGGCTGGACTGTAGAGCCCAGGAAGAAGAGCAATCTAAAATACTCCCAAACACAGATACTCATAACCTATCATCATTTGGCTCACCCTTCTTATTCATCTTTATAAGCTACCACGTCCTGTCAACTCTACCACTTACTTATTTTTCACATCCAGTCTCCCCTCACTATTCTCATAGACAACCCAGTAGTTCAACTTCTCATCAATTGCTACCTAGATTATCACAAAACCCTTCTCACTACTCTCCTTGACTCTATTCCAATGTAGAAATGTTAGCTATAATAATAATAATTTTTTTTAATTCCTCTCCCCCCATTCATATGACCAGATTACTCTTCTATGAATAGCTCTGTTCACATCACTCCACTGCTCAGAAAGCTCCATGACTTCCCATTGTCTAAAGAATGAAGACCAGACTGCCCACTTTTTAGCCTTATCTCATGCTACTTCCCTTTGCCTATCCTATACCCTAATCTCAATGTTAGCCCCCCAAACCAGTCCCATGCTTTCCTCTACCTGTGCCTTTGCTCCTTCTAACTTTCTAACCCTCAAATGCCCTTCCGCCAAATTTCTGACTATTAACATAGCACTCAACATTCAACCTACAGCTCAGATGTTGCCTGTTCTATGAACCTTGCCTGAGTTCACATGCTGTACGCCTCTTAAATATTTATAATACTCAAATTTGTATTTTTCTATGAGAATATCTTCTCTCCCCATACTAGACTATCAACTCTATAAAGGGAGAGACTATATCTTGCTTATCTCGGTATCTCCCCTAGTGCTTGACATATTCCATGGTACATAGTAGGCCCTTAATAAGTGTCTGTTAAATTAATTTAGTTAGACCAGAGGAATTATATAATCAAATGAGATTAAATATGTAAAGCACTTTACAAACCTTAAAGTGCTATGTAAATGCCAGCTAGATAGGTGAGTAGCAGGAATTAAGACTGAAAATGTAGGTAGCAGCCAACCTGTGGAGAGCTTTGAATGACAGGCTTGGCATTGATCAAGTAAGTGCCTTAGAGGGGACTGAGGAAAACGAGCACTGAGAAAAGTCCATTGAGTTTATTAATTAGGAGCTAAGCTTTCAAAGAAATATTTCAGAGTGGCGGAAATGAAAGCAAAGTTGTAAAGAGTTAAGGAGAGAAGAAATGGAGGCGGGGCAGAGGCCAAAGTTGGAAAATGTTCCCAGTGAAAGGGAAATAGGGAAGTAACTGGCAGTAGAAAAACAATCAAATAGAGGTTTGGGATTTGTGTTTTTTCTTTTTCAAAATAAATGGAACAGGATTGTACTTGAAGGCAGAGTAGGTCTAAGTCTCAGTACTATGTTTTATCTCCACTACAAAGTAGCCCATGGACCCTGGAGCAGCATGCTTATCTTGTCCTGCCCGATATGTTTTTGTAGATGAAGAAATTAAAAGCCAAGTTAGTTGCATTACTTGCTCATGGTCACAAAGTCAATACCTGGAGCCAGAACCAGAACTTAAGTCTCAGTTTAATATTCTTTCTACTTCTTCTAGACAGACCCAGGAGTCTCCCAAAGAAGCTAGGTACATAAGAAAATCTGGACCCCTTTATCCAGCCCAAACCACTGACAAAATTTTTACAAAGTTCTCTTTCTATTCCCTCATCCTCTGTGACTATTCCTACCTAGCTGCCGTTATAAAGACACTTTCAAACTTGACTGTAGGATGGGAAGACCTTACCTGTAGGATGGGAAGACCTTACCTGGCAGGCCTGATGGAATGAATGGCAGTCAAAGATACAGACCTCACCTGAACCTCGTCTTTCTCTTCAGGTTTGCTGGCAGATGGAGCAGTCTACTTGGGAGAGGTTCTCTCCAGGGAGATATAGGCCTCCCATATATACCCTCTTTCTGACCAACATCAAAAGGGCAGTTCCAGGAGTTTCAGAAATTCTAGAGATATACTTGGTGATAGGGGCAAACCATGGAGGCATCAGCCCCCTGAAAAGGAAAGAGCAAAAGGTCTCCTTGTTTGAACTTGAAAATAAGTTCTCTGTCCTAAGGTATACCATCCACTCCCAACCAAAAACTGAGGCAGGAACCCCAGAGGAAGAAAAAAGCCACCTCCTTCCCTAGCTGGGCCAAGGGAAATCAAAGCTCCTACTCTGTACCCAAAGGCTGAGGCTAGGAGAATGGAGGCCCTTGGAGAGACATTTATAGGATGTTTGATGCAAAACCCTGTTTGGGGGAGGGGGCTGCAAAGAATTTTGGGGGCAGGGAGTCTAGGGGAGAGGGGAGAAGAAAGCCCCTTATTACCACCGGGAGCATGTACCTTAAACAGTGAAGAAAGCTGCTTCCCCAATATGACACTTAAGGGTCTGTGGCAATGGGCTTGGGGCCAGGAGAGGATCACTTGGTTTTTTTGTTTCCCATTTGTAAATGGAGAGAGGTGAGGAAAGGAATTCTTCGGCTAAGTAACACAATACCACTAGGTCCAGCCCACCAGGGTTGGCCATGGGAAGAGCAAACAAGCCTCCAGTCTCACATTAGTGAGTTCCTGGGCACTTGTTCCTAGCTGCCACTCACTAGGAAGAAGCCATAAATGATTGAGGGGATTAAGGCTCCAGGGAAAGGGAGGTAGCAAACCTTACAGGGATAAGAAGAGAGAACAGACTCTTGGGACATGGAACCCAAAACAAAATGTCACTGAATATTCAAGTGACATCCACCTGAGTCCCAGCTATCGCTGACCAACATGCCCTCCCCACCCCCCTGCCATCTCTATCCTAAGTTTCTTCTTTGAATCAGGGTGGAGTCTACAAGTCCAGAGTTGGCTCCTTTGTTCTGTCCCAGGAATGAATTAAGGGGCTTCCCAATTGACGTCTGTACAGGCATAGGACACACCTATGAAAGCCAATGCCCAGGGCATGTAAATGTAGGAGGTGCCCCTTGCTTCACAAGCTAAGAAGGATTACATTTACAATTATCCCCTGTGCTCCCCACCAATAACATCACCAGTGTTATTATTATTATTATTATTATTAATAGGGATAGGGACTGGACCTATGATTTCCCAGATACCAGAAACTCCTAGGTGAGGAAGCTCCCTCTGTCAAGGCAAGTCAGCACTTCCTTTTCAACTTAAAGCCTCAGAAATTGCCAGGGGCAATTAGAAGTTAAGAGACTTATCAAGTGTGACACAGCCAGTATGTGCTGGGGGTAAGCCTTTAACCCAAGGTCTCCCAAGTTCTACTATA
This sequence comes from Gymnobelideus leadbeateri, assembly GCA_011680675.1. Classification (NCBI taxonomy): domain Eukaryota; kingdom Metazoa; phylum Chordata; class Mammalia; order Diprotodontia; family Petauridae; genus Gymnobelideus; species Gymnobelideus leadbeateri. The sequence continues at coordinate 265,505 of WOXC01002488.1, read as the reverse complement.
CCACATTACTGTTGTTAATAATATTAATAATTGATGCTTTGAACAACTGTCAGTCCAGTCTTTTCAAACCTGAGCCCAGAATGAGAGTCTCTCACCTGGCAGGGCTGATGGGATGAGGCACAGACCTCACCTGAACCTGGTAACTTCCTGATGGCCAGCCCAGGACTCTGGTAAAAGGAGTGGCTCCAGGGCCAGGTGCTCCTTTTCCCGCCCTCTGTACACAGGAGGGCCAGGCCGGGCTGGGATCTCCCCAGCAGAGTGTTTGTTTTGCTGAGAGTTTTCCGTTGGCTCGCGTGTGGGTGTTTGTTGTATTTCTCCTGCAGATGGCAGACAGCATGCTTCCCCATGGGCGGTGTGTAAAGCAGACCCTGCAGGAAAGAACAAAAGCCAAGCAGGTGAACAGCCCCGTCTGGCGGCCTCTTTTATCCAGCCTAACTTGAAGACAATATCTTTGCAAAGTTCCTTTTCAACTCCTCCATCATCTGTGGCTCTTCCTGCGTGGCTGCCATGCTTCCATCCTAGCCTCTCTCTCTTCCCGCCCCCCCCCACCCCCGCTCTTCCCCCCCCCACACACACACACTTTCCCCACATCCTATCTCCTGACTATTCAACACTCCCACCTTCAAAGACAAATTCATCACTCTGATAGTCCAAAGGGACCACATCCCTAAAGGCTACCCAAATTTCTGGCTTCTACATATCAAAGCCTAAAAGGTCCACCTTCATGAAACCACCAGACAAAAAATAAAGTCTAGGGAATGGAAACAGAAAAGTCTTCTCTATATGTTCAAAACTCTTCCTGAAGATGGATTTCAGTGTTCTGCCTCTACTGTTCCCAGGAGCCCTACTAATGTTCCCCACAGTTGTGATATTCAGAAGTAACAGAAACCTGGAGAAGTTCAAATAGGAGAAGGAAGGTAAGTAGGTAGTTTTCTTTCTTAGAATTGTTTTCTTCCCTTACTTGCAATCTGATTTCTAATACAATGTCAATGGGCACGTCAGATAATTTTTTGTGTGAGTGTTTTTTTTTTCTTTCAGAAATCAGTTTGAAAACTCATGAGAATAAATTCAGTGGACGCTTTGAGATCAATCCAGAGAAAGCTGGTTGGGGGTTGGGGATTCCATCCACCTCTTAACTGCCAACACTCTCAAGACCCAGGAGTTGGAACTGGGTGATGTTAATGTCAATCTCAATGCTAAGGAGCATAGAAATAGGTGAAGATTACTATGCTAGAGCTAACACTAGAGAGAGTTCTAGGGCTCTCTTGTTAAACCATTAGTGGAGAAGAAGGGACAGCAAATCAATGAAATGAGCTCAAAAATCAGCCTCATTTTTAAGAAGCTGCAGATACCCTGGCAAAGGGCCCAGAAGGGAGAGAAAACTGGGCCATGGAGGCAAATCTTTGAGGCAATCCTTTCACGATGATCAACAGTTCACCTACATAAGGATATCTCCTACTCATCCTCTGATCAACCACTTTCATCTCCAGGTCACTGTCATAGCAGTTGCTGACATAGAGTAGAAATTTAGTAAATGTATATTTATTACTGACTAGGAAAGAAGAGGACAGGCAACTAGACACTGTGGCTCATACCCAAAAGATCCAGAAGGAAGTAGCTCCTTGGCTGTGTCTGTCCAACAACTCTAAACTACCTCCCATATTTGGCACTTCCTAGGAAAATAAGGAATGTCAGCATGGACAACACCTGTGACTAGGACAAGCCACAAAGGAAGTATGCTACAAAATGCCAAGATCTCCACAGGACACACTACACTGAACTGGCATACAGAGGAGTCCACTACATCACTAATCACCAGCTAATGACTTCACTGGTCACAATGTAGTGACCATATAGACATGAGATCATACCTTAGATATCATCTATGTCCAACTCCCTCATTTCACAAATGAAGGACTGGAGGCCCAGAGAGAATTTAGTGACACAGACAATAAGTAAGGAAGAGCCAGGATTCAAACACAAGCCCTCTGGCTCTTCCTGCTGCTCCCCTCCAGTTCACTGTTAGCATCCATGTCAGCTCACTGGTTGCTTCAATAGGAAGTATTCTGCTGATAACACAAGCATATTTTTGAAACTTTAATGGCTAGGGCCCTTGTGCTGGTGAGGGGGGCTTCCTTTCCCTGGGGGCTGCAGCCTGGAGATAACTGCTGACTCTTTCCTCCTTACCTACTGCTTTCCCAGTCCCTAAATTGTGGAGAGGCTCAGAGACCAGGCCCCCAACCAAGGCCTCCCGTTGATTTGCATATAATCACACACAATGGCAGGCACAACAAAGCCACTGAATGCTGTGGAGCCTTCTCAGCTGAGTTTACATTTTAATCTCCTTAATACAAAAGTTTTTGCTTTGCTTTTGACGAGTCCTTGGGCTCCTGCTAATGATGCTAAACAAATAATCATCCTTTATCCCCGATCTGAAAAGCTTTGCGGGGCTCCCGTGTATTGTGCCCTGCACAGGCCCCTGGTTATTGTGGTTTACTGGGCCAGGCCTGCACCTGCAGTTTGTTTGGGTGAGATCATTCCCACTCTCCAACAGAGCGCTTTAAAGAGGGCCTGAGTTCAGTGGAAGAGAGAGCTACAGAGAAAGACCTGACCAACTGTTAGAAGTGCTCAGAAAGTCTAAAGACTGGTTCTATTCTGCTTGCATCCTATGTTCTTAAATAAGACCAATCCAGGAAAAGTCTTTTTCAGACAAAGTCTGCTATCTGGCCATGTCTCCTGTGTTGGAATCTTGGCTTTGCTACTTACAACTGGGTGATCCTGGACAAGTCATTTAGCTTCCCCGGGGTATAGTTTCCTTGTCTGTAGAAGGAGGGGGAGGTGGACTAAAGCTTTGAGATGCCTACCTAACAGATCTAAATCTATCATCATCTATTATATGTAGCTAATGTGATTAAGTGCTGTCCCCAAGCCCACCTAGAGTAGTGAGACTCAGAACCCCATACTGCTCCTTTGGAGCTCAAGGGGCTCAAGGAACCATGACTTAGTCTGCATTCTAAGAAGGAATGGGGAGATAGAAGACACAAAATGGGTTCAAAAGGAGAGAATGAATGCTAGAGAGAGTACATATGCTGGGCTGGATATACAAATACAAAAACAAAGACAGTCCCTGCCCTCAAAGAGTTTATATTCTAATGGGGAAAATTACACACAAAGAAAAGTGGTGGCAGGGAGGGGCACTTGGGTCTAGAAAGTTACACGGGTGGCAAATGGGGCTATAGGGGAATAGATTGACAACTGATTTCCATTCTAAAATATCCCCCTTTCTCCAGTCTCATTATGCCATATACTTTCTCTAGTATTCATCATCTCTATTCATTCAATGGAAACTTGTGAAGCACAGTTTCTAAAGAAGGATCCTGGAATAGTGGACACCTGGACTTGAATTCCAACTCTGATACTTACTAGCTGTATGACCCTAGGCAAATCAATACTAAGTTGTTGTGAAGGGCATATAAGATAACATCTGTAAAGTGCTTTGTTAGCTATTATTATTACTAGAGAGTGACATACTCCCTTCCCAAAGATGAGGAATGTGGAGCCACCCTGATACAGGGTCATTGAAACAGAACCAGCACTCCAGGTATGCAGAAACTCCTTTGCTCCCCAACTCAATTCAGCAAACCCTCACCTCTCAAATGCTCCCTGCTCCAGTCCACTTTGCCCTCCAACAAGAGCTCAAGCCCTCATTCCCTCCCCTCTCAGCCTAACCCACTCCTCACCCTCTCAGTTCATTCGCTGATCTTTTCCCTCTCTCCACCCCCAGCTAGTCCCTCTCACGATCTATGGATCTTTCTGCAGGTCATTTGATCATTTCTGTCATGGCTCACCTGAGTCAGCCCTTGCTCTTGGCCCCCATGGAATAAGGAAATAAAGAAACCTGGGAAAGACCACCACAGAAACAAAGATGCTGCCATAGAAAGTGGGAACTTACTCCCTCCAAACAAAGATGCCAGAACCACATTCCAATGATGAATTTGAAAGTTTACCCTTGTTCTAATCACTGAATCAAAGTGCTAGAGCTAGAAATGAGACATGTAGCCCAGAGAGAAGGAGTCTAGGGCAAAGTATGGTACCATACTCAGTTTTCTACACCTTTCCATGCAATGAGATATATTAGATGTAATTTCAAATGCCAGGATCCAATGCCCCTGGAGCCCAGAGGATGAATAGCCAAACCTTCAGACAAAACATCACAATTAGCAGCCCCTTCCCCACTCCCATTGTGCAGACTCCCCAGTCTGTATTGCAGGCAGGTAAAGATGACTGTGATCTGGCTCAATGCTACCTGGCCTAGTTCCTTCCTCCTTTGGCTGCTGGAATGACCTTTACTTGCCCTGGGCTGCCTGCCAGCCCTGGAGCTGTTCTTATCAGGTTTTTGCTCATAGATGGAAGATAAGGAGACCTGGGTAGAAGTCACTGCAAATGAAGAGATGTTGCCACAAGATATAGAGTTTTAGCACCCAAAATTTAAGATGAAGAGTTAACCCTGAACAAAATGGTTTCAGGCAAAACGTCTCTGGGGTAAAGGAGAAAGAAGGGGAGTCATGTTTCCACATTTCCTTTCTCAAGCTATTTAGCACTAAAAAAAAGCGAATCACTAGGATAGGAGAGAATTGTCATGTAGAGGCACAGAACAGAAGAATATTCCTAAAGATTTCAAAGTTTATTTTGATCCCTATGTGTCCCCATTGGGCTATTTCTCAGGCTGGATGTGTGGAATAAGATCTGTATGTTCAGACAGGCATGAGCAAATATATCTGCCCCAAACTAGTTGTGCTTTCCTTGGCTGTCCAACAAGCCACTACCATGCTTAATCTTCTGCTATCTCAGATTGATCATACCAATCTCCAGCGGCCAAAAATATGTGCATTCCCAGGATCCTAGGGAACCAAAAGCAAAGTCAAAACTGAAGGGAAAGGGAAAGAAAAATGGTATAGTGAGAAAAGCACTGAACTAGAAAAGTCAGGAGACCAGAGTTCTAGTCCTGGCTCTGCTTTTTATTGGCTGATAGCTATGTGACCTTGAGAGAATCACTTCCCCTTTTGTTGCCTCATCCCCCCCCAATAAAATGTGAAGGTTGGACTAAGTGATTGCTAAGATCCCTTCCAGACTTAACATCATAGGATTCTGTAATAAATCTGAAAATCAGTAGTAATTAATGATCTGCTTAGAAAATGGAAGACACAGTAAGAGCCTGGAGAAAAGATCCAACAGGGTAAAGAAATGGAACCACTAGAGGATACCAGACAGCCAGAGATTTAAAGTCCAGTCCCAGGCTTACCCATATAAGCAGATGGTCTAGCAGTCCTATGCATGTAGCCACCAAATGTTACTAAGGAAGGTAGGGAAAAGAGAACTCATCTTCATACCCACCCCATCAAAAAGTCAGAGGAACAGTGTCCTAGCAAAAACTGTGTCACCACAGAAAAAGACTTGAAGCTGTTTCTCCTCATTCTTTAGGGCTCTTAGAGTGGGCAGTTTATTGTGATTCAGTCAACAATTTTCTTTAGCACAGGCCCCTCCTCCCTACCACATCAAAGGGATCATCCACAAGTCTTTTGCCACACAGGCCCTTTAGCAACACAGCAGAACACTTGTGGCCCTCCCCGTACAGCCACAGCTCACATGTCCAGCTCAATGGGAAGTTCTCCAAGGAAAGACATGTCTGATGAATAAAATAATAACAAAGTCCACAAGCTTGGTATAACACAAAGTCAAGAAGCATCAGAAAGGAGAGGAAATCATTGGAGCTGACTAAAAGTCAATCAGTGAAAAGTTTCAGTGACATGGTAAATCCAGAGGTAAGTAAGAAGTAAGGGATAAGGGCAGCTACGTGGCACAGTGAATAGAGCACGAGCCCTGGAGTCAGGAGGACCTGAGTTCAAATGCGACCTCAGACACTTAAGACTAGCCGTGTGACCTTGGGCAAGTCACTTAACCCCAATTGCCCTGCCTTCCCTCCTCAAAAAAAAAAAAAAAGAGGAAAAAAAAAGGGAAGGGATAAGGAAACAGAAGCAAATGGGTCTAGTAGGCTACCAATTCAGGTTAGCTGTCTGGAGTTAGGTCTACACATTTAGTCTGGCATGAGCAAAAATATCTGCCTCAAACTAGTCATGCTTTCCTTGGCTACTGCTAGCTGTCCAAGAAACCACTGCCATATTTCATCCTCTGGGTGAGAGTACAGTCTCCAGTGGCCAGAGAGCTGCACATCCCCAGGTTCATGGGGAGTTAAGAGTGAGGGTGAAAGGAGGGAGTACTGCAGGATCATTCTTGACCCTATTCCATACAATGTTTTAATCAGTAATTTATAAATGGCAGTTTTCAAATTTTTGATTGACAAAGTTGGGAATGACAAAACATTATCATTTGATGGAATCAAGATCCTAAAAGATCTCGAAAGACTAAAACAATTAAATATAATGAGATGATATTTGATAAGGTCAAGGTGGTATAGAAGATGGGGTGCTTGATTTTGAGCTAAATACCTGAGTTCAAATCCTGTCTCTAACATTTAGTAGCCATGTGACATGGGCAAGTCACATAGTCTGAGTCTCAGGCAACTCTTTGAAGGACTTATAAATAAACTCCATCATAGGATAAAATTTATGGTAATCCTCCACCAACAAAATTATAGATCCTTGATATATTTAAGCTACTGACATTTAAAGGGGTTAAATATAAAGTACTACATGGGTTCAAAATCAACTACATGAATGCAGGATAGAGGCACTATGGCTAGACCACTTCATATGGAAAGGCCTAGGGTTTGGGGCTGTGTTTTTAGTGAACTCAATATCATGAGTATATAATAAGACATGGCAGCCAAAAGACTTAATGTCATGTTGGTCTGTGTTAACAGACATAAAGTATGCAGAACTAGAGAGGTGATGGCCCCGCAGAACATTGTAATCATTTCTTTATGCCACATTCGAGGAAGGGCATTGACAGGGCATGACATATACTCATTTTGAGAGATCTAGGAGGGTGAAAAAATTAGAACCTCACAGGGAATGGTTGAAGAATCAGAGAGTGTTTTGCTGAGAAAAGAAGAGTGAAGTAGAACATAATTATATTATTTTAAAAGTCACCATGTGAAAGATTAGATTTATTCTGCTTGACCCCAAAGAGCAAGACTTGGGTAAAAGGAATAAAGAGGTATATTTTGGGCCTAGAAAAAGTTGTCCCAAAGTAAAATAGACTGCTTCAAAAGTAATGTTTCTATCACTAGAGGTCTAGAGGCTAGATGATACATTGTTTAGGGGTGCAGAGAAGGTTTCTGCTCATGGACAGGTTGACCTAGGCAACCTCTAAGATCACTTTCAGTTCTATAATTATGCAATTTTCTGAATATATAGAAGTTTATTGAGTAAAATAAGGGTCAATCAGATTTTTCTGCATAAACAGAGCATCCTCAGAGCTAAGGAGACCATCAATGATGTCATATGCCAGAGGGGAACCAATAGGTATTTTACCTACTGATCTATGGATTAACCTATATTTTGCATTTTCCCAGATTCAGTAGAAGAAAGCAATTGCCTTCTATCTCTAGAAGTTCTGTCTAGTGACCTGACACCAACTTGCTTAATAAAGTCATCTGACCATGCCAAGAACTATGGGACATCCTAGGCTTCTAGATTTCACTAGATTCCTTTAGTCAGCTAAACACAACCAGGCTTAGTTAAAAAAACAAACAAACAAAAAAACCACCAAAATGAAGATTTCTATTGCCTATTCTGTCTGTGGAGTCAGAGCTAAAGAGGATGAAAACAAAAAGAGCTAAAGCTGGTGTTTGGGGCCCGGTACACATTGAAAAGTCACTGTCACTGGGCAGCCTCTGGAATAGGTAGGGTATAAATTCTCTCTCTAAAGGATGGCATTCCAGAGGAAACCAACAAACATCCCCAGCCTAAATTGAAAGGCATATCCTTATTAAGCTAAGAGTCTACTCCAGGAGTGTAGTATGTAGTTAAATGAATTATATTATAGTCATGGCTCTGACACTTAGTAGTTATCTCGGGTAAGTCTTGTAATCTCTTTGAGCCTCAGTTTCTTTATCCGTGAAAAGGGTCAGTGATGCTTATAATTGCTCCTTCAGAAAGTTATTTTCAGTTTAGCACTTTCTGAACTGCAAATCACTATATAAATGTGGGCCATCAGAACCTGCCACGTCCTCAACCAGGAGTAGAAAGCAAAAGAAACCAGAATTTATCAAGCATTTCTATTTGGCAGGCACTATGCTAAGCAATGTGGATACAAACACAAACAAAAAGAAAGGCCTTCAAGAAATTTACATTAGGAAGGAAGGGAGGGAGGGAAGGAAGGAATGGAGGGAGGGAGAAAACCTGTATAGGTCCAGGGCTGAGGACACAGTACAACAGTAAGAATAAACATCAAGCTATTTACAGAGCTGTCTCCCCACTCATTGAATGGAAAGCAGCAGCCAGGTTGAGTTTTAAGCTATGAAGAGGCTGTGACTATAGGAATGGAAGCTCTAGAAGTCTATGGACACTCTTTCTTAAAAGATCTAACAACAAGAAAGACACACAACTACATGGACTGAAGGGAAATTAATTAAATAAACCCAGATCCAGGCTAGGAGGAGTAGTGGAGTAGGACCATTAATGGCACTTCTAGAAGTTCATTTTTTCTTTCTGTTCCACAGTCTCATCCCCGGCCCCCTCACCTTCTTTGTGAGCCTACAGTGCCATCCAGTGGCCATACCTCATCAACCTGAGGAAGGGAAAACCCTAGGAGGCTTACTAAAGAGTTTGCCCAGGCTGAACTCACCTCACCAGACTTGGCAAGGTGGGATTCGGCAGGGGAGAGGGAGGGAGAGCAGGCAGTAATGATAGGAGACACATAAGTGCATGGGGATAGGGACTTTCAATGGGTAGGAGAAGGACTCCCAATGGAAGGATTAGCAGGGACTAGTGGCCCTGCAGGAAGATGCAAACTGCCATACCTGTGGTTCTGTTTCTTGATACCATGATTTCTTCCCCTTTCTGAACTTTTCCTCAGTGGAATTTACTTCATTTTGGTCCCATAGGGTACTAATTCCCCCACACCCCCCAAAACAACATTAAACAATTTTCCTCAGGCATGGTTACCCATCAGCAGTTTTTTTTTTTCCCTGCTGGTTTCTCCATCTGGACATTCTTCTGGCCCTCAAACACAATATGTCTATACAAAGTGTAGACGAGATATTGCCTTCAAGGAGCTTTCCCTCTAGAAGGGATATGAGGCAAAAATCAAGAAAACCAAAACACATTATTTTCAAAATATTTATTTTGAATTAGGAGAGAATTAATTCCACAGAATCAGAACCAACAAAATAGGCATTATGTTGTCTTAAATGGAGTTTTTGCTGTTTTAAATTCCACTTCTGTTTGAAGGGTATTTAAAATTATATATATATATATATATATATATGAAATTATAGCTTCTAAAATGCATTAAAACATTATAAAACACAACGTGGTCTAAACAGAAAGTCAGAGAAGACTTCTTGGAGGAGTTGATACTTGAATGTGGTTGGGCCTTAAAAAACATCTAGGAATTCAATAGATGAAGAAAGGAAAGGAGGATATGGTAGACAAAGGGAACAACCTAAGCCTAGGGAAAAAGGTTTTGAGTCAGGCTAGAGCACAGTGTTCCTGGAGAAGAGTAGCCTGAGATAAAGCTGGAAACATGGGATGGGGTGGTGGCACTACCAGCCTGTGGAGGGACTTTGAATACTAGCAGAGTAGTTTGAATTTTGTTCAATAGAATTTTTAAGCAGAGGAGTTATAGCAACTTCATCGTATGACAAATGGAGTTACATGTCTCTCTTGAATCTACTCCTTTTTGTCTGAGTGCTCCATATCATTCAACTTTGTTAGATTATCTTCTAAAACCCTTCCCCTGGCTATGAGTAAGCCCCTAAGTCTCCCACCTGGGACCACTGCTCTACATATGCTCTCTCTTGGTTACCTCATCAGTTCATGTAGATTTAATTATTATTTCTATGCTGATGATTCTCACATCTCTATTTCCAATCCTTAAGATAAGAATTCTCCTGGGTTCCAGTCTTGTATCACCAACTGCTTACTGGACATTTCAAATGGAAGTTCTATAGACATGTCAAACTCAACTATATCCAAAATTGAATTCCAAACCCACACCACTTCTAAACTTCCTTATTTCTGTTGAAAATAGACCAATCTTAAAAGTACTCAGGTTTGCAATTTCAGCGTCATGCTTGACTCCTCACACTTAGTCTCCTCACACTTCTTTTCTACAACTCTTGTATTCATCCCCTTCTCTCTCTGTACACAGCCACTACCCTAGTTCAGTCTTTCATCCCCCTTCACATGTACTATTATAGTGTTCTAATTTGTCTCCTTACTTAAATAAGGGTCATCCTTCTCCAAGCCATCCTTCACACAACTGTCAAGCTGATTTTTCTAAAGCACAAATCCTGCCACATCACTCCTCTACTCAAAACTCAAATGGCTTCCTCCTACCTCTAATATAAAATCTAATTTCTTCTATTTGGTATTTAAAGCCCTTCACAATGTGCTGCCAACAACTTGCCTTTCTATCTGCATTGTACATTCCTCTCTCCACAATACTGTGATTCAGTCAATCTTACCTTTTTGTTGTTCCTCATACATATCTAGATGTCTATCTATCTATATCTATCTGTGTGTGTGTGTGTGTGTGTGTGTGTGTGTATATCATGCCATTTTCCACCTCCATATCTTTACATATCTGCCCCTATGACTGGAACATACTCCCTCTTAACCTCCATTTCTTAGAAATTGTAGTTTACTTCAAGGTTCAGCTCAAGTACTACTTCTTAATGAGGCCTTCCCTAATCCCTTCAGCTGCAAGTATTTTCTCCTCAACTTTACTTTCTATCTGTTTTGCATATATTTGTATATGCTGCCCCTTGGCTAAACTATAATCTCCATGAAGGTGGAAACTGTTTTCACTTTTTTCTTTTTATCCTAAATGGAAATGCCTAGCAGAATGCCAGACACTTAATGAATGTTTGTTGAGATGGATTAATTGATCAATTGATTAAGAAGATGTGGAGCTTAGACCTTGACTTAGGCACCTGACTGTGTGACTACAGACAAGTCACAACCTCTCAGAGCCTTAGCTTCCTCATCTGCACCTTATAGGGGATGCTGATATAGATATCTAACTGTATTGGGCATTAAAGACCAGTTTTAACATACTGTCAATCAAGCACCAGTTTTCACCTATCACATAAATCACTCAACAACAGAGGCTTCTCTGAAATAACCACTAATCAGTGTCTGGTTCACAAAGAGTTGTTTAATCTTTCCCTTTAGTGTTAATATTTACAGGCACTATCATATTTCTGTCCTTTGTCTATGTTTTTTATATGGATTAGCCATCTAGATCATAGCTAGATATGCCTTCCTCCTAACCTTCCTATCTGAGGCAACTAGATAGTATAGTGTGGATAGATGCTGGTCCTGGAGTCAGGAAAACCTAAGCACAAATCCATCTGTAGACACTAGTTATATAATTCTGGGCAAGTCATTTAACCTCAATATTCCTCAAATTTCCTCATCTGTGAAATGGAGCTAGTAACAGTACCTGTCGGAATTGTCCTTGTGAAGTGCTTATCCTAGTGTCAGACACATAGTATACACTTAATAAATGCTACAGTAAAACCTTTCCTCTTTATCCTTATCTATGTCATCACCTAATTACCTGACCAGGATGAAGAAGGGTCTCAAGATTATGCCATATGAGAGTATATATGTCTCTTCAATAGAGGAAAGCTACTTGAGGGTAAAGACTGTTTAAATTTTGTCTTTGGATCTCCAGTACTTAGAATATAGTGAGCACTTAATAAACATTCCTTGACTGATCTATTGAACTAGGAATATTTACATAAAATGAGAAAATTCAATGTGGATAACTTTCTTCAAGTGGCTTCAAAAGCTATCATGTGGAAGAGATATTAGAATTGTTCTACTTCAGCCCAGAAAGCAAAACTAGAAACAATGAAAGGAAGTTGATGGTAAATAAATTCACTGACCCATAAGCAACAAGGATAGACAAAAGGCCTAGTGGCAAGGCTTCTTCTTCGATCATCCCCATTTCTAATCTTCACTTTTTCTTGACCCGCTTGCTACCTACAAATATGTCTAGATCTGGCCACCATCCTTTTCATTACTAGGTGGTAGAGTAAGGCAGGAATTCACCTGAACTCTTCCAAATTCATCTCTAAAAACTATAAAATAATGCCTCAAAATGACTTCTGGGGCAGAAGAACCAATAAAAGGACAGGGTGCAACAATTCTCCAGCCCAAGACAACTGAGAACTCACAGGAAATGTCTGTCTCATTTAGGTAAAAGGGGAGCACTATTCAGTGCAGGCAGCATCTAAGCAAGCCAACAACAGACCAGGCCATCAGCAAGGCCCCAAACCCTAGCACAGGTCTCCAGCACAGGTAAGCTAGAGGTGAGATCCCAGTACAGCAAGTCAGCTGCAAGACCCCATGCTTCCCTGCACATCAGCAAGGCCCCACTCCCCTGGCACAGTAGGCTACCTTTGAAGCCTTGCAACTCTGGTAGAAGAAGCTTGGAAAAATGCCCCCTCCACCTCAGGAGCAAAGTCCAACTTTAACATAAAATCAAAAGTCATAAAATAAGCCAGAAAAAAAAATGAATACAAAAAGAGCCTGACAACAGAAAGTTACTATGTTGACAGGGAAGAGCAAAACAAATTCAGAAGAGTTTGACAGTAACAAAATAGCTACATGTGAAGCCTCAAAGAAAAATGTAAATTGGTCACAAAAGAGCTCTAAAAGGATTTTTAAAATAAAATAAGGGGGCAGCTAGGTGGTGCAGTGAGTAGAGCACTGGCCCTGGAGTCAGAAGGACCTGAGTTCAGATCCAGCCTCAGACACTTAATATGCACACAAACAAAAAACCTTGTGTGACCTTGGGCAAGTTACTTAACCCCAATTGCCCTCCAAAAAGCAAAAATAAAAATAAAATAAAATAAGAAATGTGGAAGAAAAATTGGGGAAAGAAATGAGAGTGATATAAGAAAAATATTAAAAAAGAGTCAACAGCTTGATAAAGGAAACACAAGAAACAAAACATGTACAAAATTTCACTGAAGAAAACAACTCCTTTAAAAGTGCAATTGGCCAAATGGAAAAGAAGTTACAAAAGCTCATTGAAGAAAATAATTCCTTAAAAATTAGAACTGGGCAACGAAAGCTAATAATTCCATGAGACATCAAGAACATCCTTTTCACTACTGAAGTTTTAGAAAAAGCTATGTATATTTACTATCAACTGCCTTCTTCACATTTCTACCTGGATATCCCTTCATGTTCCATTCACTTCTCAACACCTTGCAGTTTGGTTATATATTGCATCCCCTAACTGATCCCTTCCAAGATTATCAATGATCTTTCGCTTGCTAAACCTAATGGCTTTTGCCCAGGCTTCATCTTTCTTAACTTTTCTACAACATTTGAAAATGTTGCTCACCTCCTCCTCCTCCTGGATAGTCTTGTTTATTTGGGTTTTCATGATGCTATCCTCACTTCCTATTGGTTCCTCCTCAGTTTACTTCATTAGATCATCATCCAAGCCTGACCCTATACTTGGGTATAGCTAAATGCTAATACTAATGTCCTGGACCCTCTTCTCTTCTCTATGATATCTCTCTAGTTCATTTCATCAACTCCCACAAGTTCAATTATCACATCTATGAAGATGTCCCCCAAATCTACTTACTACTAGCCTTTAAATCTCTCCTGAGATTATCAACTGCCTATTGGGCACCTCTACTTAGATGTTCCATAGTTACCTCAAATTCAACATGTCCAAAACAGAACTCATTATCTTCCACCCAAAATTTATTCTCCTTCAAAACTACCTGTTTCAGTCAAGAGCATCACTATCCTTTCAAGAATCAAATTTATAACCTCAGAGTCATTCTTTACTTTTTACTTTCTCTGACCCCCATATACAATAAGTTATAAATTCCTGTCAATTCTAACTCCACAATGTTTCTCACTCTCATCCCTTGCTCTCTACTCACATACCCACTACCCTAATCCAAACTCCCATAATTGCTCAAATGGACTATTACAATAGTTTACTAATTGGTCCCCCTGCCTTTATTCTCTCCCTTCCCTAATCCATTTTCCACACATCTTGGCAACATCCAATGCCAAACTGACATTCCTGAAATTTAGTTCTAACTACATCTGACCTCCAACTAGGAAATATTAGTGACTCCCTAGTATTTCTACACACCTTTCTGTAGGGCATAAAGCCCCTTGTGATCTCATTCCAACCTCTCTTTCAAGTCTGATTTCACATTACCACTCAAGTACTCTACATTTCTAAGAATTCTACAAACAGGCCTACTTGCTGTTTCTTATACACAACACTTCATCTCCTGCCTCCATTTCATTGTATAGGCACTGCCCCATTCCTAGAATACTTTCCCTATACATTTCTTCCACTCAAAATTCCTACCTCCCAGCAAGGCTCAGTTCAAGCACCACCTTCTAGAGAAGTGGTATCACACTCAAATAGGAACAGGGACCATGAAACCATTTATAAGGATCATGTGGGACACATAATGGAGCTGAAGCCTTATTACAAAGAATTAATTAAATGTAAAAGATCACAAAAACTAGAAAAAACTTAGAAATCATATAGTTCAACCTCATTTTACAAAAGAGAAAAAAACTTAGAAATCATATAGTTCAACCTCATTTTACAAAAGAGAAAACGGAGGGTTCAGAGAAGCAAAGTAATTTGCCCAAGGATAAAACCAGGTAAGGGGAACCAGGATAAGAACCTTAGTTATCATAAATCTTGAATCTATGATTCTTCCCACTAAAAGTGGAGAGATTGCATATAAATGACTCTTTCAAGAACTTGAGTAGTTTATAAGTAAACAAAGAAAGAAAGGTCAATAGGGGTGTGTGTGTGTGTGTGTAAGTGTGTGAGAGAGAGACAGAGATAGAGATAGAGACAAGAGAGAGACAGAGACAGACTGAAAATTATATGAGATGGGTACAAGGTTAGAGCAAGTTTCTAAACTAGAGGAAACCAGAGATAATGGGATCAAGGGCATAGGGAGAAGATTAGGCTGAATAAATAGTAGGGGTATCCATTCCTCCATGACCAGGAGGAAAAAGTTAATGGGCTAAGTTTTAAGGAAAGGAATAGGAGAGCTGATAATGAGTCCACATTTGGTGACTTCAATCTTCTCAATGAAGCAGAGGACTAAGAAAAGGTTTGGAACAGTCACTCTGGGAGAAATGAGTTCAGGAGTCCATATAGGAAAAGTAGAAAAATGATCAAGCAGCATCCAAGGACCAGAAGGCTTCAGTAAACTTGCTCATGGTCACACAGTAGTAATGGACAGTGCAACAGGAATAATAACCTCAAAGAAAATGTTTGCAGACCAAAAGATGACATCAGTGGTCCTGCAGAGAAGTGGAAAGCAGGAAGCAGTACCAGGTAGGTGTTTCAGACAAGGCCTAGTCATGCAAGTTTTCCAGAATTTGAATGTTCCTTCTTCTACCTGTGGTGAGGAGAATCTATGAATGGTATGATTCTTAGTGTAAGGAAAAGGAAGTAGGGGGAGAGAGTAACTTCCCTTGTAAAGTGTATCTCACTTGTATCTTATTATCCTGTTTCATTAAATAACTTTGTTTTGAATTGATGTGTCCCGTGGTTGGATCTGGAAGCATTGGAAGAAGGCTTGTGAGCTGTGGTTTTAAATTTGACCCAAAGTGTGACTTGAATCTGGGTGTATCTTTCTGGTCTTCATTTGGGGGGAAAGGGGGAGCAGAGCTCCACATGATTCTATGAAACTAATTTGCAGGCTCTCCAAAGACCACAGGTCCCTTTCTTTCACATTCCACTGAATAACTCCATCCAGGACACTTTGCAGAGGGTGCACATTACATATCACCCAACTCATCCTGAACAAGAAGACAGAGACCTGACATATTTCCTGTCATGACTGAGCCCTAGCACCATCCCTGGCACAAGGCACTTACACTGTCAGGTTATAATGGCATTTTGGAGGAAGGGATATGGAGAACAGAGGAGGGATACAAAGAATGGAAGTCTCCAGGTGTGCCAGAGCCAAAGTTGCACAGCTGATCTATCTCTTCTTTCAATCCCATGAAATATTCAGTGAGAGCTTCCAGGAACTTCTATGTAAGTATAGCCGGATGTATCCAGGACATCTGTCTCTGCCTGGCTGTAGATCTCCATGACAAGCTGTGTTTGTGCTCCTCCATCTCTGCCTCTCTTTCATTTCATTGCACCTCTCCATCTCTAACTCTCCTTCTCCCTCCTTATTACTCCATCTCAGTCAGTCTCTGTCTCTATGTCTTTCCCTATCTCTGCCTCTCTCCTCACTAATCAGAGGTGGAGGATCTTCCCTCTTTCTGGCATCCTGAAGAGATGGCTCCTCTGGCTAGTCTTTGCTGCTCTTAGTACTGTCTGCCAGAGTAAGGAGCTTCAGCTGCCTCCCCAGAATCCCCAGGACTGCGGAAAGGACATATCCTGCAAAAGAGAAGAGGATCAGAGCCAGCAGAGCTGCCCAGAGGGTACAGGGTTAGGGAGGGGCTGGAACGCAGGACCTATATCTGTCCCAAGGGTGTTGGGTAGGGTTACAGAGGAGGAAAATGAAACAAGGTCTGCAGAGAAAATCCCCATCTCTCTAGGAGTCCAAATTGTTAAAAGCTCTTTAATGGGACAGGGGGATCCCCATTATCCACTCAGGATCTAGATTATTATGTTTGTACTGTTCATATGTTCACAGATCTACTTTTCAGGCTTTGGGAAGAGTCCCTACTTCCAGATGGGCCCTTGCCCAGATACAGAAATTCCCAGTTCCCATAGGAAAATGCGTAGGTTTGCTTACTACTAAGGCCTACTTATAAGCCTGTCACTTGCAGGTTTTCATTGTTCAGGTCTCCCATCTGCCCCTTGCCCCCCTGGAACCTTCCTTTCCTCTGAGGGTCTTCATAATTCTCCTATCTGCCACAAATGCCCAAGGGAATTCTTCAATCGCTGGCCCGGTCAAGATGCCTGTTTTCCCTGTGGTTCTCAGGCCACACAACCTGAGGAGGGGCAAGACACGTGTATTTGCCAAGGGCTTGGTCGAGTGTTCCAGGTAAGGAGGAAGACAATGAATATTACTGTGTATGATAATCACCATGTGGTTTAAAGTGGCACTGTGCCTGCCTCTAGCACTCATTAAGAAGCTTCTAGTATAGATTCTAGTTCTTTCAGTAGTTTAATTCAGTTCCCACACCTTTTAGTATATATAAAGTACCTTCCCATATCCCTCTTCCATTTTTTTGGCCTCTCATTGATCCTCCATTCCCAAACCCTCAGTAGCAAATGAGCAAGAGGGGGACTATAAAGTTCAGAGGTGGGAAAGAGGGAATTAGCATCTATTCCTGTTCCTTTGAATTCTCATCTCAAGTCCTGTTCTATTGGAATTTGACACAGTCATGGCTCAAGTTTGTTTTGTTTCTAAGTTTAACAAGAGAAACAGAGACTTCAAGTTTGTCCCTCACATATACCCTAACCTAAGCCCTCCCAGCTCAGAGAGTTTTTGTATAGACAAATAGGCTGGTGAGATTCATTGAAAACTTCCAAGTGTGCATGCCATGAAAGTAATATATGTAATTGGACTCCAATATAATATGAGCCAACACTCTTGATCCTCTCCTCTAACTTCTCTCTGGTCTTAAAATCTCCAAACCCCAACTTGCTCTTGCCTTCTCCACTTCATCCCAACCCCATGTCTGAGCCTGTCTCTGAAGTCAGGGCTACAAAGCAAAAGAAAAAAGTTGAATGGGGAGAGAAATTGCATTCAGTTCATTCATTCAGCAAATGCATATTCAATGCTTCCTATGTGCCAGGTACTAGACCAGGCACTGTAAATACAAAAAGAAGCAGTCTTGCATATAAGTATCTTACACTCTACTGGGAAGAAACAACATATACATAGGTAAGTAAATATAAAATACATTCAGTGTAATGCCAAGTCATTTCTTAGGAGAGGGGAAGGTATTAACACTGGGAAGACCAGGAAAGGCTTCGTGTACAGTCACACACTGTTCACTTTCTAATCAGAAACATGCCCTTCTCCCACAGCCCAGTGATGGTCAATGCCCCTGTTTCCCTGGTTACCAAGATGTAGGAGAGCCTTATGGCTGTGTCAAGCAGGAGTATGGAACCTGTAGGGATGGGGCTATCCGGAACCAGGAGGGGCAATGTCTGACCAAAGGAGAGTGGACCAACCACTGTGCCCAGGAGGTACAAAGCTTATTCTATAATTTCCCCTTTTCTTCCCCACCCCCAAAGGTTACAGTGCTTTTTTACATAAGTCATTTTTTAAGAATATGCTAGCCCGTGATTTGTGGTCTACCTCTATCCACGTCAGGATGTTCTTTGGAAGAGGTTACCAAGAAAGGGAAATCTTTGTGTAGGTCTGTGCTACACCAGAGGATGTCCGTGGCTATGACTCAGTACTGGGGCTCTGTCTTTGCTGGGGGATGGACCTAAACGGAGAATGTGGGCCCCCATGCCAGGGAAGGCGACATATCCTGCAGCTCACCTGTCATGAAGGCATCCCACAAATCTCCATTGATGGTGATGGGAGTCAGGTATTATGTACCTCACATGCCAAAACTCTCTATAATGCCCTAGCCCTGCCACATCACAGTTAAAATGCACACTCAATACTATTAGACATGTAACTATAATACCCAAAGCCCTAGAAATCAATGTGTAAGTACACAGGGTTATAGGATAGTCAAAGACAGCTCAACCTCTACTGCAGTGTCACTGGTAATACCTCTGATATAGCCAAGGTTCCTGAAATATAATAGAGCCTTTCATAATCATTTGAATACAAAATTTATCTTAAAAAAGCCCTTGGTAAAATGGAGGGATAAGATATCATTTTTCTCATTGTACAAGGAAAGAAAATGAGGCAGAGAGAAGTGTCTGAACACTACAAACTATAAGCATCAAAAGTACTGACTTCTAGTCCAAAGCTTTGTCTCTAGGATTATGCATACCAGGCTAGCCCACTCTAGGAAGTGGGCAGCACTGGGCACTGTTTGGCTCTGTCCCTATTGCTCCTCCAACAGAGGTACATTCAGGTAGTACCCTTCCTCCCTTCACAATATACATGATGAACGAAATTGCCCCAAACCTTAATTAAACACATTACATCTTATCCCTTCATTTCTAGCTTAATTCTTACTTCCTGGATAAACCTCTTTCCCCTCGAGCTGTGGGGTTCCCATGTACCTCTGAACATAACCAGGAGTCTTCCCCTGTATATGTGGTCAGGACTGATGGTAAGGAGACTCAAAGTTGGGGTAAGGGAAACAACCTAAGTTCTAAAACTATGCCTAGTATCTGAACTCTGTTTCTGCAGTTTTGTAGGTCAGGTCCCTGCTGTGTGCAGCCTGTGTCCCTACCAAGTCAAGCTTATCTCTCTACCTGTTGCATGAGACATATGTCTTCCATGGATGAACCATGTCATCACAGTAAACTATGTCCTTAATCAGATCTTGGTTGTATATGACTCCAACTGAACCAGAGCTGGGTGTAATCTCAGGTTCTGTCTCCTGGTTCAACACATTTATTTTGTCCCTTTGTAGCCAAAAAAGAAAGATGCAGACCATTCTCGAGAACACAGAGGGAGGTAGATTTTTCTAGGCAACATAGGTACAGTGAACCTGGTGTCTCATTCTAGGTCGTGGTTTTCTGGGGTTGACCAGACCAGGGCCTGAATTGCTCTACTCACTTCATCAGCCAGCTGGGAATCCCAGACACCCAGCCCAGGTCCCAGGTGAGGCTCCTAGCTGACTTCATCAGTTCATCTCTAACAGCACCAGAATAATCTCTCTAGGACACCATTAGCATCCTTAAGGTCATTCAGTATCAGATCCAAATTGGTCTAGGTAATAACTAGCTCTTCCTCACTTTCAGATTCTTCCTCAGAAACATCCAGTGATGAAAATTTGAGTTCCCTCTGGGACCTGAACTTGAATTCTAAAGAGCCTGGCATTCTAAACCCCACAGCCTGCATCCATACCCATGATACCCTTGCCTTTCTAGTGACTCGTGAACACTACCCTGAATATGACCTGTAAGTACCTATAGGTACTAGGAGGCTATAGTGTGTAGCATTTTCCCATCATTGCCCCTTTTCCCTGAAGAGAGAATGTGAAACACTGAGGAAATGGTAAAAGCATTCTTTTTTCCCTGACTTAGGGGTCATCTATACAACACTCTTGGGGAATATGACTGGGGAGCTTTCCGGGCCCTAGCGGAGGACTCCTGGCTGAGTCTACATAGCCCCTTCCTCTTCCTGCACCAGTTTCAGCAGCCTGGGGTCTTTGTCTTCCGCCTGAGCAGTAACAGGCATCGAAAGATGGTTTGTCTGCCTTCTACACTGTGCTTTTCTCTGTCCCGATGAAGGATTTTTTCATAATTATTCCACACAGAAATATATCTTTTTCAGAGGGGAAAAATGCCTTGGGCCTAGACTCTTTATTATCAATGTTTTGAACCCTGGGGATGACTGAGCCTCTGTTCTAAGCCCACACCACTAACAACCCTGTAACCGTGTGTGTGTGTGTGTGTGTGTGTGTGTGTGTGTGTGTGTGTGTGTGTGTGTTAAGGAAAGAGTGCCAGAAAGAGAGGAAGTGTGTATAGCTGAAGAGGCCACAATGACACTGCTGCCCCCAGTCAAAGTAAGCTAGGAAATACAATCCACTTACAAATGGCATTGTCTATGTGGCCCACATATCATGTCAGACATGGATACAGGTGCCACACACCAAGATTTGTACCTGGACCTGGATCTGTCCATTTCACCCATTATTTAAGAAATTATGCCAGCTATGGATGTGAACCCATGTAGCTAGCTGCACCAAACAAGGGACCTAGTTTCTTTCCAATCCAGGTATGAATCCGTTTTCAAATAAAAATCCTTGGAATTACTAGATAGAATTATAAAACTGGGGTTATTTAGCTCCTGCTAAAATATTCAGGCTGTTCATACCTTGGCCACCCTGGCAGGCAGAGTAGAGCCATAACTCTAACAGGTCTCTTCCTGTCCAGTACGTCCGTGTCCTCCCACCAGGAGGTCAGTGCTTTAGGGATGAGCCCTTTGTTCCCACAACACCCAGATACCTGATTCAGACTGGGATTGCAAAGACTCCCACACCCCAGAAGAAACCAGACTGGCCTGTGGTTCTTGGATTAATCTTCCTTCTCCTGGGACTCTGCCTGCTTCTTTTGGTGAGTGATATAGGAGAAATAAATCACTGTCAAAACCAACTCTAGTCCTATCTTAGTCCCATTTCCTAAAGGCCATTATCTTCCTTCTGGAGTTCATTCCACTGGGGTTATGGGAACTAATCATCCTTGAGATGTCCAACTGTCTTGGTCCCCAGTCCCTGCCAAGGGACTCTTCCGCTTTCAGAGTTCCTCCAGAGTTTCTGAAGGGAAAAACTGCTTTCCCTCTTAATTCTGCATCATGGGGTAATTTTTTATCTTTCCACACCCCATTATGTGGTCCTCAGGCTCAATGTCATGGCCTGGGCTGGGCCAGAAAGTCTACTCCCTGCTCTTCATTCCGGATTCATCAGCAAAAATACAAAATGGAAACCTACTCCTCTCCTGGAACTTTGCTGACATCAGTGAAACAGGACCAGGCTGGCCAAGACTTTTCAATTCAGAGGATGGCTGGGAGCCATGGTGGGTGTTTGGTCAAGGACTAGAATCCATGAAATCATGTATTCATGACCCCACTAGGCACAAGCACTGTCTGAACCTTATATTCACAATCCCTCCCCTTGAATCACTCATCAGGCAGAGTCCATTTTGTGTTTGTAGGTGGGTGCTGGGAAGCTGAGGAGCAGCTTGATCTCGAGTGGTTTGATACAAATGCCTTCTTCAGGATCCTACAGAGGCAGTCTCTGTCAGTGACAGCCAAACTGAGTGAGACCAAGGAGGAGGTAACTGGCAAAATTCGGGCCACATTTCTCTTGAGGAGAGAGTGACAAGAGGAGGAAGAGATGGATCAAGAGGTCTCAAAACCAGGGAAATGGCAGTCTGAAGAAATTAGATGGGGTGGACAAGAAGACACCAGCAGGAGCAAAGGGATTGGGAGATTACAGTGGTTTAGGACTATTTTCACAAACCTCAGAGGTTTAGAGCAAACCCAAGGGAATCAGTATAAGAGAGAGAGGAGGCAGGAGGGAAGCTAGAGGGGTGGTTTCTATAGGGTGACTCCTCTATGAAAAGAGGGAGTCGAATTAGATGATTTCTGAGAGCCCTTCCATCTCTAACCTAGTATACCCAGATAGATCCCAGAAGCCCAGACTGTGTGGGCACATCAAACCCACAGCCTCACTCGACCAAGTCAAAGGAATGAGAAAATGAATTCACAAGAGACATGAAGTGAGCAGGTCAGGGGTACCCCAGGAGGAATGTTAAGTACCTTTTCAGTGGGACATTGCCCTTTCTTTCCAATTTGTCTTTAAGGAATTTTGCTTTTTCTGGAGCCTCTCCACTCACAGGCAGCAGGGGGCACTGCAATCATAGCATTAAAATGTGGTAGCCAGAGTCTGAGAGCTGTGATCCACCCTTTCCTTCCAGCTAAAACTTCTCTCCCTAAAACTTTTGAGAGAAGTCAGTTCCCTCCGAGAGCTGTGGTATATGAAGCTCCGAATTCCTACGGCCAATGACCTACATCTGGGAAGCATCCAGAAAGACCAACAACAGGTGGTCCCTTCACCACTTCTTTCCCCAGCTCCCCTGTGACTCATTCCCTGATCACTACACACTCTTTTCCCTTCTCCTCCTTCGTGCTCACCCCCCCATCCCATTCCTTATTTATATTGCTACCTCCACAGGTTATTTAAATAATAACAACAAAAATAGCAATCCTCATTCATCATCGTCATCACATTTATCAGACACTAAACAACTTACAAAATATTCTCCCCCCCCCCCCCCAATAACTCTGTGAAGTAGGTAAGTATCGCTGTAGTAAAACAAGTATCATTGTCCCAATTTGAAACTGGGGAAATGAGAGAAGTTAAAGGACTTGCCCAATGTTACGAGATTGATCCAGGACTTAAACCTCAGTCTTATGGCTCCAAATAAAAATGTTCATGGCTCCTACGTTCCTAGGACTCTCTCACACCCTTTGCCACAATAGTGTTCCACCAGTCCAGAACTACATGGGCTCTCTAGCTGCTGGACAGCAAGGGACTCCTTACCTGTTCCAGTTGCTCTTGTCCCTGGTTACTGAAAGCCCTGGGAGTGAGCAGACCTGCTCTGATCTGTTCTCAGATTGCCCAGGCAACTGCAAGGGAGGCAGAAGAGGAGGCCAGGAGAAGGCAAGAGCTGGCAGATGAATATGCTGAGAGCCTGAGACGACAACTGAAGCTGCTACGCCAAGACTTAAGAGCCAGGGAATTGCAATGGGCAGCCTTTGGCTCAGCCCTGAGGGAGGCCCAGAGGCTACTGACAGCAAAAACAAACCCCACATCAGAGAAGACATGTCTGTCTGCAGAGGATCCTGATAGGTGGGTATTTAGGGTACCTCAAGGTGGGAATCTAGAATGGAAAGGATAGGAAGTTAACCAGTATCTCCAGGAAAATCAGTCTTAAAATCATGGTGCTCTTGGGTGGGGGAGATACCTAGAAACCCAGATGGTATGTCCTGACAGTGGAGCCAGGCAAGGGAGGTAGTCAGCTGGGGTGAAACATACAATGGGGCACAATGAAAAATACTTATTCGATAATATTTTTCTAGGTATGCTCATTTTTAATACAAAAAATCATCTCCCATAGCAAATAAATATTTCTTTTATCATGTCAAATAAGCATGTGATACTGTGAAGGCTCAAAGGCTCTGATAGAGAGTAAGCTATAGGAGATGCAATTTTCAAAGCTTTTTCCCAGCTCTATCTGACATTCATACATAGGCACCCAGGAATCCTAAGAGTGTCCTTCTCTTACCCTGAATTTCAGTTCCCCCTCCAGAATGTGAAATCAATGCCTCTTGAACTGCAGAGAAATTAATTAGGAAACCTCTATAGAATGCTCTGCCCTTTCAATCTCTGGGCCCAAACAAGGCACACAAGGCAAATATCTCAAAACTAAACATATGGAGCACATTTCTCCCCATTAACCAGCCCCTAAAAGAGCAAGAAATTGAACCCTACCCCATGGTCACAGGAAATCTCCCCAAATGGATGCAACAATGGGCCGTCTGTCCCAGGTTCTTCTGAGTGAAGGTCAACGACTGAAGGCCTGGGGCATTCTGGGGACTGGCACTGGGGCTGAACTGCTCCAATCAGGTGAGTACCCTCAGAATCTGGGTTTGGGACTTCCAAAGTCACCAACATTTTCCCATTCTCATCCCCTCCACATACAATACTTGCCTGCCTTCCCTTTTTATTCCCCAAAGCATTAATTATCAGTGGGTCTATAAAAGTCTGAACTAAAGAGAGAATCCTAAACAACATCTTATAAGCTGACAAGAAAATCCTTCCCAAGAAAACGATATATAAGTCTGTCACAATGTTACCACAAAAGAAGGAGGAAGAGAGGGAAAAGAAAAAGTACAAGATATTTGGAGGGTTCTGTTCAGTGCAAGGGTACCTGTCTTCAGAATTCCATATAGACAAGATAAAGTAGGAGAAAAGTTCTGACTGGAAAGAAAGGAAAAGTAAAAATAGAAAGATGAAAGAGGGGGCAGGGAAACATATTAAATTGTTGCAAGGATTTAAGTGAAATGTAAGAAAGTGTACTCAAAGTGAGACACTGGTAAAAATTAATAAGAAACCCCAGAATGTTGCTTTCTCTGGAAATCTCTAAAGAAAGAAGACACTGTTCCTTGAGACAGTCTGCCTGGATCAGTAAGATCTTTATAGCCTATGGGATCTAGAAGTCTCCAACATTTCCAGTAAGCCCCTGGTCTCTGTCAGCACAAAATTTTGAACTCTCTTTGTAAAGCCCTAACCTAGATATAGAAGAAACAGAAAAGTCCCTTGTTCTTTGGGAACTCCTTAGTCTGTCCAGTGCTGGATTTACAGTTCTTGTTAGACCCATTTAATTGCTAACAAATAAAACCCAACTTGATCCAATTGTCACAGTGGGCCACTGTTAAACAGGCAATCTCTTTTCCCTGCAATATCAGGAGGTACCTCAGGGGTTCCTGATTTCACCTTCATGAAGCCCATCACCAGGCTCCTGGTACCTGGCCCCAACTGTGCAATGCTCCCAAGTAATGGATACCCTGGTCCCATTCCTCCTGGTTACTTCATCCACCCAGGCACAGGAAGGTTGCTTCCAGAAGCAGGAAATCTGGGCTATGACCTGCTGAATTCCACCCTGGTTCCCACTACAGATGTAACAGCAGGTAAACCAGAGGCACCAGAAATGGGTCTTTTTGGATCTGGTCACAGATCTGAGCTACAGTTTGGTAGTGGGGTTTATAGGGCCCTTAAAGGACCTTCTGTCATATCCCCAGACCATGATCAGGAACTACAAAGGGACCACCCATGTATCCCCAGATACTTCTACTGAGATTAATTCTTAGAGACAATTTTATCATGTCTGCAGTATTATTTTCTTAGACAGACTACTCCTTTTATAAGGATTTGGCATTAAAATGCTTTATAATGGGTGATGAACCATAGAATTATACCATAGAATGAACCACAGAATAATAGAATAGAGAACCACATTCTCTTCATTCCAACAGCAACCCTTTTCAATACAGAGGGGATACCCACAGATCAGAAAAACAGAGAGTAATCTGGGTTGGGGAAGGGAAAAGGATACCTAGAGTCTTCTCTATCCATCTACTTTGCAGTACATCTACTAGGAAAGCAGTCCTAGATCTTCTCTGTCTCTTTGTCTAGGTGGTGTTCGAACATGCAAAGGCCCTATCCTCCCCTATATCTCTTATCCTATCTGTCCTGCTACCAGCACCCCCATAACAACATGTCTGCCAGTCCTTCAATCAAATAGGACATCTCAACTAGGGGGACTCATGACAGATCCTGCAACAGGGCTGGAGGTACCTGTGTTGGCTGTGACTGTTCATCCTGACACTGGACAATGGCTTGCTATTGGAGGAACATACTGTAACCCTCTTACAAAGACCTTGGCACCCATAGAAATTGGAGGCCCCATGGAAGATCCAATCACAGGAAGCATCTCTCCAATTCTAGGAGTTGGGTTGGATGAAAACACAGGTTACCAGCTCCTAGTCCAATCCCACCACACTCGTTTCCCTCCACCTTGTACATGATGCCCCCTGTCTTTCCATGTTCTGGTCCTAGTCTAATCCTAATCTCACATTCTCCCTACTCTGTCCTCTACTTACCTGCATCCCACCCCACCCCACCTCCAAGTCCTATCCATGCCATCTCTCTTACCAATTCCCTACATCAGTACTTTTCAGGAAAAAGGAAGGGAGAATAGGAAAATGGATAGGGCTGAAGTGGGTTCTAGAGAGATTCTAATTCTTCATCATTATCAAGAATGTAGACTCTCTCAGCACACTTTCTCTTCATTTTTCTACTTCCTTTTCCAGTCTCTCTTCACCACTGCCCATGCCCCATTGCTACTCTTATCTTCCTCTCTTTCCATTTCTGTGCCTCATTTCTCCCCCCTCCTCTCTCCCTCACCTCTTATACTTCCCTGCTCACATCTCTCTTGGGTCACCTTATTGTCCCTCTCCCATCTCTACCTCTCAGTTTTTTGCTTCCAGGTGAGGTCCTTGTACTGGGAGGCCTGAGGGACAGCTCAGGAAGCCTCCTGTTGCCTGGGGACTGTTTTATGGAGCCACTGAGTGGGAAGTCAGCCTGGTTTCGAGGGGCTTGTCTACAGGAGGGCCGGATAGTACCCCATGCAGGGGGTCCCCAGGCCTTATTAGATGCCAATGTGCTGGCTGCCCAGATGCACGTGATGGAAGTGTTACAGCAAGTCCAAGAGAGCCCAGGCTTCCGGGGGCATGGAAAGATGGAAGCTGCAGCCAGGGACCTGAGACGGTCACTCTCCTTAAGTCTGTACCACCTCTTGCACCAGGTTCAAAGACTGGAAAGACAGCTCAAGGCAGCATCTGACATCAAAGCCATGGGTGGCAAGATGGGTATGTTGGTAATTACAGTGTGAGGTATCATAGTTCAGAGTAACCACAATTTCAAAATGCTATATTTTTTTGTTCAGTGCCTGAGCTTGGGGACAAGGCTGCATCCATATTAGCCATACTCAGCAGATTCAGCTGACATATGAACAAAAAATAAATGAAATATTTCCTAAATATTTTTATGGAATGAAAAAACTCTGTTCTCTCCCACCAACCCCTGTCACCTCTGTCTTTCAGAGGACCCATGTTACCTAGAGTGAGGTGAATAGAAGGATTCTGGGTTCTTTGTAACTCCATAAAAACTGACATTTTATTTTTATGTAACATAATACTTCCCATGTTCCTTTCCTAGCTTCTCTCCCAATGAAGGTTTCCCCTCTCCTATGAATATTTGGCTTCTGTCCCAGTCTGTAATACCTCTCATCTGTCCTTATTCACTTGCTCATTCCCTTGAAAATTCTTTATATTTGTATGGCACTTATGTACTCTTCCAAGTGCTTTTTCATATGATCTCTCATTTGATCTTCAAGGCATCTTTGTGAGGTAGGTAAGACAGGCATTCTTATCCTCATAATTCAAATGGAGAGCTAAGGCACAGAGAAATCAAGCAAATCCCCAAAGGTACCACTGCAGAGTGAGTTAATAGCACAGCCAGGCATAGCCAGGACTAAAACTTTGGTCTCCTGGGTCCTCTCCCTTCTCAATTTTTATTCCTGGCAGACTTCTAGTTCCCACCTACTGAACACTTGCATACATGGAGTTCAGTTCTTCTCTGAGACTATGTAGAACAAAGATATTACCACCAGCTTCCTAAAGTGATATAGTAATTTTATCCCGCCCCCCCCCCCTTTTTATCTGGCTGCTCCAGAGAGGTTCAGAACATATGTGCAGGGAGTTAGTCTTGTAAGATCCTAGGTTGGGCCCAAATAGCAGTAAATAGTGAATATTTCCTAGGGTACCTCTCTGGTTAAAGAAATGACCCTTTGAGCCTAAAGGGAAAGACTCTTAGTACATACTTTAACCCTACCACTATCTTTCTGTCCTTTCCTGTGTTAGGGATGATTCAGTATCCTGGAACAGAAGTATGGATCCCAGCTGTGTTTGGGATGGAAATCCCAGACCCTGCTGGCTCAGGGCTTTTGGTACCCATCCTGGGCATGAAATGCAACTGGAACTCTGGTCAATTTATTCCACTGGCTGGTACCATGGAGGACGCTGATGGCAAAGGTAGTGCGGGAATCCAGTTATTTGTGAGCATCTCTGTGGGGATTTGAAAATGCTCTGTGGGGAGGGAAAGGCATGGACAAACCCGGGGAGCTACCAAATGGAGTGGAGGATATGGTAGAAGAACTTGGTTCTGATATTGCCTGCCCAAGTACAAAGGATTCCTTTTCCAATTTCATCCACCCTCAAGACTTCTGAGACATATAACAGAGAATTAAAGATTCCAAAAGCCAAGTAAGACTGATTCTCTTATCAGGTGAGGATTGATCTTTTTTCCTGGAAAGGAACCTAGGTGGCAAAGAGCCTCAGTCTCCCCAGGGCCTGTCTACAGGCAATCACTTAAAGTGAGTTTCAGATCTCATAGCAGCAGATGGGATATTAGATGCTGGAAACAGTCTTTCTCATTTGCTTCAGATTCTTCCTCATTCCTAGCCTCTTTCCCACTTAACTATATTTAACTATTTAACTATGATCACTGAAGCTGTGGCTGGGATCCCACAGGTCTTATTCCAATTTCTATTGGAGCCCGAACCATCAACCCCATGACAGGGGAACCTGGTCCTGTCATTGGTGCCCAGATTGACCCCTGTGTTGGAGTAGTGGTGCCTATTGTCCAAGTACTAGGAGTCCTGCCTCGAGGAGTAGAAGATTCCAACTTGGTAGGTGAAGAAGGCTGATGGAGGAGTATTGTTAAGAAGGGGAAGAGAGGGTGAATAGAATCCTAAAAAAATTAAAGTGCTACAGAGAGGGGCTTTCACTATTCTCTAACTTTGGTAGCAGCTTTAGAGATAGAAGAAGACATGATATGTAACAATCCTGCTCTTCCCACACTGTTCCTATATAACTTACTTTCCTCTCCTGTGGCATAATATACAACTCCACACCCTGTCCTGGTGACACCAGGGTCTCTGTGAGGGAACAGAGAATGGAGAACTCTGACATTATTTTTCTGTACCGTTTTCATCAACCTGGGACAAAGATGGAGACTGATAGGTGGAGAGGGCATGGGGAAAAAGTCACCATCTCCATCTACTTTGGGGATCCTTGACCCGAATGAAGAGTTCATGCATGGCAGAGGATTTAAGAATCACCTAAGGCAAAGTAGGGCTGAGTAAGCCATGTTTTCCAGACTGTCTTACTGGAAAAGGAACTGGGTGCCCGAGAGCTGTACTGGCGTCACCAGAGGGAGGATGAGGAACAGCTTATGGAGGACTTGGAGACTCTTAGTCAGGAGATCCTTGAAACTCACAACTGGGATACGCTAATAGAAGTGAGATGATAGAGGCTTCTCTTTATTTTTCCTATTTCTCTAATCTGGCCCTGTACCCTTGAAGTTGAAAGCATTACTATAGTATTTGTTTCCAGAGCCTTTCTCATTAAACCAACGGGAACACAACACCAAAAATGTAGAAATAGGTCCCAAGAGTTCCTAGTTCTATCACCCTTTGATTTTTCAGGATTATAGAGATTAAAGGATAAAGACTAGATGGTGTAAAACATTCACATTGAGGTATTCGATTCTGACCATTTGCCTCTTTACTGCTATTCATAGCTGCTGCCTCAAGACAGATTGAGGGTAGCTGAACAAACCTGCTGTAACCTGGAGTCCAGCTCGCTTCAGGAAGCCCAGAGGAGAGCCAGAGTCCTAATGCCCCACTCACTGAAGCTGGGGCTACTCACTCAAGGTGGGAAGAGAAAAGACCTTGGATATCTAACTCAGATAGATGTTTCCCAAATGCCAGAATAGTTGTCAAGAGGGCATACTGAGGGCTAGGAAATCTGCTATCCCATAACTGTCCAGGTGGGTGCTCCATCTTGTTTGGGGGGTTCAATGTCATTCCTTTCTCCCTAAGATTCCTCAAAAGATCTTAGAAATCTATTCTGGCGGTGCCTTCTAAAGCCAAGAGGCCATTGTCCATACCCCCAACCCTCATTCTGGACAACTACTACTATTCGCCTCTCTTTTCTGCCCTCCCCAGTAGACAGAGAAGAATGGGAACAAGAGGCACAGGTGGCTCAGGGAGTTCGAAAAGTCCTACAGGGCCTGGGACAGGCAGTGGAGAAACTCAGGCAGGAAGGTGGTCGACTGCATGGTCAAGAGAAGGAAATGTGGAGGCAGCAGAGCAAATACCATAGCAAACAGAGCTGGCATCGGACTAGAAAGGTGAGACCTTAGGATAATTGAAATGGGAGAGAGTAGCGCTCACAGAATCACACTTTCTCAGTACTAGAAGGGAACTCAGAGATCATTTAAATGTAATTAGGAAATGTTTAACAAAATAAATAAAAACTCAATACAACATAATGTTAATTTGTGGTTTTCTAAGTCAATATTGGTATTTGAGTTTGACACCAATGATAGTTCAATTACCTACATGATCATTAATTTCTCCAAGGCATTTTAAAAAGGATTCATGTTTCAAATATACATAATATGAGGCCCTAACTCTACCTCAGATTCAATTCCTGACTGTACATTTTTACTATTATCTCACTTTCATCCTAAGTACCCTTTGAGATTTACCTTATTGGGATAGGATTTGACTCATATGTAAGCAGACTTGGAATGTCATAGACTGATAGGGAGCAGTAGTTTTAATTGAACCATTGGCTAAGATTTCTCTATCCTAGGTTGTTCTGTATCTCTCTGGTGAGTTCCAGGAACTAATGAGGGAAACACAGGGAACCTTGGATGAGGCCATTAGTCAGCTGCAATACATAAGAGATCTGAACCACCTACAGCTCTTACAGATCCAGGTACCAGTTTATTGATTTTGGGTGGAAGGGGGGAGGTAGGGACAGGAAGAGAGAGGGAATCATGGGTGTCCATAATTGGTGAAGTCCAAGAGACATACTACTCAACTTTGTATAATAGGTGGGGCTTTACACTGTCCCAATTTTCTGTGGTCTAAATGCCACAGTGGGTATTTCAGATTCTCATCGCCAGGAGCCCTGTGTGTTTGGAGAATTACCCAGGAGGCAGATTCTATGGGGAGGATGCTGCTTCTCTCAGGGACGGGGCTGTTGCCTGTCCTTTGTTGGTCCCATTACTGAGGAGCTTCACACAAATGCTGAAGGGAACCCAAGGTCATTGCCCAGTCTTTGGGGATCAGGGACAAGAAACAGGTGAGGGCTAATTACTGGTCAGGCTTGTTATCTTCTAAATTTCTCTACTCATTCATGTCTTTATCAGACAAATCTGGCCACTATCACAATGAAAAAATATAAAGAGCTTTATACCAGATCTTTCTATTGAAAGCAGAATTTCCCATTAGACTTTTGAGCTAGGGTACCATGGGAATGTATGAGGCAAGAAGCTGCAACTAACTTATACTACAATTCAGTCCAACAAGAATTTAAGTGCCAACTATGGTCAAAATACTCTCTAACCAGATCTATATATCCAACCCCAGTTTGTTCCCTACACATCAGTCTGTCATTACCAATTGCCTACTAGATATTTCAAATTGGATATCCCAGAGACATCTCCAATTCAACATGTTCAAAACTGAACACATTATCTTTCCCATCCAAATCCTCCTTCTTCCAATTACCCTATTTCTGTTGAAGGCACCATCATCCTTCCTGAAGCCCAGGTCATTTACTTGGACATTATCTTCTCCCTGCCTTCTCATCTCCCTCACCCTCATAGCAAATCAATTGTCAAGTCTTACTCTTTCTACCTCTGCAAAATCTCTTGCATCTGACCCTTTCTCTCTACTCCTATAGCTACCACCTTATTTCAGGCTCTAATCACATCTTTCCCAGATTATTGCAATAGCTTCCTAATTGGGCTCCCTGCCTCAACTCTCTCCCCACTCCTGTCCATCTTCCTCACTGGTGATAAACTGAGTTTCCTTAAGCAAAGATGTGAACTGGTCACTTCCCTACTCAATGAACTCCAATGACTTCTTATTGCCTGTAGGATAAAATACATATTTTTCTTTTTAGCTTTTAAAGCCCTTCACAATCTGGCCCCAACCTATCTAACCTCATGAAATCCTGCCTATACTCTGTAATCCAACCAAACTGGCCTTTTCTCTGTTCCTCATACAAGACACCCCATCTCTCATTTCCATGCCTTTTCACTGGCTGTGCTCCTTGCCTGGAATGTACTCCCTTTTTTCACCTATACCTTATAGAATCCCTCTTTTCCTTCAAAACATAGGTTAAAAGCCACCTTCTACATGAACTTTCCTGATCCCAATAACTAATGTCCTTGATCCCAATAACTAATGTCTTCCCTCCCTAACTACTTTGTACTTAATTACATTGTATGTATTTTCATTTATTCTCTTTAAATTTTTGTATGTATTTATATATACACTTGTATCTCCCATTAGAAAGTGAACTCTGGCAGGAAGGGATTGTTTCATTCTTTGTATTTGTGTGCCCAGTGCTCAGCATGGTGCGTGGCACACAGTAGGCACTTAAGTGCTGGTTGATTTAATGATAATACAAAGACAAAAACATAATAACCTCTACTCTATAGGAGCTTGTACTCTATTGGGGGATTTCAAAACATGTACACAGAGAAGTAAACAGGGTAATTTGATAAGAGAAGAGATCAACAACTGGAGAGATCAGGAAAGGTTTCAAAGAAGAGGTGGTACCCGACCTGAGAGGCAAGGGGGAACTACATTCTAGGAATGGGAAACAGCCTATGTAAATGCATGCTAAGCTCTGGGAACTCTAGTAACCCAGTTTGACTATAACATGAAGAGTTAGAGTCCATGTCTGTGAAGTGGAGTAAAATGAACTAAGATGGAAAGATAAAAATACCAAGTTATGGAGTTTGTATTTTATCCTAGAGGTAATAGGGATCTGCTGAGGTATTGGGTTTTTTGTTTTGTTTTGTTTTAAGCAAGGGAGTGACATGACCTCACTTGTGCCTTAGGAGGGTTACTCTGACAACTACGTAGAAGATAGATTAAAAAGAGGAGAGACAAGAGCAAGTAAGAAGATAAATTAGATTTTTGTAGTCTAGGTGAAAGGTGATAAGAATCTGAACAAGAATGTGAGTAAAGCAAAAATATATGTGAATAAAGTAAAAGATTCAAGAAATTTACATAGGTAGAATTAAGACTACAAACAGAAATACTGTGCTGTCTTCTGACTCCAGTCTGAGAAGTGCTCAGCAACTTATTGCTTCCCTTCTGTGCAGATGGAAACAAAGTCCAATGCCACTGGACTTTGCCACTTTCCTCTCTTCTGAAGACCTTTGACAGCAAACTCCAAGCTTACCAAGTGGGAGCTGAAGTGGTAGAACAGCAGTACCCCAAACCAGGAAACTCCCCTCCCCACAAGGGTACCTTATCTTTCTAAACCTTATTGCAATAGCTTGTATTGGTGATAGTAATAGTACTTGTTTACACTGAACCTGACTAGAAAAAGGGCATAAACCCAGAGACAAGAAGAAATGAAGCTGTAGAAAATTAAAGTCTTTTGTCTGATGCACTTGAATTATTATAACTTAGAAAGTTTCCTCTGGACCAATAGGAAGGACTAGGGCTTAGTACTAAGTACCATTGTTGTTGCTGGTCATTTTCAGTCATGTCTGACTCTTTGTGACCCCATTTGGGGGTTGCACGAAAAGGATACTGGAGTGGTTTGCCATTTCTTTCTCCAGCTTATTTTATAAATGAGGAAACTGAGGCAAACAGGGTTTAATGAGTTGCCCAGGGTCACAAGTATTTAAGGTCAGATTTGAATTCAGTTCTTCCTGACTCCAGGTGTAGCACTCTATATCCACTAACACCTACAGTGCCTTATCTCTATCTTGTAACAGGCTTTCAACAAATGTTGGCTGATTCGACTAATGCATAAGTAGTGCTTCATGAAGTTAAATCTGGGAGAGTAATGCTCTTATTTTCTTTTTCACTTATTTGTATGAACCAGAAGAGTCAGTGAGCAAGCCAGATGATTCCCCATGAATCTCTTTCTCACTGCAGACCTCAGAAGTGTTTTCCAGAGGCACCTCTACACTCAGGCAAGTCAGCAAAGTGAGCTGGTTCCAATGCAGCCATCAGACCTTTCTGCCAGGGAGTTTGTGATTTACCAGCATGGCCTCTCGATGCTACAGTTCCTTACACCTCAAATCAAGGTAAGCCTGTGATGATCTCCCAGCATCCACAGCAAACTAAACTGTCAGAAACAAGGTGATAGAGAGTGGAAGAGGAATAGCACCATGTGAGCTTCCAAGCCCTCAGTTTCAAAGTAACCTCACCAGCTCTGAGTTTAATCTTTCTAATGAGAAAATTGGCAAATTGATTGCCTCAATTTTGCAGAAGACCTTTTAAATGCTCTTAATTTTATTGGCTTTACTTGCCCAGGAACAATTTGAGTTGATGTATCAATGCACTTAACTCAAATTAATCTAGTTGACATTGCACAGCTGAGTTGAACAAGGAATTTTTCCAGTGCAATTCAACATTTTTTTTCAGCATTTACTATGTGCTAAGCACTGGAGAGACGAAAATGGAAAGTGATGTAGTAACTGCTCTCAAGGAGCTCTCCGTCTAGTAAGAGAGATCAAGCATATAAACAAATAGGTATTTTACAAGGTAAAATGTAATATTGGCAAAGGAGAAATGCAAAATACTTTGAGAATATTTGAAGAGAAAGCTTATTTACAAATGGCAGAGGTGGGTAGCAGACAGTGACACATGAGTTGGACCTTGAAAACAAGAGAAGAATTTCAATGGAAGGAAATGTAGAAAGAATACATTCAAGACATAAGGAGTAGCTTAAGTGAATGCTTGGAGGCAGAAGAGAGTAGCATGAGTTAGTAGTCCAGTTTAGCTATGACATACAAGAAAGCAACAGTTAGTCTGGAAAGGAAGGTTGGGGCCAGACAAGAGCACTTTCAAGTGCTATGGTGTTTTATCTCATAACAATAATAATAATAATAATAATTCAGCAGAGAGTATGACATTGTGGATAAAGTCCTGGCCTTGGAGTCAGAAAGACCTGGGTTTAAGTCCTGGCACTGACATATACTACCTGTGTGTTCATGGCTTGCCTGAATGGATAGAGGGGGAGTATCCATACAGAAGCTCCCAACAGCAATGAAATGACAGGTCTTGTTTAAAAAAGAAGGAAAGAAAACAATGAAGATCACATTTTACAACACTTTAAAGATCACAAAGGGCACTCCTCACAACCAATATAGGAATACAAGTATTATTATCCCATTTTACATATGAGGAAACTGAAGCTTGGAGGGATTAGGTGATTTGCCCAAGATCACACAGCTAGTAAAATAGGATTCAATTCCAGACTTCTTGACTCCAAGTCTAGTAGGTTTATTCACTACACCAGGGGTGAAGAACCTGTGACCTTAAGGCCACATGTGGCCTTCTAGATCCTTAAGTGCACCTTTTGATTTCGATTCAGTCAAAAGACTGCATTTTAAGGATCTAGAAGGCCATAGCCGGCCTCAACACCACAGGTTCACCACCCCTGCACTCCATCATTACATGCTGCTTCTTAATCTAAGAAATAAATAGGGAGTAACTGAAAGGTTTGATCAGGAGTGGCCAAGCCAAATCTATGCATTAGGAAGATTATCTTGGCAACTGTGTAAATTCCTATAAGAACAGTGATTTGTTTCCCTTTCAGGCTCCAGAAATCACCCTGCACATTGCTTCCAGCCTCCCAGCTATCCATGCCCCAGGCAATGTCTTCCACAATTTTTTCTTCTTTCAGGTATTCCAACTTCATTCCCAGCCAAGACTTTCAGAATTCTAGGAGCTAGTAAAGAAAGCAAGAAACTTAAATGACTATGTATATATGTATATACATACATATAAATATATATATGCACAAAATGCATGCACACATGTATGGATACATTGTATTATACATGTTTGTCCATATATATGTATATATTACATACATATTTAAGAAATATTTCTTAATCCTTAATATCTCCCATTGGAAGGAAATTCTTTAGCTAAAGGATAATAAATGCCACTGAGTAAGAGCTTTCCTAAGTCGGTGAGATGAATATGTCCTGGCTTGTGCCCAGAGATTCATAAATGGCCATAAACCCATCTGTCCTTTTCAAACCTAGTGACTCTAAAATGGTATTTCCTTTAAGTCATGTGATCCACCCTCAGGAAATCCTGGCCTCCAGAGTACCTCTACACAAAGAATGATTTGCAACTGTTTCTCTTCCCCACAATTCTTAAGATATGCTTAGTAAGGGAGTGCCTGTCTGGCAGTTCCAGACAAGCAAATGGGAAACCAGGAGTAAAAAAAAGATCATTTTGTCTCAATAACTTAAGGGAAGACAGACTTTGGATAAATGTTAAAGGGCTAGTAAATGGTTTGTATTTAATACTAAAATTTAAAGGATATAAGGAAACAAGGAAGAATAAGACAACTGAAAATTCAGCCATAACCAGAGTATTAGGAAAAATAGGAAAATGGAAGATACCACTAAAGGAGTAGTAGCTGAATAAGTTTTAATACAATAAAGGATTAATAATCTAGATACTACACATTTTCCCATAATTACTTATAGGACAAAAATGGAGAAAAGACAGAAAAAATTGGGAGAGAGTAAAAAGTTTCTCCACAGAAATGAATTAGTAGGAAGTTTCCTTCAATTCAACTAAATTCAACAAATATTTATTAAGCATTCATTCATTCAAGGCATTTCAGGGAATGTAAAAACAAAACAATATAATTGGCCTAAAGAAGCTTATATACTATAGGAAATATAAGGTGCATATAAACAGGCAGAAGAAAAGGAGGGAGAAAGCACTAAGTACAGAGAAGTTAGGAGACCATGCAAGGCTCCTCAGAGGAAGCTGTACTTAGATGAGCCTTGATGTGAACAAAAAACATTCTAGGCATGAGGTAAAACTTATATGAATGCATAGTGGTGGAAGATTACACGTCAGATTTAAAGAGTAAGGTGGCAATAGTCTAAATGAGTCAGAACATGGAGTTTCTAGAATACTGAGTCTTTGCACTCTTTCTTGGGTTGAATTTTCAAGCTACTCCTTTAACTTTGGTTCCAATATTCCCATAATAAGAATATAATTGATGGGTATCCCCACCTTATAATTCTGCTGGGAGAGGGGTCAGGAATTGGGGATATAACATTAATACAGATAAATCAATATAAGATAATCTGAGGAGAGAGAGCACTAGCAACTAGTGGGATCCGATAAAGGCTTCTCATTGGAGGTAGCACATGACAGGAGCTGTCAAAGTGGACTCTATTCCCACATGACAACATTACACCAGAGTGAAGCCTGCTGTCACCTCAGAATGGAAAACAGAAGTCCACGAGCACCCCCTAAAGCTAAGACTATCCAATCCTCTCCCTGATTCCCCTTTCACCTCCTTGCGAGGCCCCCCACAATCCCCATCATTCCCCAGCTCCACTCTACCCTTCCCTCTTTGATTTGTCACTTTGCCCTTCCTGAATGTCAGACACAAATCCACTCACCCTTTCCTTGATATGTAAAACAGGCAGCCCAACCTTCCCTTAATTGATTTGTAAAACAGAGAACTCCACCTTGCTTAATCTGTAAACAGGCAGAACCCCCACCCCTTGCTTACCCTTGATTAATCTGTGGGTGGGAGACCCAGCCTAGGGTTTCCCCGCCAGTGGGAAATTCAAGTGTACACTGACCAATCATTGGAGTTTCAGCCTACATCACTGTAATTTCATCTTAAGTAACCTAGTTAGGAACCTCCTTTATTAAAAGGCAGTACAGTTATGTTGGTAGAAGAATATGTAGTATGTAGAAATATGAAGGAAAGTGAAATAGTCTGAGTAATGGCTTATGCTAGCCCATCCTCACCCCATTTCTGGTCAGTTTTCTCTTACTTATTTTTGGCTCTTGCCTGCTTAACCTCCTTGCTAGGTTTATCTCTTCTAGGCTCAGTGCTTTCCATCTGCAGATGATTGCTCCGACTGAGTACCCAACACTGCCCGAGGCTGCTACTCATCACACCTTGGATCTAGCATCAGCCAGATTCCGGACATTGGCCATAGACCCCACCCCTTGAACGATGGAACCCTGTGAGGCAGGGACAGCTCTACGCCCCTTCCCAGCGAGAAGCAGTTCGGGAAGCTGAGACCATCGCCCCTTGTCCCCAAATGATTTTGGGTGCCATCTGTTTAAGGGGGGAATGATGGGGACCTTGTGATGTATATATGTCTGTAGTATCAATCTGTAACATCAGTTTGTAAATGGGGTGCTTTGGGATCTATGTCTGTAAAATCAATTTGTAAAAGCAGTCTGTAAGATCACATTTCCACCCCCCCCCCAAGCCTCAGAGCATTGACTCTGCCCCTTCCCCCTTCCAGCACTCTGCCCAGCAACAACTCATGACCTGTTTATCTCTGCTTGAGACAATAAGTTATGTAAATGTTATCTCCCTTAGTTAGAGTGGCCAGCCCCACCATGAATTCTTCAATACCTTATCTATAGGGTAACTCCTTAGTCAATTATATACCCACACTGTCTCTGATGACCTTGGTGGGTGGCAGACTGGGCACTCTTTAGTGACGTATCAGGCCTAGAACCACACCTCCAGCTAGCCCCGCTTGAGCTATTTCCCAGTGAATCATGGGCAATACACCTGCGCAGTTGATATTAAAAGTGTATGGTCCTTTGAGCACTGACCACTCCTTAACTCCTCCCTGATCCCACCCTTACTCACCTAGTTAGCATAATTGACCCCTTAAAACTATGCCTGCAGCCTCTGCGAGTTTGCAGGTTCCACAAGAATCTAGTCCACTGTCCTTGTACATCGTAACAATAAACTTTACAATTTCGGCTTCAAAGTCTGCAGACTGGATGCCAGGAGAGGTATCCCTGGCAGAACCACTTACCCTCCCCCGCTCCTTATCACCCTTCCCTCTTCAGAACCAGAATTTAAATGCCAAGCTGAAAAGTCTATATTTTATCCTAGAGGGAATAGGAAGAAGCTGAAGTTTCTTTAACAAGGAAGTGAAATAGTTAGACATGAACATTAAAAATATTATTTTGGCAGTTGTTTGGAGGATGGATTGGTGAAGGGAGAGTTAGCATACAGGGAGATCAAGTAGGAGGTTATTAGAATAAGAAAAAAGAAGTGTTGATTAAGTTCTTAAATAAAAGTAGTGGTAGTATGTGGAAGAAAGGGAATAGGTTGAGAAAAAATGTTAAGGTTTAATTATTCAGGAAGGTACTATATATCCCAATAATTCTGAAATTTTGTCATTATATGAGTAATTTCAGTCTTACAAAGCTAGAAAGACTATATGTCATATTCACATCTCTAATTTGGGGTAATTTCTCAATACAGAATGATCAGAATAAACTGTTCATTTTGAGAGAGTGTTTAACATCTGTGGGAAGCTTCAGTCTGCTCCTGATTCACTGTCTAGCCCACATCACTGCTGCTGACCTCTACCAGGATTCCAACCCTGTTTTCCTAAAGCTGTTTTATGAGGTAACATGGTTCTTTAAACAGAATGTCTCTAACAATAAGGCACTTAGTTCTGTATAGGTAGTGGCCCAGAGTAATTGACTTGAGACATTACTGTCTTTGAATTTTGAAGCATTTTCTTGTAGGTTAAGAATTAAATATTTAAGTGCCTAATATGCTGAAGTCACTATGAAGTATAAAATATAAGACAGAGTCCCTTCTCTCAAAGAACTAACATCTGAAGGAAGAAGACAAATACAAATAACCAATATAAAAGAGAATGTGATAAATACAATAAAAGAACAAAGTGGAGGGAAAGAGCTAAAAGATAAAATTAAGGTGGTTTTTGGATTTGGGCTTGAAAGAAGAGTAGGATTTCAACAGGCAGATGTGAAGAGAGGGTTGGGAAAACTGTGAGTGAAGACATGAATATGAGATAGTTGTTCACTGAATTTTCACGAAAGAATAAAAAGTGTGATTTGCCTGAAGCATAAATAAAGTGATTCAGAACAATGAGATGAACCTGGATCTTGGATAACTTTAACAATCTGTTTTGAGTTTATTCTTAGGGTAATGAGAAGTCACTGAAAGTTTTTTAGAATTCCCAAAGAGGGTCATTTCTTGAGCAGACTTCCTGAGGGCCATGCTAAATATGTGATACCTTAATTACCAAGATTCTTTGAGAATGTCTACAGGAGTTATTGTCCCAAGCAAAGGGAGGTACTTCAGAATTTGTGTGTGAATGTAAGTTGCCAAATGAAACATTTTGTGGGTATTTAAATGTTAAGCAATAAATAAGATATAATAATCCTTAGCCCCCTATTCTTTGTAATCTTTCTCCACATCCACGGACTGAACAATGAAGTTTTAAATAGCACTGACATAAAAAAAAAACCTACTGTTCTGTCCCTCTCACCTTATCTTCTCTCTGACTAGGGATTGAAAGCTTGTCTCAGTGATGCCTTTTCAGTCAAGCTCCAAATGTCAGCAGTTTGCCAGGATAAGAAGTCTGAACAGTTCGTAGCAGCTATTCTACTGAAAGGAGAACCCACCTCTGAAGAAAGAGATCTTCTCTCTAATCTCATTGACACAAAAGTTAAGTTCTACATGGACCCAGAGTCCCCAGAAGAGGTAACTAATAATAGTGTTCTGATGCCATGCATACAAGTACAGAAGGGTTTGGTTGGTTGGTTGTTTTTTTCAGTTGATTTCTGTACTCAATGAGTTCTCCAGACTGTGACCTAATCAGAGGATTTTA
Organism: Gymnobelideus leadbeateri; assembly: GCA_011680675.1. Classification (NCBI taxonomy): domain Eukaryota; kingdom Metazoa; phylum Chordata; class Mammalia; order Diprotodontia; family Petauridae; genus Gymnobelideus; species Gymnobelideus leadbeateri. The sequence goes on along the minus strand of WOXC01002488.1, from coordinate 224,337 downwards.
GTACAGGGATCTTGGTATACTGCAATGATACTCAGACCTCTTTCATATGCAATGTGTAAAATCTGAAGATGTCTATACCTTATAAAGTCTAGTATGTTATTCTAAAGCAAGAATTATGGTTGTCACATGACTCTTCAGGTTACTGGTGGTGCCAGTGTGACTCTAGAATCTCCAGAATTATATAAATATTAGTAATGTAGAACATAGTCAATACGTGATCAGAGTTTCATCCATAGAACTCATTGTGACCCAGAAACCAAGTTCATATGTCCAAGAGATATTATATGTTCAACTGACCTTTCTTGGTGCTGTTTTTCTAAGTGAGTCTAACACTGCTTCAAAGATGATGACAATAATGATTAGTATTTATATACTACTCTGATAATAAAGCCTGGGAAATAGATGATATTATTATCCCCATTTTACAGCTGAGGAAAACTGAAGCAGACAAAGGTTAAGTGACTTGCCCAGAATCATATAAGCTATTAAGTGTCTGAGGCCATATTTGAACTCAGATCTTCCTGACTTCAGGTCAATGCTCTACCTCCCTACCTACTTCTTCAATGTTTCATTTCTTAAAAAAATTTTTATGTTTGATTAAATATAATTTTGTCTACTTATATGTTTAAAAGGAGGAGGAATGTCTCTATGGCATTATAGGAGTAATTTTCCATTAAACACCAGCCCATTTTAGTTATTCTATTATCAAATGAAGTAATATGTATATAAAGCACTATGTAAATATTGACTATTATTATTAGCAGGGAGCTTTGTTCAAAATTTGAATGACCACAGTTATTTGTTAATTGAAACAACTATCTACAAAAAATATATTATTTGATATAATACTATCAGCTCATGAAGTCATAAAATGCAATACGACACATTACTATGATACAGATGTTCCAATGTAGGGGCAGCTAGGTGGCACAGTCAGTAAGAGCGCCGGCCCCGGAGTTGGGACGACCCAGGATCATATCCAGCCTCAGAAAATGAGCACCCACACATAAATAATGACTGGCCGTGTAACCTTGAGCAAGTTACTTAACCCCAATTGCTTAAAAAAAAAAAATAAAGATGTTCCAATGTATCTTAAGATCAGAACCATTTCTATCCCCTCTGGAGAAGTCTAAATGGATACTTAGAAAAAAAGGTGGGATCTCTTAACTTTTTTTCCTGTGCAGTCTATGAAGAAGAACAAATGCCTTCTACTCTTCACCAATTTTGAACATTTCCTGAAAAATAAGCTTTCTTTAGAACAACAAATCCTAACTGAGAAGAACACTACCTTGAGGACAAATAAGAGGTGAGAAGAACTTCTAACCTAGAGTATTAAATGCTATACTTTCCTACACACTAGGTAAATACTGAAATTTATAAACCCCAAAGTGTTGACCTTTTTAAGTATTAGTCATCTCAGATTTAAATGCTTCATTTTCAAATGTAATATGAGTGAAATAGAACTAGCCACTACAGCTACCATATATAACATCCCCCAAAAATGTAAACTCCTTGAGGATAAGAGCTATATCACTTTTGGCTTTATATCCTCAAGCACCTGAGTACAGTGCCTGGGACACAGTAGGCATTTAGTAAATGCTTGCTGTATGAATTTGTTAAATTGAATTGAATTTAAAATGAATTTTAATTATTTTATTTATTTTATATATTTATATAAATATTATATTTATTTATAATTATTTAATAATTAAATTTTAATTAATTAAAATGAATTTAATCAAATCAGTACTGTAAGAGAAGAACTTTGTTCCAGGACATATATCTTGGGTCATCAAAGAAAGCATCTGGTTGGAAGACTAGCCAAGATGGTTGGGTAAGAGGAACAATACAATCTAGCTTTCCACAGCTACTCCAACAAAAATCTAGGAAAAGTATCAGACGAATGATTAAGCAATTTAATGGGGGAAAAAAAACCACAGCAATTTATTTTTCCAAGTCAAAGAGCAGACAAGCCTGCTCAAAGGAGCCAGCCCAGCAGTTGCATTGTATATCCAGTGTGAACTAAGGAGGTGACTTGTAGCTATATTCCAGGACAAAGAACAACTGCAGATCCAGCTTAAAACAGAAGTGAGTAGAAGCTATACAGCTCTGACTCTGGAGTAGGATCATGAATTTAGCCCACATACCTGGGCTGAGGCCTATAGCTGAGTGACCAAGGTAATGAATCAAGGGAAAGCCAGAAGTTGTTGTTCTGAACCTGTACAGCCTTCCTTCTAAATGACAGGGCATGGGTCTAGCAACTATCTACTAAGACTACAACTAGGAGCAAGCCTACAGTTGTGGTGCCCAGACCCAAACTGGGGTTAGGAGTTTGCAAAGTTTAGACCAGGAGGGGAGCAGTTAAACCCTAGATAAACACTTAAGTTTGCACCAAAAGTTTGCAGGTCTCTAGCCTGAGCTGCCCCTGAGATTCTTAAAGAGTACAGCACCCAATAACCAGAGAACACAGCAGCAGGATGACAGAGAATTCAAATCTAGACCAAGTAAGACTGACATTCCCTTCAGAGCCCAGAGCCTGGGCCCTAACACAAAGTCCAATTCTAAAAGTAAAGCTGGAATAAAGAGTAAACAAAAAAGACTCATCACGCAAAGTTATTGTGTGAAGGAGCTCAAACCTGAAAGAAGAAAAATAATTCCAATATTTACAAGCAAAGTCTCAAAATAAAATACAGCTTGGCCACAAGGCCAACTAGAATTACAGGAAGAAATGAAGTGAGGGTTTAAAGTAAAATTGTAAATTAAATGGAAGTCCTAGAGGAAAGAATTAAATGGAAGTCCTAGAGGAAAAGAATTATAAAAAATGAGAGTTTTATAGGAAAGACTTGGAAAGAAAATCAATAGTTTAGTACAAGATGTGCAAAACTCTGCTCAAGTAACAGACTCTTTAAAATTTAGAACATCGAGGCAGGTAGATGGCATAGTGAATAAAGCACTAGCCCTGGAGTCAGGAGGACCTGAATTCAAATCTGGACTCAGATATTTGACACTTACTAGCTGTGTGACCCTGGGCAAGTCACTCAATTGCCTCATTAAAAAAAATAAAATTAAAAAAATAATAATAAAATAAAATAAAATTTAGAATAGTCAAAACACAAGTTATAAGACTATGAGACAATATGAGACAATAAGAAATATTTACTTGGGGGGAGAAAAAAAGCAGAAAATCTAGGACAGTTCATATAAAAAAACAACAAATCTGGAAAACAGATCAAGGAGAGATAATTTAAGAATCATTGGACTATCTAAAAGCCATGAACAAAGAAAGAACCTGGATATCATATTTCAAGAAATCATGAAAGAAGATTGCCCAAGTCTATTAGAACCAGAGGACAAAGTAAATATAGAAAGAATCTACTGATCACTTCCTTTGAAAGAAACGCTAGAATGAAAACTCCTAGAAACATCATAGCCCAAATCCAGTATTCCTAGGTCAAAGTAAAAATGCTGTAAGTAGCCAAAAAGAATTAAAGTACTGAGGAACCACATTCAGGATTATATATAGTTTAGCAGTTATCAAGATAAAGGGGCTTAGAATACAGTATTCTACAAGATGGGAGGTGAGGGGGAGGAAAACCAAGAAAAAATGAGCATAGTACTATGAGGAGGAAAATGTACTTTTAATGAAATAGGGGAGTTCCAGGTATTCCTGAAGACCAGAATAGAAACTTTTAAATATAAACGTAGGAGTCAAGAGAAACATTTAAAAAGGTGGGCAATCAGAAAGGATTATAAAAGAATGAAATGTTTTACATTTTAATGGGGAAGATAATACAAATATTCTCTTAGAACTCTAATGTGATTAGAGGTCATTGAGGAAGTTTAATAAGGTAGAGGGCCAAGGAGTGGTTTTGTTATGTTTTGATTATCTTACAAGATAGAAAAGGTAGGAGAAAAAGGGATATCCCAGAAATGAAAGCCTGGTGGCATAATAGACAGGGCTCTGGGACTAGAGTTAGAAAGACTCATTTTCCTCAGTTCAAATCTGGGCTCAGACACTTGTTAGCTGTGTGACTCCATGGGTAAATCACTTAATCTTGGTTGCTTCAGTTTCCTCATCCATAAAATGAGCTGGAGAAGGAAATAGCAAATAATTCCAGTATTTTTGTCAAGAAAACTCAAGAAATGGGGTCACAAAAATTTGAACATGACTAAAGAACAACAGAGATAAAAGGAGAATAAGGGTAGGAGAACTCTGACATAATTAGGGTGTGCAAGTAGATGACTATAAAAACAGGGAGGAAGTGGTTCACATTCATCTAACCCTGTCAAAAGAAGGTAGAAACAAATTAACATACACACACACACACACACACACGCACACACACATATACAGAATGATGTTTGATTTATAAATGCATTTGAATTAATAGGAAAACATGAAGAAGTGAGAAGAAGTAAAGTGAGAAATAAGAGGAGGATTTAGTAATAAGCAAAATAAATGCTAACCTCAAAAGGTAAGTCAAGAAAAGGGCTGGAAAAGGAAAGAAAGAGTGAGAATCTATGATTTGGAAGAGGGGAAGACAAGATTGGCAGGAGAGCAGAAACAGATTGCATCAAGCACAGAGCACTGGAGCTAGGCATATTCCTTTCTCACCATGTTCTTCTTTGTAAAGAGGGGATAGAGAACAAAGATAGGAAAATGTATATGAGTAAAGGATAGAGGGAAATACACAATTAATAGTCATCACTGGGAATGTGAATGGCATGAATTCCATCATAAAATAGAAGAAAATTTCTATAATATAGAATATACAAGTTGATATCCAAGTTCTTTCTTTGGTCATGGCTTTTAGGTAGTCCAATGATTCTTAAATTATCTCTCCTTGATTTGTTTTCTAGGTTTGCTTGCTTTTTCTACATGAGCTATCCTATAGTTTTTGTTCTCTTCTCCCCCACCCCTGCCCCACCCATTTATTGTCTCATGGAATCATAACTTGTGTTTTGTGTTTTCTATAATTTCTATATTTTCTGCTAAGCAGAATCCAACAAGAAACACACTAGAAACATAAAGATTTACAAAGTCAAAATAAGAGGTTGAAGCAAAATATATTACACTTCAACTGACTCAAAAAAGGGTAGCAATGAGGATCTCAGACAATGAAATAGCAAAAATAGACTTGATTAGAAAATAAAGAGGGGAACTATATTACAAAGATACCATAGACAATGAACTAATATCAATACTTAACAAATGCACTGAATGGCATAGCATCTAAATACTTATTGGAAAAGCTAGATGAGTTATCAGGGAGAAACAGCCAGCAAAACTATAGCAATGAAGAACTGTAATATACCACTTTTTAGAACTAGACAAATATAACCAAAAAGGAAAAGAAAGGATCTGAATTGAATTTTTAAAAAGCTAGATATGATCAATTACTGAACAGAAATAGAAAGAAGTATACATATTTCCCAGTTATAGGTGGCACCTTTACAAAAATTAACCATAAAAATTTCACAAACATATCCAGAAGAGTAGAAATATTAACCATATCCTTTACTCAACATAAAGCAATAAATATTATATTCAAAGGGCCAATGAATAAAGGTTTAAAATTAATTGGAAGCTAAATAACTTAATCCCAAGAACCAGAAGACCAATTTATATAGAAACATTGTGAAGACAAAGAACTTTGACAGAATGAAACACTCTAATCAATGCAATGACAACCTATAATTTTTGAGGACCAATAAGAATGCATGCTATCCACCCTTTGACAAAGAGGTAATAGACTCAAGATGCAGAATAAGACAAATACTTTTGGACACGGCCAATATTGGGAATTTGTTTTCCTTGATTATGCCTATTTCTTATGAAGGTTTCTTTTTTCTTCTATTGGAGGAAAGGGAGAAAAAATTAAATGTGTGTTTGTTTTTAAGAATAAAAAGTCAATGAAGGAAGGGAACAAAAGAACGAAGAGTGGAAAAGAGAGAATAAGAAAGAGAAGGAAAAAAAAGAAAGCATCTGGTACTACCTATCTTCAGGCATGTGAGGTGTTAACTCTCCATCTTACAGATAAGAAATGACTTTCCCAAGGTGGGATAGATAGATGAATGAATAGATAAAGAGACAGATACATGTGTATACATTTATTTATTTATTTATTTATTTATTTATTTATTGCTTTTTGGAGGGCAATTGGGGTTAAGTAACCTGCCCAAGGCCACATGGCTAGGTTTTTTATTTGTGTGCACGTTAAGTGTCTGAGGTCGGATCCGAACTCAGGTCCCTCTGACTCCAGGGCCGACACTCTACTCACTGCACCACCTAGCCGCCCCCAATGTGTATACATTTATGTGCATATGCATACACATGTATATAAAAATACTTAGTACATAACTTTCAAGTTAGGGTACAAGTGCTGGAAATTAAGTGCCCCACTTTTTGGTGTAGGGTTCATTCTATTACTAATTTATATTATTCCATGCTGACTAATTTTAAAACATAAAGATTCAAAGAATCAACTGTCCAGTTAAACATTTGAGATCCCAAATTAAAACATGAACACTAAGATCAATGGATTATTTTAATAAAAAGATAGTTCCTCAAACTAATTACTCTAAACTTACTTCCAAACAATGACCTAACAAATTGAAATATGGAATTATATTGTATGTATGCATGTATACATACATACACAATGATTGAATAATTAAGGACCCTGCCATCAGCTCAGGTAATCTGATTCATGTAGCCTAAAGTTACAACCAGTATCTGAAGGTATGACTTAATGCTTCTTTCCCTGTATCTGTTTTGTGTTTTTCAGCTCTGAAGCTAAAAGTCTGCCTCATTTCAATCCACAGGAACAAAAGGAGTTAGATTCATTAATGCAACAGCTGAAAAAATTATTGGAGAAAGAAGATGGTTTTTAAAGATGAGTTAGTATATGTGCAGGTGATATATGCAATGTAAAGCTGTATATGTATATGTAATGACTAAAGACTAAATAGAACAAATAGTTGGCATTGGAAAGTAACATAGCACCTTAAGTTCATATCTACCTGTCTACTGTAAGGGATATTTATTACTTCTACTCTAAAGGATAAGATCCCATTCCTTTATTACTGTAGTCTTATTAAAATCCTGACTAAGCTTTCTTCTGGAATTATAAATTCTCAAGAGTCATATATCAGTGCAGAAGACTAGCAGAGTAACAAAACTAATTCAAATGATTATAGTTGACAATTGTTTATTCTTGGAGAGCTCACCTGTATCAATTGTCTGGGACACTGAGAAGTTGAAAGATTTGCACATGGTCACAATAAGTAGTACATATGAGAAGTAGGATTTGAACCCAAGTCTTCCTGACCATGACCAAGGTCAGCTTTCTATCCATTATGTATAAATTACAAATGCATATAATATATGTAACGAATGTGTTAAGATTTCCTTCCTAAGAAAAATACAAATTCCTTACAGACAGCCCTTTAGGAGGACTAAAACAACAATCAAAACAACAAGAAAGCACACACACATATTTGTGTGTGTGTGTGTGTGTGTGTGTGTGTGTGTGTGTGTGTGTGTGTGTGTGTACACCTATTGGTGGTTCAGTATATAGCATGCTAAACCTGGAGTTAGGATAAGTTCAAATCCTGCCTCTGATTTTGTCTGACTTTGGACTTGTCACAATCTCTTGCAGTCTCACTTTCCTCTTATGAGAAAAAGGGATAACATCTGTAGTACCTGTCTCACAGGGTTGGTATGAGGCTCAAATGAAAATCTATTAAAAGCACTTTGCAAACTTTAGAGTATAGTACATCTGTTATTTATACACTACTCGATGGGGAAGTTCTATGATTCAAAAGATTTTAGGAAAAACTGATTAAGTGAAAACAAACAACAGCAAGAATAATGATAATTTAACTGAGGCTTTAAAAAAAATATGAATACCTAAAGGAAAACCTCAGAATCCACTCATAATTCAAAATTTTTGCAAAGTCCTCCTTATTTTTTCCACCAACAATTAAGTATTTTAAGTTACTTTTTCATTCTAAAGTTATTGGTTATTTTGCCTAACTCTCCAAAACAGCAGAGTTCTAAAAGTAGAATGACAAGCCAGACTCAAGAACCATAGGAGTTCCAATGAAGATTATCCTCTTAATAATGATCCGTTTTAATAATCCTATGCTATCTTCATTTCAGATTCATTAATAAATTAGTAATTGCCCTATGGACTTCTCCAGAACTCCATGAGTCAGGTTTTCTTAAACAAAGTCTCTCTTTATCTCCCTCTTTAGTAATGGTTATGCTTAATTAAAGAGGTTGTCAATGTTTGATATTCTGAAATGGAAAGGAATCCTATTCTATTTTTGGAAACATCTAATATAGATCACTATGAACTTGATCTTACAAAAAAATTTTAATATATTTACCAACACAGTAAAGACTCATTAAGTCAAGCACAGAAAGCTATTCAACACAGACCTGCCAAGTGCTAAAAGCCTCTGGGAGAAGAGAAAGAATAGTATAGCATAGAAATTAAAGACCTTTCTTCTCCCTTCCCAGTTTGTGTCTAAGTGAGACACCTACTAGAACCTAATCCTGGTAATTTATTGGCTGCCTGCCTAGACACTCCATTAGATTTCCATTAATACACTAACAGCTGCAGTCTCTAAGCAAGCACATTCTTCTTAATGGAAATGCCACATAGATTACAAGGCAGGGATCAAGTTCTACCTCCTGCTGAATTATGTGTATTTAAAATCAATAGCAAACTTGTTTCAGAAATAGTGAACTTCAAGCAGTTGTTAATACACAGACATAGCAATGACTAGGCCAGGACTGACCTCTCCATAGAGAGGAGTCAAAATGTTACTGTCCATAAGCAAGATCCATTTTTCCCCACAAAACAAACCTAATTCATTCCATATTTACTCAACACTTACTGTGTATAGAGAAGTGATACAAATCCCTTTATTATGATAAATAAAACTATTAAATGCTCACATTATTATATGTCTATTTTAAAAGACAAAACATTATTTTAATAAAAACATCAATAGTAATCACAATGGTATTTTTTCTTTACACTTAAAGTATATACAACTTGAAATCCTATAGTTTCATAAACAAAATTCTGAAGAACTACTCCCTAAACTAGACATGGTAATTTAAACACATATTTTTAAAATTCAAATACACTTAAAATTGTAAGAGAATCAAGGTTATAGACTTTAGAAAATAACTTCTATTACATAATGATGTCAATATGTTTCAACTCCAGTGGACCATTTAAAATAATCATTGTATATCTGACCTTATTCATTGCTTGAATCATTATCAGGATTGTTTCCCAAAAGTGTTAAGTTTCAAGCAACTTTTTAAAAACACACACTCTTGATTAGATTGGGGTACCAAATTATCAAATAAATTGTTTAAATGACAAAGACACCGAACAAGTAAATGTCCATTGTGAAAGGACCAACCTTTGAACATCAAAACTCTTCACCACATCAGCCAAGGGTGACAAATTGATGTTTGGAGGTGGATGAAACATAACAACCCTTGAAAGATAAAACACATAAGATGATCTGAAGACCTGTGTAAACTTTCTGCTTCTGCAGTGACAGTGGCAGAAAACAGTACCAAGGAAACTAATAATTTATAGTTCCTAAGGCCACAAACATTCGATTTAACTGCTATTATCCAGTGTAAGAATTTTCCTAGCCACCAATGAGGTAGCATACTACTAAAGGAATTAAACCACACCCATATTGACACTCTTGTGGGTCTGATTTTCAGTAATATAGAGGAACTGTTTGGTGAGTGAAAATGCTGAGAATCTTGGGGGAAAGTGACTGCTCCCTCTTAGAATTTGTAATAGAGAAAGATAGGGAATCTGGGCACCTCTAGTTTATGGGAAAGGTCATTTCAAAAGTTACAGAAGACAGGTAGGATCCCATAGCCTAAAAATGCTCCAGAAGAAATCAACCCAAAAGGAGTAAAAGATGCTCAAGAATAAAACTCCAAAGATAGAAAGGATATTAATGTTAATGAAAAGGCAAACAATCCCAATGAGAAGAAAAAATGAGATTTGTCTGATGAAACTGGTATGGATTTAGAAGATATTCACCAACCAACTTAGATTTATAAAGGAAATATGCAGAAAATGGAAACAAGGCTAGGTAACAGAGGATGAATATAAAAACACAGGATGGCACTGTAAAAAAAATTAGTGTCAGGGCAGCTAGGTGGCGCAGTGAATAGAGCACCAGCCCTGGAGTCAGGAGGACCTGGGTTTGGATCTGGCCTCAGACACGTAAGACACACACACACACACACACACACACACACACACACACACCTAGCCGTGTGACCTTGGGCAAGTCACTTTACCCCAATTGCCCTCCAAAAAAAAAAAAGGGCAAAAAAATATTAGTGTCAAAACTACTAAGGTTCAGAATTGAGGTGATGCTGGCAAAGGAAGGCAAGGGCAGGGGTGGGGGGAAGGGGTAAGTTTATAGTTTTAGCTATATTGAATGAAAAAGCAAGATCAAAGAAGGGTTAAGATCTATATTTAGATAAGTGGGATGATGTGAACGAGAGAGATAAGGCAGAACTGTTCAACTCTTTATTTAGTTCCTGTTTTCCCTATAAAGGAAAATGACCAAAAAAAAATTACTAACAAGGAGTCAATACCCAAGATAAGTAAGGAGATCATAAGGCAGCTTCCAGTTGCCCCTTATGAATTCAAGTCATGTGGACCAGATGAACTGCACCCTTGGGTCCTGAAAGAATTGGCAGATGTAATGACTGAGCCACTGTCAAGTGATGTGTAAAAGCTCAAGGAAAACAGGTATCACAAGAATGAAAAATAGCAAATATTCCCCCAATTTTCAAAAAAGGAAAGAAAAGAGATTCTTTAATCTATAAGTTAGTGAACTTGACTTCTATTCCTAGGATCATTAAAGAAAAGGTTGGCAAACATTTACAAAAGAGTCTGAATAGTTTCATCTAGAAAAGGTCTTGATAAACTAACTTCCTTTACTTTTTTGATAGGATTATTAAACTAGCAGATGAGGAAAATGCTTTGATTACAGGTTACCTAAATTATAGTAATGCTTTTGATAAAATATCCCATACTATTCTCATGGAAAAGATAAGAAATATGAATTAAAGTGCAATCAGGTGAATTCAGAACTGCTTTTATGCCTGGATTAAAGAATAGTTATTAATGGTTCAATGTCAACATGGCAAGAGGCTTCCAGTGGAATTCCCCAGAGATCTGTACTTAGACCGCTGTTGTTTGATATTTTTTATCAATGATTTGGATAAAGGCATAGAGGGTATGCTTATCAAATTTTCAAATAACACAAAGCTGGGTGGGATAGCTAATACAGTGGATGACAGTCAGGATCCAAAAGGATCTTGACAGGCTTGAGCATCAGGTAGTTTCTAATGAGATAATATTCAATGGGAATGAATTTAAAGTATTGAACTTGGGTGCATAAATCATCTTCACAAATATAATATTGAAGAGGCAGGGATAGACAAAAATTGTTCTGAAAATGATCTTAGGGTTTTAGTGAACTGCAAGCATCAATGTGATTTGGCAGTTTAAAAAGATAATACATTAAAGGATGGAGCTTCCAGGAATAAGAAGGTGATAGTCCCACTGTACCCTGTCCTCCAACAACATGTGGACCATTATATTCAGTTCTGGGCAACTTTTACAACTTTAGCCCAAAAGAATATTGAAATAAATGAAGAAAATTGTGATGCTTGAGTCCATTGTTAAGATAAAGTAATAGAGTTCTATTGTGAAATCTTGGTATTCATGGAACACACAAGTAAGCAAACTGATGTAAAGCTATTCTATACTTAATTTTGAAAGGATGGAGCAACTTGCCTGTTTATGTAACATTTCCAGACTCCTCAGTATCATCCTCAACTCCCCACTCTTTATTTGCCCCACATATCCAATACATTGCCACACCTTGTTATTTCTTCCTTTACAACATTCCTGTGTACATCCCTTTCTTTCCACTCACCCAGCTACTACCCTAGTTCAAGCCTTCATCACCTCTCACCTTGACTATTTCAATAGGCTTCTAACTGTTCTTCCTGCCTCAAGTCTCTCCTCACTGCAATCCATTTTCCACTCAGTTGCCAACATGATTTTCCTAATGTATGAGTCTGAGCATGTTCAGGATCAAATATAAAGTTCTTTGGCATTTAAAGTTCTTCACAATCTGGCTCCTTCCTACCTTTCCACTCTTCTTACACTTGACTCTCCCCTTCACACACTTTATGATTCTGGCCTACTTACTTGCTGTTTCTCACAGATAACACTTCATTTCCCATATCTGTGCTTTTGCACTGGCCATCCCCTTCTAATGGAATGCTTTCCATCCTAACTTTTGCTTCATAATTTCCCTGGCTTCCTTCAAAATTTAATTTAAATATTACCTTCTGCAGTATTCCTTTCCCAGATCCCCCCCCAAATGCTAGTGCCACACCCTCTGAGATTACCTTCCATCTGATATATATGTATGTATTTATATATGCATATAAGTATATATATATGAATGTGCATTTTGCATGTACCTATTTTCTTGTTTGCCTTCCCTATTAGAATGCAAGCTCTTTCAGGGCAAGAGCTATTCTTGCCTTTCTTTGTCTTCCCAGTGCTTATAACAGTGATTGGCCTGTTGTGTTTAATAAATGCTTGTTGGTTGATTATCATCACTTCATAATACACAAGGGGCAAAAGCAGATGAAAAGAAAATCAACTTGAAGAGAACTTGGTTTGAGATCTAGCCATGCCAAATCAAATCAGCATCATTGCATCAGCTTCTAAGAGCATTTACAGATAAAATAGGAAGGACAATAAACAAATGGGAAATCGGAACCCATCTTTTAGCACTTTTACAATAATCTATTCTCACAAGCAATGACAGTGGAATGACCATACTTAGACTCTAACATCTTTGTAATGAATATAGGAAGTGGTAAATGCACTTAAAGATCAAGTCAGGAAAAACCAAAAAAACCTAACTAAATTCACACAGAAGAAATGCATCCTAGAGTTAATGACTTTGAAGACATTCAAAAACGAATTCTCAAGATTTTGAAAAGAGATTTTTTTAAATAGAAAATATCTCAGATTGTGTGCTTTTACTCAAAAAAGGAAGACTCTAGCAACTACAGACCCAAATACTTGCTCTCTCATTTCCATATGATCTATAAGAAAAGTCTATATATACATTTAGGATATTCTCAACAAAAACATGAGAAAAAACCAGAAAGTCATTTGCAGATAATTTAACCATATCTTTCTGGTCACACAACTGAAGAGGTATAGAGAAGATTAAAAAACATCCACAGTGGCATTTTAATAAACCAATAGAGGAAATACCTTGAAGGTTCTTCCTTATATAAAGTATCTCCCACATATATGTCAAAATCATACAATACTATGACAGATATAACCAAATAGATAACTTTTGTTAAACAATCTGCTGAGTATTGATTGAGGTCACACAGTGAGTAAATATCTGAGGTAAGATTTGAATCCAGATCATCCTGATTCTAATCCAGTTCCAGGGGGACACAGCAAGGTCAGATGACCAAATAGATAGTACAGGACCTTGTCAGCAACACCAAGATTTAAATAGTGCCTCAGACATTTATTAATTGTGTGCCCCTGGGGGAGGAATCTTTTAACCTTTCTGAGACCATTTTCTTATCTTTGTATGGTACATGGAATATATATGGGGATGGGCCTATACCTGGTCATTTACAATGGATCGCAGGTGGTCTGACCCCTTGCTCAAGGAATTGTGCTTTGGGATAATGTAGCAATTACATACTTGTCATTGTGACTGTGGGATTGTGTCAAAGATGATTGGCAATGGAGCCAGGAAGAACCACCTACTCAGGACTATAAGAGGAACTGAGGAAAAACAACCTCCTCTCTTCCTCTCTTTTCAGCATATTGTTTGAGACTCTGCCAGCTCTCCTTTGGCTTCCCAACAGGGAAAAAGGGTTTTGGCTTTTTTGGGGGAGGATGGTTCCCTTCTCCTCCACCTTTCTAAAGCAGCTATGGAAACTATATCCAAATGAGAGCTAAAATATGTGCTTATTTGAGACTGGTCTTCAAGTCACCTCCTCTGCTTTGTGTTCCTTTTCTTTAGTTCAGGTAAACAAACAAACAAAACAAAACAAATAGTTGTTTCTGGCCTTAGAAAATTCTTTACAGGGGCGGCTAGGTGGCGCAGTGAGTAGAGCGTTGGCCCTGGAGTCAGAAGGACCTGAGTTCGGATCCGGACTCAGACACAACGCACACAGAAGTAAAAACCTAGCTGTGTGACCTTGGGCAAGTTACTTAACCCCTATTGCCCTCCAAAAAAAAAAAAGTATTTGGGGTGGCTAGGTGGCGCAGTGAGTAAGAGCGCCGGCCTCGGAGTTGGGATAACCGAGGATCGAATCCGGCCTCAGAAAATGAGCACCCACACATAAATCATGACTAGCCGTGTAGCCTTGAGCAAGTTACTTAACCCCAATTGCTTTAAAAAAAAAAAAAAAAAAGAAAGAAAGAAAGAAAAGAAAAGAAAATACAGGTTCAAAAATTCAAGAGTTCGGGGTGGCTAGGTGGCGCAGTGAGTAGAGCATTGCCCTCCAAAAAGCAAAAAAAAAAAAAAATTCAAGAGTTCTAGAATCAGGGCTTATTGTCAGAAGGAAGCGATTCCTACACCTGTAGCACTTTTCAGAGGAAAAAAAAGTACAACCACCAGGAGGAGGCTTCATCTAAATGGCTAAATAAAGCCCAAGCCACAGCCTAGCTCGCCAAAAGATTCAGACTTGTGAGTTGGATGGGCAGTACAGGTCAGTAGTGAAAGTATCTCACATAATGTTTCATGTTTCAAGTATTTGCTAATGTGTGCTTATGAGTCTAGTACTTTAAGAATTTATTCTGTAGTATAGGAAATAAATTGTTGTGCTATACCTGACATCTACCACCTTTTAATACCTTTTAAGGGAAACCCTGGAAATGTGTCATACAGAAACTTTAAAGTGCTTTCCAAGAGATTCAAGTAAAGAAGTAGAATGAGATAGAGTTTTTTTTAAAAAAGCTTCACCGCCTTCTTTGCAATCAGACTTTCCCAGGAATGAACTAGGATCTGTTTAAGCCCAGAGCTGAAGCTCCTTTGTGGAAATGAACACTTCCTCCTGGACTCCAGATGACAATTAGATAGGGACAATATTGGCACTTACTTCACAGATTTGTGAGGATCAGATGAGATAGTACATGCAAATTGCTTTGTGCATGTTAAAGTACAATAAATATGACCTATTATTTACTTAAGATATGCTGCATAAAAATTCAAACAAAATATGGATTCTCTATTGATAGCAAGGTTCTCTAAATGTTTTCTCCTTTCAAATGACATAAAACTAACCACATCACACCCTAGAACACTATGTGGTCTCTCAATGAAATCCACAGCAGTAAAAAACAGATTGGCCTTGTCATCCATTTTGCATTTTCAATCGGTTTTTTTAGACTATACTGTGACAAGAAATTGGACAAATCTATCAAAAAAGACCATCAATATGTATTTCTTGGACAGTGGGGGGCAGATAATATAATAACCTAAGTCTAGAATTGAGAAGGAAGACTAGAATCATTAAAAATACTATATGATTTTCTAAATATATAGGATCCCAAATTGACAACTACTAAAAAGCCAATCTCTTTAATACTATTATTCCCTTGATGAAGTGTTCCACAGTTTGTAGGAATATAACAGGATCTCAAAAAATCCTAAAATTATAAATAACCCAATACTCATCACAAAGATGGTAGCAACAGCATGGTGGTTTTGAATAAGTTATATATCATATTATCAACAACTTTCAGGTTATTAGCATCAAAAACAACAATCAAGGAATGTATAACCAGAAAAGGAGTTGGTTTAGATGTCTAATAAGAATAGCAGATATCGATAGGGAACATTATCATTGGAAACTTTAAAAAATTTAAAAGGAAGGGGCAGATGGCAGGAATATTCTTTAGGACACTGAGTATCTATCTGTTAAAGATTTTCTATAATAGATTTATTTTTTAAAAAGCATGAACAAGAACAATCAGGTTGAAAGAACATAAAGGAAGTTTATTATTAACATTGACAGCAGAGAATCAACATGGATGAAATCACAAATGTTCCAAAGTACCTAGAAAGCTGAATTTAAACCACTCTTGCCCTGTCAGAAATGGGGAAAAATTATCTCCTTACATATCATTATGCATATGACCAGTTATATATGAGAAAACAAATTATTTTATAATTCAGGAGGAGATAGACATATTTAATGATTCAAATCCTGCATGTAGTGGGACCGTCACCAATGTAATTTTTAAAGAGGAAATAGATCTTTGGCCAGCCTGCTGATTTCCAAGTATAGGAATTTGTGATGAGCTTAAGAAACAGAGATAATCTATATCAAGCAAAATAAGTTCCTTTGCAATAAGGATGAGATTGCCAAATCTTTTATTTCCTCAATGAGGAAATAATATTCCTATGAATGCTTGAAGTGAATAAAAGCACCAAAACATGTAGCCCATTTTGACTAGAGCCCCAAGGTGGTGGGGAGAGGGGAGTAGTATAAAAAGAAATTCCAAGGTAAGGAAGGGTGGTTGGGATATAAGATATGATCAAAACTGTCTCTTAGAATTCATATTATATTAGGAGGGGTAATGTGACTAGAGAAATTAGCCTCAAAAGGTTAACTTTTCTTCTCCTCTAGTCCACCTTATGCTACCCCCCTCCCTTTAAAACCATCCTTTGCTCTGCTCAGGTCAGTTCATACTTAGAAGTGTTCCCTAGCCCCAACCTTCCCCCCTCCAAACAACAATTTCAAATAAAGTCAAAAATCTTTAAGATCTTTAATATTCAAAGTTCTAGGCAAAAAAAAAAAATCAGCTAGGTCTTGAACCAGTGTTAGAAATGAAAAGAAGGAAAGGAGCTTCAAGGAGATTAGGGAGAAAAAAACCAAGTCTTTGTGACTAGTTATGTAATGCTAAGACAAAAAGTGACTAAGTTATTGATTACTCTTAAGTGACATGGATAGTGATACCAGTCAATAGAAAAGGGGAATTCGGGAGCAAGACTTGATTGCTGGTAGAAAATTAGCTCAATTTTGAACTTGTTAGTGTAGAAGATGTCAGGACTTTATAGAAAAAGATAATTGACAAAGAAATAATTATTAAAATTGTCTATAGAAAAGCAAAGAAGAACACGCATAGAACTTCAGTAAATGGTTACATTTAAGGAGTAGGAAGAAGAAATAAAAACAGAGGGAAATAATCAAAAGTGGAAGAGATCTAGGATTTTAGTGTTCCAAAAGCTAAGGGAAAAGAATTGCATTGGATCATAGATTTAGGACCCTATTAGAGGCCATCAAATCCAACTCCCTCATTGTACAGTTAAAGAAACTTGGGGCACAGAACGGTTAAGTGATCAATGTCAAATATTGCAGAAAAATCAAGATGTACTTTTTAAAAATCAATTTAAAGATTGGGATGTCAAGGGGTGGCTAGGTGGCACAGTGAGTCAGAGCACCAGCCCCGGAGTCAGGAGGACCCTGGATCAGTTTCGGCCTCAGAAAATGAGCACCCACACATAAATAATGACATGTAACCTTGAGCAAGTTACTTAACCCCAATTGCTTAAAAAAAAAAAAAAGATTAGGATGTCATTAGTAATCATGAAAAGACCAGTTCTAATATAGTAGTAAAAATATAAACCAGGTTAAGTCTGGCTTCTGGTACACATTGGCTATGTGACCTAGGCAAGTCGCAACTGCAGTGCCTCATACATCCCTTAGGTTATGAACTGCAGTTAGAGGTCTGCAATGAAGTTATTGGTCCAGATTATGCCTATCCACAATAAAGAGGACAGAACCAAAGAGCCTTCTAGAAGTCTAAAGATGAGAGCAAGAAAAAGACAAAATAATCATTTGAGCGGTATGAGGATTTAGGGAAGCATGTTTATAAGCAGAAGAGTGATCTGGCATCTTTTTCTCTCATCCTCAGATTAAGACCTCAGAGGAGGCAGCTTGAGTAAAAGGTTTAGTAATAAACAGGGAAAATGCTTCTTCATAACAAAAGGAAGTAGGTGAAGTTAGGGGAATTTATAGTAGAGAAGAATGGAACTATGGCTATTCATTTTAGATTGGCAAAGCATGCACATCAAAGAGTCATGTACTTCTAGGGTGCTGGTGAGAACAAGTTGTTAAAAGGGCTGACCTCATGGAATCTGACAAGGAAAACCAGATGGGGAAAAAATGGACTGTGTCAGGATAAGGGAGAATCAAAGTAAAGCAGACACTGGTGTTAAAAACCATAGTAAAGTTTATTTGTTACTTTTTATAATCAGTAGAATCTTATAAATCAATAACTTCATTATATTACCTTTTTGAGTACATCCATTACACATAAAACTTCATTTAAAAGTGAAACATTATAATTCTAGCTAAGAATAGAGTCTTAATACAGGTGAGAAGATCACCATCAAGTACCTTGGCCCCAAGTGAGGCTCTTTTTTCTATTTCAGGTGTCTCTCAACTTCAGACTCATTTTAAGTTAGGAAACAAGAAAGCTGCTCTTGTGAACTCTAATCCCAATTCGAGATCAGTTGAATTGTATACTTTAGCTACTTTGTCGATTTGTGTTGACCCAGTGGTACCTATCCACCCGGGGTCCTGGAAACACAGCAGCAGGCCTGTAGCACTTGTGGATCTTGTATGGGACATAAAAGGTACTTCCTGGGAGGTTGGGGCGCCCATCAGTCATATTCTTTTTACGGGAATATTGGAACCAAGTTTGGAGGGGCTGCTTGAAATACTCAACCTGAGAAAGAATGCAAAGACTCAACATTCTAGCAACAGACCAGTCAGGTCTTGGAACTAAGCACAAACTCATTAACTGGGACATAAGTACAAACAAAACATCCCTCCCATCCAGAGCAGTTTAGTTATATCTTACCTGATAAATGCTTTTTGGATTTCTGACTTTAGGAATTACTTGAGGCTCTCTGCCAAATGTATCCTCATCAGAGGAAGTGCCAGAATAGTAGTCAGATGTGACTTTACTGACAGCATGACTGATCTGTTGAGATATTTCCCATTCTTCTTGCCTGCCTTTAAAACAAGCAACTATAAATGGACGATTTTTCTCACCATACCTAAATAGAAAATGGAAACAAAGTTTTGAGACAAGAACTTAAATTAAGGTTCTCTTTATTTCTAAAACTTACAATTATGAACCCCTCACCTCTTTCTCTGTCTTTTAAGCAAACTCAAGCATTTTCTGGGGGGGCAGAGTGAGAGGGAGTCTACTTTATCACTTGAAGAAAGTCTGATTCAAAGGATAGACACAAGAATGAAAGGAACAGGCAAAAGTATGTTATTGGGGGTACTCTCTGACTCAAAGACTATTGTAATATTACAAATAATGATAGGAAACTTTAAGTGAAACTAACCTTCCCCCCACCCCTTAACTGGGGATTTTAAAAAAGTATATTTATTTTTGGTTCAGCTAGTAGATCAAGTTGTTTATATATATATATATATATATATATATATATATATATATATATATATATATATATATATACATACACACACACACACACACACACACACACACACATATTGCTCTTTGGAGGGGGGAAGGCAAGGCAATTGGGGTTAAGTGACTTGCCCAAGTTCACACAGCTAGTAAGTGTTAAGTGTCTGAGGCCAGATTTGAATTCAGGGTTCCTGACTCCAGGGTTGGTGCTCTATTCACTGAGCTATCCACCTGCCCCAAAGTTGGTTTTTTGATATAGAATGCCCTTATGATAATGCCTTCAGTATTTACTTGAAGGTCATATCCCAAAGTAGAACATAATAATGAGATGCTAAGTTTAATTATATCCTTGACTCCCCACCCCCCCAATCTTCCCCAAACCAATGGAAGCCTGTTCAAAGTAAAGACACTGACTTACAGGGGTTTAATCTAAAATTTCAAAGAGTGACAGTTCAAGTAAAATGTCCCATCCCACTTCCTTTTGAACTTTAAAAGCATACCAAATACTAAAGGAAAATAAATAATCGAAATAATTTTTCTTTTAAGAAAAACCAGCATTAAGAATGTAATAGAAGCCTACAGAAACATCTGGTCTTTAAAGGCATAATGGTCTTGATATCTTGATAGTTATAATACCTGAATGATACCTTCATCAAGGGAAGAAAGAGTCTTTATCTTTCTGGAGCTACCTTCCATAAAGCCTACTTCAAAAGGTGACTAAAAGTCATAAGGTATGCATCTCTCATTTCTGGGTAGAGCACTCACCTGCAGCATACTTCAAAGGGATCTACCCATATGGTCATCTCCTTTGGAAGGCCCAGGTGAAAAAAATTCACATTACTTTCAGCACATGCCCTCTCCAGAATGGGATCTTTTTTTTGTTGTTTATTTATCCTGATACACCTAATGTTGAGAAGAGGCAAAAATAAGGGCAAAGCTACTTATCTTTTTGCAAAGATAGCTAGATCATGAGAATATTACATTTTCTTTCTTTTTTATGGCTAGGGAATGAAGCAACTTGTGAAAGGGAAGGCTCTGTTAAAGAGCCTTTTTTCCCCACAGCTGACAAAAATATAGTCTCCTTTATTAAATTTTTTTTTCCTGAGAGACCCAGAACCTAAACTTTTATAAATTCTAACAAATACTATGTGTTTTGCTGTAAGTACACATTAAAGCTCCCTCTCCAACCTGTTTTATATTGAGCACAGGGGCATGCTAGAGCCAGCTCTAACTGGCTAGTAAGAACTAATTGTTAACTGTACATTCTTCCCTTGCCCCAGTATTCAAATATTTGGCCCCATTATATGCAAATAACAATAATAATAAAGTGGAAGAGGAGAGGAGAAATTCAGAATCTTCAATCTGAATCCTTTCCTAGCAGAGCTATTTGCTATTTTCCTTTGCCATACAGCATGATAGGCCTCACCTGAAAGCCTGTCCTTTGGAAGGAATGTCTGGGTACCAGTGTGTCCTGTATGTCTCAAATAGTATTGACATCAGTTTAGCTGCAAATTCTTCTATTTGTTGCTTACTCAACTTATCAGATTTTTTCACCAATCTTGTGATGAAGAAAATTGTTGTGGCAATTTCATCTTTCATCTTTCAAAAGGGAGATCTAAAGATTTCTTCAAATCACTGAGAATAGAAAAAAAGAAATTAGAGTAGCAAGAGTTGAATACACCATCAATATATACTTACCACATAACTCTGGTCTAAGTTTTAGGCTAAAAGAGAGTTGATTAGAGTTAAACTCTTATAAGAGGTAACTGAGTATACTATGTTAATCAGCAAAAACTTAGCCAAAAATACCTACATCTCTACAAAATGGTTTTGAGAATTCTTTGAGAAAATATAAACTAACACAGCAGTATTTGTCTAAACTTTGGTGCACACAAGAAACAAATAGGAAGCATTATAATCACACAATCATAGGTACAATTTTGATGAGATATGAGCATAAAGTTATATAACGGCAAGCATCATTTCTTTCAAGTTTTGGGAGAAAAAAACACATTTTAGATCTCCAAGGGAAACACAAGATAATCTAGTTAAACTAGCCAAATATATGATATACTTGACTCCCCCCGCCCCCCAAAAATCATTTTATCCCCCAATATGAAGCAGGGAAGGGTTTATAAGGAGTTAGCATACTTGAGTTCGTAATTTCAACTTCTTCCCCACACCTACTCCACTTACAATTAGGATGAGGTTTAAAAAACCCCCAAATCCCAAAGGCTGTTGGTTGTTTAATACAATGAACAGGTGCTATCCATCAGGCTAACTGAAATGACTACTTCTAGAACACTGTCAGATTATATAGAGCATAATTATCTTAGTATTATTTAAAGAATCTTTAGGACAGCTAGGTGGCACAGTGAATAGAGCACCAGCCCTGAAGTCAGGAGGTGCCGAGTTCAAATTTGACCTCAAACACTTAACACTTACTAGCTGTGTGACTTTGGGCAAGTCATTTAACCCCAATTGCCCTGCCTTCCCCCCTCCAAAAAGAAAAAAAAAAGAATCTTTACACTAAATTCAAATATAAAAAATTACAAAAAAATTCATGTCTTATAGGATTCCTAATTTTTTTAGGTGGATTATGGATCAAAACTTCTATGTCCATATATTGATTATTTTTTACATTTAATCTCCATTTTAAATATTGTAAATAAATGATGCACTGTCATCATTGTAGTGTTATGAGACCTAGAAAAATACCTCCAAAGCATTAGGTAGAGATCCTTCATGGAGGAGTTATAGGATGACATGTATAAGAAGGTATAGATGAGATATGATCTATACCATTGGAAAGAGTAATTGTAACTAGAAAATCATAAATTCATTGAAGTATTAAAATTTTAAGTAAACTCATTGTTTTTTTTTCTTTTCAAGGAAAAAATTTTTAAGTAGATTTCTATCCTGACTATGCACTTTTTCTAAAATGGATGTATATAGAATATTCAGAAGAATGAGGTAGAATTACAAACTGCTTATGTTCTTAAGAGAGGCAGGTAGGTGGTTCAGTGGATAGAGTGCTAGGCCTGGAGTCAGGAAGTCCTTAGTTCAAATCTGACCTCAGACACTACTTGTATGACCCTGGGCAAGTCTCTTAACCTCTGTTTGCCTTAATCTACTGGAGAAGAAAATAGCAAAAATGGCAAATATAGAAAATGGCAAAAAATAAAATAAAATAAAAATAGTAGAAAAAATATCTTTGTCAAGAAAACCCCATGGACACTATTGGCCATGGTCTACAGGGTGACAGTTAGACAGAACTGAACAACATATGCTCATAAGACGACAGTTCATCAAATGTCTAGGGGCTTCCCTTCCCTCCCCCCTCCATTAAGCAAACCTTTTAATTCAGTTACCTTTTTGCAAAAATAAATACTAAAAGCCCTATAGGTGCAGCTAGAATCTAAGATTTCAGTCAACTCACAAACTAGGGTCCAGTCTCAATACTAGAAAGATCAGAGTCACTTTATATGAGTTAAAGTGATTTGATAAAAATAATAATAAAGTATTGTCCCAGAATTCTACAATCTAGGATTAAGTGTTTAAAATTAACTTAATACTTAATTTGGGTCTTCGTATACCATAATTAGAGAAAATATGAGAAAAAATGTTTACTTGAGATGTTTTTTTCATAATCTCAAAAAAATTTTCAAAATATATTATATGATCAATTTTTAACAGAGAATTAGGAGTCAAGACCTATCTGGACTTGGCTCTGCTTTTTGCCTGTAACCTTGAGCAAATATATGCCTTAAGCTTTCTATGACTTCATTTTCTCTTTCCAGTATATGCTGGACCTAATTTGAAATAGCTCTTTGAAAGCTGATAGTTAAATATTCAGTGTGAGCATTTACACCTCAGAAGAAGGCATATACTACAAATCAGTTTGTTACTGTTTTATTGTCTTGATTTTAACAAGTTTTTTAAAATGTTAATAATGAAGATGAAACCTTAAAACGTGTTGTGGGTACATGGGGAGGGGACGAGTCAGTTGTTAAATATTTAGCAGCACTCCCCTGCTTCAATTTCATATCTTCATATAAAAATTCTTTGAACTCTTCAAAAGAAATTCAGGATATAAAGCCAAGACAGTATTATTAATCTGTGATATAGAAAAATATCGATAAATAAAAAGCTAGAATAATTTCATTTAGAAATTTAGAATTTCTGTCACTATCTAGCTAATACATAGAACTTTTCACCCCTCCTAACATTATCCTAGAGAAAATTACTTTTCTTCTACAAAGCTTCTTTTAACTTACCTTAAAAGTGAATAAATTAAGTAAATTTTATGTAGTGCTAAAGGAAAATTTGCTTATGTTAAAAGTTCATCTAGACTTTTTTCTTCTAGACATACAACATATGTATCTCATTGTCAATTAAATGGTGTATACACTTAGATACACTTTAAAAGGTGAATCATGAAGAATCCAGCAAACAAAATACAGATACAGGCTCCCAAATATCCCAAACAGGTGGCTATACACTTGGTGAATCCTTTTAAGGTTTTTTTTTAAAAGATGTATTAATTCCCTGGAGCAGTCATAAGTAAAAAGGAATATAAAATATCATTAGCAGGCTAACAGTAGAAATAATGTAATGGTAGCATTGTACCTTTTATTATTAGGGTCCTACACCAAAAATGATATTCTCATTTTTGTCCTATTTGTATATATATATTCTGGGTACATAGTAAGCAACTCAATAAGTTTGAATTGAAATGATTTTCTCATCTGGTTGCCCAGGTGGATATGAATTTATTTCATTCTTTTGATCATTTAGTCATTCACTTAGTTTAATGAAGATTCTTATAACTTTTAATATCTAATTAATGCCAATTTTTTTCATATCTCCTAATGATTTCCTAGAATAAATTGTGTCTCTTGCAAATTTTCTTTCATCTTAAGAGTGGAGAAAGTAAGTAATCTCAAGGCAACTATCTGTATATTGGTAAAAATAAATCTAACTGGATAAATAATGTCTATTGTCCAGACTATAACATGCGGCTATATGGACAACTTTTAAAGCTCATCTATTAGTACATATATATTGGACAGATACTGCAAATGGATCATTAACTGGATCTATAACTGACCAGGAGAGTGGACTTGATTGCAAAAGCCCACTGTGATGCACATGATTTAAGAGAACACTCACATGTATAAGAGCTGATAGGAGTCTAGTTTTCAAATGGATAGTGCAAGCACTTACAGGATTAACAGAACAGGCCTATTAAGAATTATCTATTTTTTTCTGTAACTATAATATAACTATTAAGTTCTGTTATCACTTTCAACTTCCCATTTGAGATAATGTACTGTTGAGTTTGCGGATGGTGAAGCACATCAGTTAATGAAACTTTGAACTATCCTGTGGTATTATTTTCTGCAACAGGTCCAGGCAAGTCTTGGAAGTTACGAAATAGAAGAGTAGAATAATAATGTGCCTAGATACCACTAAGGAACAATCAAACAGAACCAAGCTTCCTGAAATACTTTTGTTCATTTATTATGCAGAATTAAACATATTATTTAAAGTACCACCTAAAAATAAATAGCAAATATATGTTCTGTTTTGATAGTCAAAATTCTTCATTTGGGGCTAGGCTTCAAATAGGTTAAATAGATATGTCCCTTATTTAGTGTGATTTAAAGTGCACCAATGAAACATTGCTTGGCCCAGAAAGACCTCTCCTACCAGACTACCAACAGTGCCTGGAATTACCACTATTAAAGATCATTCCTTCAATTAAAGTGAAGCAATCTTGGGCAACATTCACATAAACATTATATCTAGAGAATATAACCCTTTTGACTAGTCAGACTATAAATGAAGTATCATATTTAGTTCTAGCTGCCATATTTTAAAAGAAACATTGATAAACTATATTTTATCTAGAGGAGGACAACTAAGAGAATGAGAAGTATAAATACCATGTCATAGGGACTGAATCAAACTAGTTATAGAGGGATTGATCACAAATCAACTTATGAATTTAGGGGCTAGTAAGAAATTTTTTGCTTGGGCCTTTGATTGTATTTTATCCTTCGGGGATGAATTAGTCATCTCAGATCATAGTGGGCATTTGGATAGAGACACCTCTTATGTAACCCCAAGTTTCTCCTCTACTTAGATTAATCTTCCCACTGACCCTCAGTTTCCTCATCTCAAAAATGAAGGGGCTGAAATAGATGACCTTTAAGGTCCTTTCCAACTTTGTGTCTATAAACTTCTAGATGATCCAAATGTCATTTTCAACATTATGATTCTATAGTCCTAGATCTCCAGAAATGCCTTTTTAAAATATAAATATGCTATTCTAAATAAAGGGTTGGTTCAGCATTTCAAAAGATCCATAATTTCATCAATGTGGGTACTCCAACCAATGATGAGTATCTAATGGCATATGACAGGGATAATGAAAAAAGGAGAAGGGAAAGCTAACTCCAAGGTTTCATTTGTCACTGGAAGAATGGAGTCATTTATGGAATTAGGGAAGATAGGAAAAGCAAATTTGGCAGGCAAAACGATGAGTTTAGCATTTGATAATGCTATATTTGAGATGAGAGATCAAGGGAAAATAGTTAGATGTCAACTGGACATCTGGGTCTGAAGACACACTGAGGAAAAGGATCAAAACTATAGGTATAGATTTGGGACTAATCCATATAAACATAATAATTTAAGTAATGGCACTAGCTAAGATTACCAAGAGACTATGTGTAGAAAAAAGATGAGAACTAAAGACAGAACCTTGGTGAATGCTTATATTTAGGGATTAGAAAACAAAGAGGAAACAAAGAGAATGATAAAAGGGTTAGATAATTAAGTTTCACAGAAGACAACAAGAGGTGAAAATTTAATGGAACATGTAATCTAGTTTTAAATCCCAGAGACAGCTTATAAGGATGAGGACTAAAACAAAGAGTTTGGATTTATTGCCAGGAAGTATATAGTGATCTTGAACAGCAGTTTGAGTACAGAGGTGGAGGTAGAAGATGAAACCACTAGCTAGATCTGCTAGACCACCAGCACATGACAAATGAGTGTTATGATTAGGATATAGGCTATTTTCTAAATAATTATGACAAATCAAAGGATATAAACAAGAAGTTCTCATCATCCATCACATTACAAATGTTCAAAATCTTCAAGAGAGAAAACTACAAATATTTTAAAATTCTCGAGATTCTAGTTAACAACCATCAAATTGGCAAAGGCAATAAAAAATAATAAAATTCAATGGTGGTGTGGCTGTAGTAAAATTGGAATGCTATTATACTGTTGATAAAGTTATAAATTTGTACAATTATTTTGGAAAGAAGTATGGAATTATATAGCTTTTAATGTTCATATGATTTGACCCAGTGGTTCCCCTACTGGTTCTATACCCCAAGGATGTTCACAGAAAAAAATCCTACTAGATAAAGCTATTCCTAATAGCAATATCAAAAGAATATATATTTTAAACTACATGTCCATTGATCAGAGAATGGCTAAATAAATTATGGCAGAATTGCTTAACTTCTTGGGCCTCAGTTTCCTAATTTGTAAACTAGGAGGTTGGACTAGGTAACTTCTGAAATACTTCTAAATCTATAGTCAAATTATCATATTGTTGTTTCACAAGGAACAAAAGAACAATTCAAAGAAATATAAGAAATATGAGATCATCTAGAATAAAGAACCAAGAGCAAAATAATATATATGATGACTACAACTATATAAAGACAACAATGGCAACAGAAAATTCATGTTATATACCCAAAAAATGTGGTCAAAGATTATGAAAATAAGGACAATATATACACTTTTTGCCATAGGGTGAACAATAGCTTATAGAAAATAAGACACGGTATAATCATTTATAATTTATTAAGAATTTTAGTTTCATCTTTCATTCTTGTTTTTCTTTTCTTATGTACTTGATTATATCCTAGATACCTCTATTGATTATATCCTGGATACCACCAATGGAAATTAAGATTACATGTTTAATGTATGTATATATACACATGAATATATATATATATTAAAGTTTAATATTGAAGGAAAAGAGATTAATGGACCTACTCTGGCTGGATTAAAGAAGGTTTTGGTTTTGTTCTATTTTGTTTAAGATGAGAGAGATTTAAGCAGGGGAGGAGGAATTCAATGGAGAGGGAGAGATTGAAGATGAAATATGTATATATAATCAATAGAACAGCCTGGCAGAAATAGATGATACAAAAGACCTAAGTGTAAAGGCTAACTTGGAAAGTAAGAATACTTCCTGAAGGTGGAATGGTTGGGTAAAAGATATAAAAATATGAGGTAGAACAATGGAAAGTTTTCTTGATTTAAAAATATATGTATATATCTATAAATATATATATATATATATATATATATAAAATCAGGTTACAATCTTCTCATTAAAGTAGAAGTCAAAGCTATCTACAAAGAATGAGAGAGTTAAGAATGAGAATGCTGACTGAAAAAAAAGTATGGAACATCTGCTGTAGATAATGGAGGAAGGAGTCAACTAGGATCAGAGAAATGGGATAAGAAGTCAACTAAACTAAAAGGATTTCTGACCAGCAGTGAGAGTCCAGTTGATGTTATATAGCATAAATTTGTAGTGGAGACAATTAGCTAGGTTTTGTGATTTTTCTTCATCAACATTTGGTACTTGGGGACCAGAGAAACAGAGAAAGAGGACAGGAGAATTTGCCCAGGGTTAAGAAATAGAAATGTAGGTGTGGTAGAAGGACAAAAGGACAAGGAATTCTAGAGTGCTGATGACAGCATTTATTGAAATGGTTTATAATGTAGTCTAGGGTATTCAGGAAAACAAATGAACCCAGAAAGGGACTGGTAAATGAAGATGAAAAATAAGATGAATAGAAGTGAGCAGGATAAATGTAATGATGGGAGAGGAAAATGACAAAGTTGGAGATCTTGAAGGTTGAACAACAGCTATAAGTTATGACAAGATCCAAGGTGCAGCCATGTTTGTGAGTGACTGGAGTAGATATAAAAGTCAAAAAAGCACAACAAGAAATGGTGATCTCAGAGTATTAGAATGGTATGTCAGCATAAACACTGATGTCACAGAGGATGATGGGGTGGCAAAGAGAATTCTGAGTCAGAGACTGATATTTACAAACATGCAAGAATTTATATATCCTGTCTCCCTAACTAGATTATAAATGCCTTTGGGGCAGGGGTTGTATCTTATACCTCTTCAACTAACCATCTAGAAGGCACTCAAAAGATTTTGTTATGAAATTCATGACTAAGTTGTTTTCAACCTTAAGTACTTCAGCTTTCCTATTTGGTTAGGTTATATTTGACTTATTTAAAAGATAAGTTCATTAAGTGGTTTGGGATTGAAAGCAGTAGTATTGATTAACTAAAGAATAGTTTAAATAAGAGACCAATTTAAGAATCTAGGGCACTTCAACTAATGAGAGTAAAATGAAATGGAAGCTAAAAGTATGTAGGTACAAAACTTGCTGGCACTCCATTTTAGTTAGAAAGAAAATAGCTTTTCATAATTAGTCAGATTCATTGATTTTTAGCTCTTAAAAGGCACTAATGTTGACTTCAATTTGCTTGTGGCATAAGGAAATTCCCATATGCAGCACCATGAATTCTAATGATCATTCATACCTAAGAAAACATGACATTTATTAGATATATGTGACAAAAAATCCTGAAGATTTTAAATTCCCTACGAAAAACTATGTATTCCAACTTTTCCCTTAAAATACAGCAGACCTAAAAAGAAACTGCACCATCTAATAATTTGTAATCAGTCTGATTCTTCCCTTCTGACTCCAAAGGGTGAATCCAATATACCCTCCAAAGCTACACAGAAGAAGAAAAACAACTTCCACTTGTTACTCCTTTTGGTTGAGGGATGACAAAAATTTTGTAAATCTATTGAGAAATCCCCATATCACCATGGTGTCTGATTCCAGAACAGGAAAACAGGGCTAAACACAATTTATTGAAACTAGAGATAGATGTGCTTTCTTATGTGTTCTTGCCTTCCCTCATCTTCAACTAAAACTTGCCCCCTCCCCCAACCCCTTGTAAACTGATCCATATAGATAATCTCAACCAAAAGACTAAACAGTTACAGAAAAGTGCTTTTTTGGTGATATCTAAAACAAATTGCATTATTCTGTTGGGCCATCTAAAACACTACAAGCATTCTTACTTAGATTAAATTATAGCTCTCCCTGGACTCCAGACATGCCTAGACATGAACTATAAAGGGAACAAGCCCTCAGAGTTTCTGTAGTAACTGTAGGCCAAATCAACAGTCACCCTAGAACAAGCAATAATTTTTCTGAGAGCTAGGTCACATACATTTTTGTGCTTATTTTGTCTTACAGAACTTATGCATGCTATATAAATTATCCAGCTTTTTAATTACTTTTAATATGTCTGTGCATTATGATGACTTTTTAAATTTATTCTTTTGATCCTTTTGTTTGGAAGAAAAGTTTATATGCATATATACATATGCTTTATCAAGGCAGCTGCCTGAAAGAGTGTTATGGATAGTAGCTGGCAGCTATCCAGTGCTGGTAAGATATCCAAGATAGATCTATTAGTCTTATAATACTAATTAAGAAATGTTATCAAAAATTATAGCCAACTTTTAAAATGACTAACCATTTAAGGATAACAATTGTTTCTAATAGTTGTATGCTAAGTGATCTAGCAGTTTTCTTTGGTAAAGGTTTTTTGACAACTAAATGCTGTATATAAAAAGGTAGAAAATGGAAAAGTTGGCTCTTCAGAGGAGTAGCTAAGGCATTTATCGGTATATTAGGAAGGTTGTAGCTAAGTGATTTTAGTATAGTATCTAGGATGTTGTTGGTATTTAACACTTGTTAAATGATTAAGTTGATTTAAACTAGGGAAAACTATTTTAGTATTTTCTATGCACTGTTCTTTTATTTTTTCTATGTATATTTCATCTATTTCTCAGTGGATTCTATTAGACTAACTTTGATACAGATTTGTAGATGCCAGGTTTTATTTTCAAAATGAAGTCTCACTTGGGCAGAAATATGGACTCTTCATACAAATATGATTCTACTTATTAATGACCTCTACACTTAAGACTTTGGATTTGTTTCTAGCCATAGTAATGATTATGTGTTTGTTCCAAGCTACTCACATTTTCTCATTTAGTTCCATGAAAGTTCAGGGTGCAATCTGTAGCTATAAAAGTTGTTTTGTTTTGTTTTTTTTTCTCAAGAAAGTTAATTGGCAAAATACTGGGTTTCAGAAATGTGGCACGGAAAAAACTAACATTACAGAGGTGGTACCATCACTAGAGTTCCACTTCCACAAAGTTTAAGTCCCAAATTCCATTCCCTTTCTAGGTTCAATAATTGAAAGGAAGGGTGATTGGTAGAAATTTTTGTTATTAACACAGGAAACCCTTCACCCCATAACTCCACATACAACTCAATAAACATTTATTCGGCATGTACATTGTGCAAACACAGGGGATATACACACAAACACAGATTTCTAGCTGGGAAGGGACTTTAGAGGCCAGTTACTCTAACTACTCTCTCATTTTACAGAGGAGGAACCAAGACCACACAGTCTCTAAGTGTCCGAGGAGCGGATTTGAAACCTAGCTACAGCCCAGCCCTCTAACTACACCCCCCCCGCCGCCCCTGCCAGGATCCAGAACCAACACCCAAGTCTCCCATGGAGCTTGTTCCTCTTCCCTACAATGCCATCTTTTGCTGACTGCCCAAGTCTTCTCCAGCCTTGCAAACTCAGGCTCCTACCTGTCCCGGGGGAGGCTTCCCTGCCGGGATGTGGGTGCCCATCTCGGGCCCCCCGCGGGACCTGGAGTCAGTGATGCGCAACCCGAGGGTCTCTTGGGTGCCTTGGCGGGGAATGAGTGCGCTAATGTTGCCCACCCTTGCGTACCCCCTGTTGGGTTAACCCTTCGTAAGTACGCATACTTAGGGATTGACCAGTAACGATTGACTTACAGCTGACCTTGTGTTTCCAAACCTGTGACTTTGAACTCATTAGAACCATAATAGGAACCACGGATGAAGCTAACCACCTCAAGAGCACCAGTTAGAGAGAACCCAGAGAACCCTGGGTTCAAATTCCAGTTCTGTTGTTTCGTATGTCAGAAGCGGGTCACAATATCCCAGGGCCGTTTCCTTATCTATAAAATGAGGGGGGGGGGGCGAGTTAGACCATGAGGTAGCCTGGGGCAGGCCCTGGAAACAGAAGGCCCCGCCTCAGAGCGCCCGGAGCTGCCTCGGGGTCCTCATCTGTAAAATGAGGGGCGCCTTTAAAGCCAGGCTCCTGTCAGAACCGCTAGCTTCCTCCCTCCCAGCTCCAGATCCTGCGATCTCCGGGTCCGGCATCCCTCCTCCTCCTGGCCTGGCCTCCTATTCATAACCGAAGCCAAGTCCTCCGGCCGGGAGACGGCAGGGCAAGCCTCCTGGTAAGAAAAGGCCCAGTTTGTCCCTGTCTCCGGGTCAGTCACTCCCAGGCCTGTCCCCGCTGGGAAACCTGAGGGAAAACTTGAGGAAACCTACGGAGATCCACCAGGTCCTGAGGTACCTGGAAAACTATCTCCCTGAGCTGGAGGCTGAAGGAGCCTCAAGGCTTCATTTCCAGGAGGGAGGGGAAACCTTGGCCTCTCGAGCTGGGTCTGGACAGTTTGGGGGAGGGGTGTGAAAGGAGATGAGAGAACAGCTGGGATTCCCCCTGACAGGTTCCGTGATACCCCGCCCCCACCGCGCCGCTTCCCGCCTGGTGGAGCGCCCTGCCCCTCCTCCACCTTCCTCATTCCTTTTAATGCCTTTAGGCGCCCCGCCCCCGCCCCGCCCCCTCCTCTGGCCTCGCCCCGCCCCCACTCCAGCGCGTGCCTGCCCCGCCCCCGTCGCGCGCCAGGTTCGAATGGCGGTTGGACTACGAAGCCATGCCCTCGAGCCTTAGCCGGCAGCTGAGGGGAGCAGCCGGGACTGGTTTGGGGGAGAAGGGTTGGAGGGGCGCTGAAGAAAGTAGGAAAAACGGACCCCCTGAGGAGGAGAGATTCCCGAGAGAGAGAGGAGAGAGGGGAAAGGGCAGAGCGGGATGGAAGCCCCAGGAGAGAGACAAAGCTATGGGGGTCTGAGGAGGGAAAGAGGGGGGACAAGGGGGAACAGGGCCAGAGAGCCTGAGGTGGTAGGGGCTGGGGGACGGCAGAGGGGGCGGCGGGCCAAGAGCCAGAGGGGAGGGGGCAGAGGCTAAAGGAGGACTGAGGGGAGCACGGAGCCTGGGAAGGGAGTATCAGGGGGAGGTTAGAGGGGAGCAGGGCCCTGGGCGGGGCCGGGGAAGTGGCCCCTTAGGAACCTGAGGAGGAACTAGGGGAGGGCAGAGGCGGGGAGCTTGAGAAGGAACTAGGGCCGGGCCTGAGGAGGAGCAGGGGGCAGGGCAGAGGGGAGCCGGCCCCGGGAGCCTGTGGGAGGAGCGGGGAGGGGGCGCTGGCCAGGCCAACGGGCCAGCGGCCACTTGGTCGAGGTCGTCCTGGGAAACGGGCTGCGCCGGTCTTGTGGGACGCGGGGGTGGGGGGGCCGGGTCCTGAGACCCACGCCCTCCGCTCCTCTGACTGCGCCCGGGTGTCCATGACTACAAGGTGTATACAAAGGGCCGGCCGGGCCGGCCGGTGGCCAGTGTAGCCCGGGGCCGGTCTAGGGAAGGGGCCGCACCGACGAACCTTGGGCCTCGAGTCTGGCTGGGAGAGAGTGGCTCGCTCGAAGTCGAAGGGGGAGACTTGACTGATCGGCAGACCTCAGGTGAACTGCTTGTGGAAGGCTTGGAGGAGCCCAACCCTCCAGAGGCATCCCTCGGCAGCGGCCCCAGGCCCCCCACCTACCAACGGCGTGTCCAGTGCTCGGTTTGTAGGCAGTGTAGTTAGCTGATTGTATTCTACTGCCTACAATCACTAACTCCACTGCCATCAAAACAAGGCACAGCATCACCGGTTGCCAAACGCCTGAGAAGGAGTAAGTGGGTTCACTTGGCAGGTCACGATGGTGGAGGCGGCGGCGGCAGTGTCGATCTCTTCCGAAGGGCCAGGTTTCCAGCACCTGACTTGAATTGCTTGAGGAGAAAATTGTGCTCGGTCGGAGATGTGATTTGTTGGAATTTATCCAGCAGTATGCACGCTGCATATTGAGAGGGACAGTTTGGCAACCTGCCAAAGTAAACTGGAAATTGAGGTTAAATTTGAAAATGTATGAGATGTAACTTCATGTCATTTTTTGTAAGTGTAAAAACCATAGAATATGCCTCATTTAGCTAAAATGTAAAATAGATTGGGGGGGGTATTTAATGATAAGGGTTGGAGACAACTCCATTACCTTTGAACTGCTTGAAGATAAACTATTAATCATATTTGCAGCATGTATGGAACTGGCACATTTTCAGACTTTCTAGTAGACTACTGGTCAACTCGGACAATAGACGACCTACAAAGATTTAGACCTAAAATTTAATCAAAAAAATTCTTCACAAATTTAATACAAGGTATCATTTTTAGAAGGTAGAATGGGGGGGGGGGATTGAGTCTAGTTACTAGGCAGTGTAGTTAGCTGATTGCTAGTAGTTGTACCAATCACTAACCACACAGCCAAGTAAACAGATTTGTAATTCACCCAATCCAGGTATCTAAATGTGTTTTGGAGGCCAAAAGAAGAAACAATGTACAAAAGCAGCACCTTCCCCCCACAAAATATTCATAATAGAATTGGTCAAAGAACTATCTTTGAGAAGATAAAGCAAATGGGTAATTTCAGTAGCTTAGCCTAAAAGGTTCCATTTTGTTTTTAAATATAGAAGCTTTCATGAAAGACCCATTTTAAGAAATTTAAAACAGCAAATCAATTTCCTAGGCACATGGATGAATAAGATGTTTAATATCATGACATAATTTGTGTATAGCAAATTGAACTAACTTTACAAAATTGTATATGAAAACCAGCATGCCAGTAGAAGGTAGAATTGTTGCTATATGTGAATGTCACAATTCCTGCTACAGTAATGTTATATATAGATCTAATGTCAAAATACAAAACATTTCTAAATAAAGTTAATAAAGAAATTAGCTGTTCTTAATTATTTACTGAATATCAAGAAATAGTTCCCAGTAAAAATTAATTTGCACACACTTAACAAATCTTATCAATATCAAAGCCATATCCAATTTTTATTTTTAGCTACGCTCAACACTTGGTATTTTCTCTTTTGGTAATCATTCATAGCTGTTAAACCCTAAATTGATAACCAAATATTAGATTCCAATCAGGCATATTTCCCAGAATTTGTTCTGAAGAATCTGTAATCATAAAATGCTGGTAAGAGCTGTATTTTTAATACCATAATTGTAAGACCGGATCAGACCTGTAGCTACATTAAGGTGCGCTTACAGCTGGATACCCTAGCCCCCCCCCTCAGGAGCAGGTGTCTCGAGTCTCCAAATCCTCACTGCTCCTGGGATCGCTTCTGTGCTGGGACTGTAGAACCGTTACAAACTCTGCTCTGACCTCCCCCACCCTTGCAAACTTCTAGTATGCCTCCTCTAGAGGCCCTGGGTAGGTGAATCCGAGGCTGACCCCAACTTTGCCAGTTTATAATGGGTGGGACCAAAGTAGGGGCGGGCCCGAGGTCAAGCTGTGAGACTTGTAGTCTCGCGTTTGTGTAGGAAGAAGCAGTTGCCATGGAGACAGGACGCTGGGGCAGAAAGACTGGCCCAGAAGAGCCCCTTGGAAATGTATACCCTGGACCTTTGGTGTTTAGCGGCTCCTCAGAAAAGGACGTGGCTTTGGCTAAACAGTTCTGGATTTCAGCAACCATGCATCCACATCCTGAGTCTCAGTTAGTGTCGAACGGCACCGAGCAGAGATTGCCCATAGTTCGAGCTACTGGGCCCACTATGGCTGGTGAGTAGTAGCGGAAGGTGATCTTGATTCCTTGATCTCCGAAACCTATCCAGTAATGGTCCTGTACCCCCGTATCTTTCAGGAATAACTTTGGAGCCCATTATTAAATCAGCAGCTTCCTGTAGCATATTTCTTACTAGAAGATTAAAACATTTACATCTCATCTCAAAATTCGCAGCAATTCTAAGAGGAAGGGTCAGGGATGCAAGCAATCGCTCCCACATAGGTCTTCTGTCTTCAGCTTAATTATCTGTTGGAGCATTTTTTTTTAAACCGCCCTCTATTGGTCTATAGGAAAGTCATCAGGTATGTTTTTATTACAAACAAAAGCCCTCGGGAAGTTAAAGCAAGAGGAAGGAACATTCCAAGTGATAAGAGCAAGTTGATGATAGTTGGGACTGATCCTAGATTTTTCATAGCTAAAGATCACTGACAAGTCTATAAAGTAAATGGACCTGTTATGGTTATTAGCGGACACTGTGCTTAGGCCTTAGGATTCTGGGTCTCTTTCCAACTGCTTATTCCTAAAATGATTAATTTATTCCCTTTATCTTTTACAGAAAGAAGTTTCAAAACTAGGGATTATAGTAAGTATTAGCTCTTATAATCTTCAGTATTTTAAACCCCTTAGTAGGCCCCCTTATTTGAGTAGCAAACAAGTGGAGAAGGGTAGGGAGATGGTTGTGAACCTTGAATGTGTCAATATTTGGTTCAGGGCCTGGCATTTCCTCTGTTCAAGAGGTTGCTGCCAGTTTTCTCAGTAAAACCCCAGAAGCCAAAAAGTTGTTTTGTTTTTTTTCATAAAAGTTTTCTAGATCTCTAGAGTCAGACCTAGAGACCTTGTCTTTTGGATTCATTTGAGGTTTGTTGAAGCCATGGATATTATTTTTGTCCTACAATTAAAAAGTAAAATTTAAGTTTATAAAGTTCTAGGGCCCAGTGCAGTGTACCAGTAATACATCATTGCTTATCCTTCCCCTAATCCACGTGCTATTTCTTTTTCATATGTAAATTATTTTTATTTTTCATGGTAATTTCAGATTATCATATTCTGAATTTGACTTTTTTGTTTAGAAACTGAACAGCTCCTTGAAAAAAGCAGAAAGGCTCAGGAAGCTGAAGAAAAAGAAAGGTACTTCCAAAAGGTAGGCTAACCATTTCAAAAGCACATCAGATTGATGCAAAATTCTTTAAAGTTTATGTTCTTTTTCATTACTGTGTACCCAGAAATATCAATTTCTCCAAAATTTTCAGTCCTAACATTTTAAAAGAACTTTCATTGCTAGTTAATATGAAAAAAATGGATAAATGAGAAGGTGTTTATTAAGCATTTACTATATACAAATCACTTGCATTTTGAATCCAGACCTTAACCAAGACTTGGATTTTCTTATGGATAAGATTTTGATTTTAATGTAATACTCCAATGTTACATGAACTCTTAAAGATATGAACTCTTAAATTTTCATGCAAAATGGTTATATAATAGCTAATCAATGTCACTGGCATTAAGTGAATGATCATTCATGTGGTCAGATCTATACAAATGTAGGTATCTGACTGGAATTATTTTTACCAAAAAAAAAAAAAAAAGTCAATCCATATTCTTAT
This sequence comes from Gymnobelideus leadbeateri, assembly GCA_011680675.1. NCBI lineage: Eukaryota > Metazoa > Chordata > Mammalia > Diprotodontia > Petauridae > Gymnobelideus > Gymnobelideus leadbeateri. Next base: position 187,148 of record WOXC01002488.1, on the reverse strand, counting down.
ACAGGCATTGTGAACTAAATTACTCTGGTACTGCTATATTTTTTTTCTGAGGATCTACTACTTGCTTCCAACCAGATTTCCTTATAGTTTTCTAGGAAATATTTAATGAGATTTTGGAAGACTGGGCTTACTCTGGGTGCTTCTAAGTAAACCTAGGGCCTTTAGGAACCATCCATGAGATAATCCTAACCACTGTTGGGGTCTAAGAGCTGCCAGAACTGCTTAGGAATAACTAGTAGGCCTCCAAACAACTATTTGCTTTTGAGTCTTTAGGTTCTTTCTAAGGGTCCTTGGGATATTTCAAAGACTCTGCAAAAAAGTTATAAACCAAAATGGAATACATGGAATAAGTGGAGAAAGATGGGGTTCTCATACTTTGTCAGCAAGACTTAGCCCAACACATATACCATTTATACACATACAAGCAGCTAAGTAAAATAGGGTGAAACTACTATAATTTTGAGCAAAAGCTGGAAAGAGTGAATTTGGCACAGTTAAAGAAATCAGCTGAACAAATCAATTTTTGGCAACCCCAGTGGTTTAATTTGCATGGTAGAAAAATAGCCTTTAACTCAGCAAGTAATGTAGTGATTTATAGAAACCATTTATTTGGTTAATGGACAAATTCCATTCCTGAACTGCTCCTCTATGATAAAGCAAAGATGAAAGACCCCATTTTGGCTTACTGTCTTTAATCATAGGAGATATTGGCAAACTCTGAAAGTTTTATCGGGAATTCCACATAAATTACAGAACGATGGACTGGTTTGCTGATCATATTGGCCCCCTTTTGTGGGCTCTTTTGTTACTTTTTCAACTTGATTGTATTACTAAAATACTTAATCATCATTTTCTTCTATTTGGAATTTTGAATGATTGAAGGTAAATTATTATTTACTTTTAAAGTGGGGAGAGTTTAAGGGGAGGCTGTGGGTCAAGAGATCAGTCCTATCATTTTTGAAAAGATGACTGGACCTAGATTTGAATCCTAGCTCTGTTACTTGCTAATTGTGCAATATTGGGCAAGACAACCTCCATAGGCCTTAATTTCCTAATTTGTAATTACACATGATAATCTATATCCAGCCTATCCCATAGTTTTTGTTGGATGATCAATGTATGTGAAATGAAGCAATGTTAAAGAAGTGAAAGACTTTAGGGATTCAAAAACATTAAGAATATTTTATTAACTTTTGTGCACTAGGAGATAGATTACAGGTAAATATTTTTCAAATAAAGGTACTAAGTTTCCCTTATGTTTGTATATAAGCTTTCATCAAAAGCAATTCGTATACATGATTCATCAAAATACCATAAAAGGGGCGTGAGGGACATATGTCCCTCACAATAAATTTTCTAACTAGAATAGGAAAGATTATTTTTTATTTTTTTATATCACCATCAGTCACATGTAGCAGAGGAAGAATTAGAATTTAATTTTATTTTATTTTTTCACTTAATAGTATTTTATTTTTTCCAATTACATGCAACGTTTTCAACATTCACTTTTATAAGATTTTGAGTTCCAAATTCTTTTCTCCCTCTCTCCCCTCCCCCCTCCACAAGACGGCATGCAATCTGATATAAGCTATATACATACAATCATGTACACATATTTCTATATTAATCATGTTGTGAAAGAAGAATCAGAGCAAAAGGGGAAAACCATGAGAAAGAAAAAAAAAGAGAAAATAGTATTCAGACTCCATAGTTCTTTCTCTAAATGTGGACAGCATTTTCCATCATGAATCCCTTGAATTGTCTCTCATAGGTTTCCAAAGTGGGTGATACCATGCCTAAGGGGCGCTGGAATGATCCAGGAGAGCAACAGTTGCTTCAGGTGCAATTGGGGATATTGAATAAAAATAAGGGGTCAGTGGAAGCATAAGGAGAGAAGAATTTTTTTAAAACCATTCATAGATACTGTATCTGTTGTGTAGCAGAATTAGTCATAGTGATTACATTATTTTCCAAATAAACACACAAAATACAAGTTATAACAATCAATGGTCAAGTCCACTAACAGGTCTTAACAAGCAGGTGTTGGCAGGTGAGCATGTACATGTATGATAGTTTCATGATGCATCAAAATGTGTCATCAAAATTTCAGTGCAGGAAAAAATCCACAAATTTACAATGAATTGTTAAATTTAAGATGCTTCATTTAAAAAAATATATTTCATATTTTTTAAATGATGCAGTAGATTTCTGGGGGTCCACTGAATAATTTTTAAAGGGAATGATAGGCCAAATAAGTTTGGGGACCTCTATCTTAGATCATTGCATTGCTAAGAGTTAAGTCTATCAAAGTTGATCATCGCACAGTGTTGCTGTTACTGTGTACAATGGAAGAATAAGAATTTTAACTCTCCACAATATGATGATTACAAAATAATGTTTTAGGGGTTTGATTTGATGACCTCAAAGGTCCTTTTAAACTCTCTAGAATTCTAAGGTTCTCAAAGTGTTTTACCTATCTTCTTTCATTTTGTCCTCACATCAACCTTTTGAAATAGGTATTGTGTCCATTTTACAGAAGTTAAGAAACTTGCCAAGCATCTCAGCACACACAGCCTTCATTTCTTTCACCCCCCAAAACCCCACCTAGCTTTTGAGTTCCTTTTTATGTGTTGTCTTCCTCTTGTTAGAATATAAGTTTCTTGAGGTTAGGCACTATCTTATTTGTATTTGTATTCCTAGCCCTTAGCACATAATGTTTGGCTGGCACGTAATAAGCACTTATTAAATGCATCTTGACTTAACTTGACTCATGTATTTTATAGTATAGCCAGAAAGTCCTATCTGCACTTCTTTACGTCTTGTTCCATCTCCCACCTCCCTTGCCTTTGTACGGGGTACCCCCCATGCCTCCATGTTTTCCTTTTTCATTTCTTTTTTTTTAATGTGAAAACGTGTTTAATAAGAATGTATGTGTAGAACCATATCATGTTGCATGCCATCTTGGGGTGGGAGGAAGAGAAATTTAAAACTTATGGAAGTGAATGTTGAAAACTAAAATTAAACAAATTAATAAATTAAAAATAAAACACTGGCTGGGTGACCTTTGGTACATCTCTGGGCCTCAGTGTTTCCCATCTGTAAAATCAGGGGTATGGATTAGATGGCTTCTGAGGTCCCTGCCACCTCTAAATCTGGAATGCTCTATTTCTGACCAGTGACATTTCCATTCTCTCCCAGCATAGGAGGAAGAGTCAGTTCTAACCATGGGCAAAGCACTTCCCCTTTCAGTCCTCAATGTCCCTATCTGTAAAATGAAGGGGATGGGCTCAATGAGTTCCAAGGATTCCCCTAAACCCACTCCGATGAACTCCTCCAGTGACATAGGCCAAAGAGAGGCCCTGGGGATGACAATACACAAAGCAGAAAGGTCACTGAACACAGTCTTATTTTACAGACAGTGAAACTGAAGGCCAGAGTGCTTAAGCCACTTGTCTGAATCTGAGTCCAGCCTCCCAGGCTAGCACTCTTCATACTGCCCAGGCTAGTGCCCAGCTCTGCCACTTGTGGTAGAGAAACAATCCCAGGCTGGATGAAAGGGTCAGGCCTGTGGATAGTCTTTACCAAGATGGTGCCCAGGTCCAGCACTCTGCCTGGTCGTGAGTACTGTCCATAAGTCCTTTTATTGCTTATGTCCCCTTTTTAAATCCCCAAGCCACTCCCCCTACCAAGCCTCTGATGTTTATAATTGAGACAAGCAGCCTGGATAGATGTGGTAGAAGAGAGGAGGCCCAACCAGAAGTAGAGATGTTAGTCTAGAGGGGCCAGACTGGGCCCTTCTCCTTTGTGTTCTTTTTTTTTTTTCATTAAACAAAGGTTTTTTAACTTCTGGTTTACATCATTCATTTCCACCAGATTTTGAGTTACAATTTTTCCCCCATTTTTCCCTACCAACCACCCCAGAATAGCAGTCCCACTAGATATCCCCTCATCCAATCTTCTCTCTCCCATATCTTCTCCCATACCCCCTTCGACTTTGCCATTAGGGCAAGGTGAATCTCTGAGCCCCAATGCTTGGACATCTTATGAAACATTTAATTTTAAAACTTCGATTTTCAAATCCATTCCCTTCCTCCCTTGTCACCCACTCCCTCTGAGAAGATAAGCAATTCAGTATGTGTTGTACATGTATAGCTATGCAAAACATTACCACAGTAGATATATTATAAAAGACTGCTTATATTTTCCTCCCACCCATCTCACCTCCCACCTGGTCCATTCCCTACTTTGATCCTGTCCTTCTTCGATAGTGGGTACTTCCAACCTCCCCTCCCCCTAGAATGCCCTTCCCTCCATCATTCCCCCTCTCATTCCCCTTTCCCCTACTCTCCTGCAGGATGAGATATCCCATTTAGTATGTATGTGATTCTCTCCTTGAGCCAACTTCAATGAGAATGTGGTTTTGCCTTTTTGGCTTCCTGTTCTTCCCCTCCCCTGCAACTACTTCCCCTTGCCTCTTCTACATGAGATAGTTTACCCTACCCTGTCTCTCCCCATCTCCTCTTGCCACTTTCCTCTCTCACCTCTTAACTTCACCCCTTAAGTATCATCCCTTCTATCCATGTATAACTGTAAACATATATACACACATTCACATATGTATTCATATGACCATATACCCTTCTTCAATTATTTTCATAATGAGAAAGGTTTCATCAGACACAGTTATTGTTTTTCCATGTAGGAATGTAAATAGGTGTAGCGGCAAGCACCCCAATATCCCCAGGGTGGCTGCCAACACAGGTTCTTAGATCTGCTTTTGTAAAGGAAAGCAACTCAAAATGGGTTAACAAGCTTACTTTAATCAAACAAACACACATTACCTAGTTCAGGGGAGAAAGGTCAGCACCCTGAACTTCAGAGTTACAGAACTTACAGATCAAACAGACAGGCTTCCAAACTGTCCCAACATTACATACATCAATACCAAATCACAGTTACCAGAGAGGGAAGTATCAACATCTGGGTTTTCAAAGCCGGGGGGCTCTCAACAACGGCTTCCCAGAGTCTCATCTGGTCAAATCACACAACACTTCTCAAAGTGAGCCCCAAAGCAAAGCCTCTCCTCAGAGTTTATATAGCCTTCTCCTGGCTCAGAGAATGTAACAACCTTCTGGACCCACTGCCCAATCACAGAGTATCAAGGTGTGGTCATTCCTGAAAACCAAGCCTCCCACCACAGGCTCCATGTGACCACATTCAGCCTATTAGGAGGCAGAGCATATTTTCAAATCAAGGAAGGTTTTCAGAGTCTCTTAAAGCCAATCAAAGTCTCTTAAGCCAATCAAAGGGCCTAGGGGCAGGGAAGATCTTTAAATCTGCATTTCCATTACAATAGGTCGACTTTGATAAGTTTCTTTTGATTTCTTTTCCTTGATTACCTTCTTAAGCATCTCTTGCTTCTTGTGTCTGGATGTCAAATTTTCTGTTCAACTCTGGTTTTTTCCTCAAGAATGCTTGAAAGTCCTCTATTCCACTGAATGACCATATTTTCCCCTGAAACAAGATACTCAGTTTTGCTGGGTAGGTGACCCTTGGCTTCAATCCCAGCTCTTTTGCCCTCTGGAATATCATATTCCATGCCCTTCGATCCCTCAGTGTAGAAGCTGCCAGGTCCTGTGCTATTCTGATTGTGTTTCCACAATATCGAAATTGTGTCTTCCTGGCTGCTTGTAGTATTTTCTCCTTGATCTGGGAGTTCTGGAACCTGGCTATGATATTCCTAGGAGTTTTCTTTTTGGGATCTTTTTCAGGAGGCGATCAGTGGAGTCTTTCAACCTCTATTTCCCCCTCTGGGTCTAAAGCATCAGGGCAATTTTCCTTGAGAATTTCTTTAAGGATGATTTCTAGATTCTTTCTTTGATCATGGCTTTCAGGTAGTCCAGTAATTTTTAAATTATCTCTCCTGGATCTATTTTCCAGGTCAGTGGTTTTCCCCATGAGATATTTCACATTGCCTTCTATTCTTTCATTTGTTTGGATCTGCTTAACAGCATCTTGATTTCTCATAAAGTCACTAGCTTCCATTTGCTCCAGTCTAACTCTGAGGAAATGAATCTCCTCACTGAGCTTTTGAGATTCTTTTTCCATCTGGCAAATTCGGCTTTTTAAGGCATTCTTCTCGTCATTGCCTTTCTGAGCCTCTTTTGCCATTTGAGTTAGTCTATTTTTTAAGGTGTTATTTTCCTCAGTCAGGCTGTTGACTGCCATTTCATACTTTTCTTGTATCTTTATCATTTCTCTTCCCAATTTTCCCCCACTTCTCTTATCTCCTTTTTAAGGTCCTCTATGGCCTGTAGCCAGCTTGTATTTTCATTTGGGGCTTTTGGTGCAGGAGTTCTGACCTTACAGTCATCCTCCATGCTTTGATCCTCTTTGCCCCTAAAATAGGAGTCCAATGTTGAACTTTTCTGTTTATTTTGTTTCTTTTGCCTAGGCATGTTGCCACTTAATTACTTGATTTGGGGGCTTGTTGCCACAGTAGGACTCTGCCACCAGACAGGAGAGCTTCCATCCCAAACGTGGGGTCTTCACAACTTCCACAGGTTGGGTGGCCTCTGTAAAGCCTCCACCCGCTCTGGCAAACCTCCCCCCCAGACCACAATCCAGATCCAGGCAGTTTAAAGCAAGAGTGATTAACCCCCAGACTGATTGCTGGATCTCTCTACAGTTCGCAGACCAGGAGCTAGAGCCGCCACTGACACTGCAAAATGGCTTCTGTGCCACATTTCTTCAGCAGCTTTTTGCCCCCAGGGGAGGAAGCCGATGCGTTCCCCAAATACTGGTCCCAAGGTCCATAGGGCACTAACCTCTCACTTTGTCCTAGGCATATCTGTGCTGATAATTCTAGAATCACCACAGCTGTTGGTGTTCTGGGGTCCCTTCAGCCCCGGCTGCCCTGAGGCTAAAACCGAGGCTCACACAGACCTGGGCTCAGCTCCCAGAGCGCTGTGCTGTCAGTTCCCAGCACACTGTGCTGCCTGCTCTCAGAGCTCTGTGCTCGCCACTCCCTGCAGGGATGCTGGGCTGTCCTTAGCAGGAGGTTAGCTTCTCTGTGTAGTTCTGTGGGTGCTGGGGCTCCAGAAGTTGTTCAGAGTCCCCTTTTACATTGTTTTGAAGTTGTGTGGGGCAGAGCACCTTGGAAGTGCTATTTCTACTCTGCCATCTTGGCTCCACCCCCTCATTTTTCATTTCTTCCTCTTAGAATGCCTATTTCCATTAAAGTCTTAGCTCTCCTGGTTTTCCTACCTTTCTGACCACTCCTTCTCAGCTTCTCTTGCTAGATTTTCATCCAAATAACACCTGCTAACTGTGAGAGTCCCTCAAGATGTCCTGGGCCCTCTTCTCTTCCCTCTCTATATTCTGTTTTACTTGGTGGGGTATATGGGGTGTTAAGGAGTTTGCCAATCCCTTTTCAGTGCTGCTCATCCACCTGTGTTGTCTACTTGATTTACCCAACTCTTACTTGTGGCTCCAAGAAGCTGTAGCATGCACAATGGCCACAGCCCAGGAAACTATCTCTTCAGAAGGGCTAAACCAGGTTAAAGGTAATTGACAGGCCTCAGACTTGTTGGTCAGGGAGACATCTACCCCAAGCATATGAAGACTTTCCCCAGCAGAATGGGCAGATGAGAACAGTTTGTTCCAACAGTCAGGATATAGGCTGAAGCAAGGATTGTAGAGTACTTATAGCTTGGTCAGACAATGAAGATGCCAATCCACTGCATCTCAGCCCATCACCGGTCTTGACTTTTGATGACTCAGGAAGAGAGAGTGAGGTTGATAACTTTGTACAACTTTGCCTCACTTTAATCCAATTCACAATCAAGTCAAGACTTAACCTGTACAAGTCATTGCCCTTCTTCAAAAACAAAAAACAATTTCATTTGGTGATCTAATCAACTCCCATGGATTCAATAATCAATGATTCTCAAATCCATTTATCCAGCCCTAACCTTTCTTCCAATCTCTAGTCTTCCATCTCCAACTGCTTTTTAGATATCTGAAACTGGCTGTTACATAGACATCTTATACTCAACATGTCCAAAACTGACCTTATTCTTTCCCCAAAACCCTTCTCTCTTACTGACCTCCCCTTTTACTATTGAGGGTATTACCATCTTCCCAGCAACCTAGACTCCCAACATAATGTCATCCTGGATTCTCCTCACTTTCACCCCCCACTTCCACTCAATTGTCAAGTCTTTTTTCCACTTTTGTAACATCCCTTGTATATGCCCTCATCTCTGACACTATCATCATTCTAGTGCAATAGCCTGCCAGTGGTTTTTTTGCCTCATGTTTCTCCCTAATCTAATCCATCCTTCACTCAGCTGTTAAACTGATCTCCCTAAAACGCAGGTCTGACTGTATCATCTTCCTCCATCATTCATTAAACTCCATCACCTTCCTACTGTCTCCATGATCAAATATAAAATCCTCTGTTTCACTTTCAGGGCCCTTCATAACCTAGTCCCTTCCTACCTTTCTAGTCTTCTTATACCTTACTTCCTTTCACATACATGTGATCCAGTGACACTGGCCTCCTTACTGTTCTTCAAATGCAGCACTTCAACTCCTCACTGAACCTTTTCACTGGCTGTCCTCCATGTCAAAATGTGTTCCCTCACTTCAACCTCCTGGTTTCCTTCTCATCTCAGCTAAAGTCTCACTTTCCCCAAGAAACCTCTCCCAGTCTTCCTCAATCTTAATGCCTTTCTTCTGAGAAAGCCTGCAATTTATCCTGTATATATCTTGTTTGTTCATAGATATTTGCATGTTGTCTCCTGCATTATACTGTGAACTCCTTGAGAACAAAGACTTTGTTTTTTGTCTTTCTTTGTATCTCCTGAATTTAGTGCAGTTATTGGCACATAGTAGGTATTTAATAAATGCTAGCTGACTGATCTTTTCTCACATTCTTCCACTTGCTAAATCCTGATCCCAGTACTTTATGGAGAGTTTATGTAAAGATTAGCCTTTGGCCCCATGTCTAGAGTCCCTCTAAAAAAGGGAAGGAGGGGATGCGGTGTAGAAAAGTTCTCAGTGAGGGGCAGCTAGGTGGTGCAGTGAGTAGAGGTCGGCCCAGGAGTCAGAAGGACCTGAATTCGGATCCCGCCTCAGACACTTAATGCACACACAAACAAAAACCTAGCCGTGTGACCTTGGGCAAGTTACTTAACCCCAATTGCCCTCCAAAAAGCAAAAAAAAAAAAAGTCTCTGTACATACTTTGTTTTGGGGTGGCTAGGTGGCACAGTGAGTAAGAGCTCTGGCCTTGGAGTTTGGATGACCCGAGATCAAATCCGGCCTCAGAAAATGAGCACCCACACATAAATAATGACTGGCCGTGTAACCTTGAGCAAGTTACTTAACCCCAATTGCTTAAAAAAAGACAAAAACCAACAACAAGAAAAGTTCTCAGTGAATAATATAAATCAGATAGGGGACAGGTTTTTATTTCTTAGACAAGAAAGAAATGCAAAACACAGAATGCTCACAATTATTTATTTGACCAAAACAAATTTAACAAGAGTCTATTACTGTCTTACTCTGATAAGAGGATTATACTTAAAACCATTTAAGCATGAAGTAATTTAAAAGCACTAGAAAATTTCTCCAAAGTGATCTTGTCCAGTGATGTCAAACTCAAATAGAAACAGATACTTGCTGAACATACTGATGTAAAACCATAAATTAACATTGTTTATTTTGTGTTATATTGTTATTTATTTTGCTAAGTATTTATTTTTCTTTGTTTTTAAAACTTTAATTTACAGATTCTTTCCCTCCTTCTCACCCACTTCCACTAAGACAAACAGTTCAATAGAGGTTGTACACATGTAGCTATGCAAAACGTATCCCTAGTAGTTACATTGTGAAAGACTAACTATATTTCCCTCCATCCTATCCCACCTCCCCCACTTATTCTATTTTCTGTTTTGACGCTGTGTCTTTTCAAAAGTGTTTTCTTCTAACTACCTTCTTCCCCAATCTGCCCTTCCTTCTGTCATCCCCCCTCTTATCCCCTACCCCCATGCAGGGTTAGATACCCAATTGAATGTGTTTGTTATTCCCTCATTAAGCCAAATTCAATGAGAGTAAGGTTGAACCATTCCCTTTTACCTTCCTGATCTTCCCTTCCATTATAATAGTTTTCTCTTGCCTCTTTTATATGAGATAATTTACCCTAATCTCTCTCTCCCTTTCTCCTTCTCCCAATATATTCCTCTCTCACCTCTTAATTTTGTTTTATTTTTTTAGATATGATCCCTTCATATCCAACTGATTCTATACCCTCTGTCTAGGTATACATGTACATACATATACACACACTCACATATATATTTATACACACATATACCCCCATACATACATATATATGTACGTATACATACATACATATATATAGAAAGAGAGAGAGAGGAAACATGGCGGACGACACAGATCAGCAACAGACCACCAACACTGTAGAGGAGCCACTGGATCTCATCAGGCTCAGTCTAGATGAAAGAATTTACATAAAGATGAGAAATGACCGAGAACTACAAGGAAGATTGCATGCTTATGATCAGCATCTAAACATGATTTGGGGAGACGTAGAAGAGACTGTAACCACTATAGAAATAGATGAAGAAACTTATGAGGAGATCTATAAGTCAACCAAGAGGAACATTCCAATGCTGTTTGTTTGAGGAGATGGGGTTGTGTTAGTAGCCCCTCCATTGAGAGTTGGCTGAAACCAAGACTATCCTGTGTGGAAAATTGAGGACTCTGGACAATAGCCTCTGCGAGAAAAGCTGGTGTTCAAAAGAACAGCCTGTGATACTTTTTGATATTAAGAAATAATCAAGGAGGGCGGAGCCAAGATGTCGGAGTAGAAACAGCTAGTCCAAGCCTCTCTGCCCCCAGATTCCCCCCCAAACTATGTAAAAGGGGACTCTGAACAACTTCTGGAGCCCCAGCACCCACAGAACGACACAGAGAAGCTAACCTCCCGCTGAGAACAGCCCAGCAGCCCTGCAGGAAGGACCAGCGCAGAGGTCTGGGACCTGGCAGCGCACAGAGCGCAGAGCGCAGGAGCCAAGCCAAGCCCAGGTCCGCTTGAGCCGAGGTTTTAGCCCCAGGGCGGGAGGGCCAGCAGCCGACTGGAGGAACCCCAGAACACCAGGAGCTGTGGCGACTCCAGAATTATCAACATAGACATGCCTAGCACAAAGTAAGAGGTTAGTGTCCTATGGACTTTGGGACCTGTATTTGGGGAATGTGTCAGCTCCCTCCCCTGGGGGCTAGAAGCCTCTGAGGAGACACGCCATTTTGTAGTTTTCAGAGGCAGCTCCGGCTCCCAGCCTACAAATCGTGGGGAGATCCAGCGATCAGTCTTGGGGAGTAATCGCTCTTGCTTTAACCTCCCTGGATCTGGATTGTGATCTAGGGTGGAAGTTGTGGGTGGGTTTACAGCTTGCCAGAAACGGAAGTTGCCCCCCACACGTTCAGAACGAAAATTCCTCTATCTGGCCTTAAAGCCATAGTGTGGCAACAAGCCCAAAAGTCAAACAATTAAGCGGCAACATGCCAAGGCAAAGGAAACAGAAAAATGCAACCCTAGACTCCTATTTTGGGGGCATAGAGCGGGAAAAGGACTGTGAGGTCAGAAGTCCTGCTCCAAAAGCCCCAGGGGAAAACATGAGCGGGTTTGCAGGCCATAGAGGACCTTAAGAAGGACTTTAAAAATCAAATAAGAGAAGTGGAGGAAAAATTAGAAAGAGAAATGAGAAGGATGCAGGAAAAGTATGAAATGAGGGTCAACAGCCTGACTGAGGAAAACAACACTTTAAAAATAGACTAGCTCAAATGGCAAAGGAGGCCCAAAAGGGCAATGAGGAGAAGAATGCCTTAAAAAGTCAAATTTGCCAGATGGAAAAAGAATCTCAAAAGCTCACTGAGGAGATTAATTCCTTCAGAGTTAGACTGGAGCAAATGGAAGCTAGTGACTTTATGAGAAATCAAGATACTATTAAACAGATCCAAACAAATGAAAGAATAGAAGGCAATGTGAAATATCTCATGGGAAAAACCACTGACCTGGAAAATAGATCCAGGAGAGATAATTTAAAAATTATTGGATTTACCTGAAAGCCATGATCAAAGAAAGAACCTAGAAATCACCCTTCAAGAAATTCTCAAGGAAAATTGCCCTGATGTTTTAGATCCAGAGGGCAAAATAGAGGTTGAAAGAATCCACCAATCACCTCCTGAAAAAAGATCCCAAAAAGAAAACTCCCAGGAATATTATAGCCAGGTTCCAGAATCCCAGATCAAGGAGAAAATACTACAAGCAGCCAGGAAGAAACAATTTCAATATTGTGGAAACACAATCAGAATAGCCCAGGACCTGGCAGCTTCTACACTGAGGGATCGAAGGGCATGGAATATATTCCAGAGGGCAAAAGAACTGGGAATGAACCCAAGGGTCACCTACCCAGCAAAACTGAGTATTTTGTTTCAGGGGAAAATATAGTCATTCAGTGGAATAGAGGACTTTCAAGCATTCTTGAGGAAAAAAACAGAATTGAATAGAAAATCTGACATCCAGACACAAGAAGCAAGAGATGCCTGAGAAGGTAATCAGGGAAAAGAAATCAAAAGGAACTTATCAAAGTTGAACTGTTTACATTCCTATATGGAAAAGCAATATCTGTGACTGATGATATCTTTCTCACTATGAAAATAATGGAAGAAGGGGGTGTGGTCATATGAATACATATGTGAATGTGTGTGTATATGGTTACAGTTATATATGGATAGAGGGCATAGATTGAATCTGTTGGGAAGGGAGAATACCCAAGGGATGAAATTATGAGGTGAAAGAGGAAAGTGGCAAGAGGAGATGGGGAGAGACAGGGTAGGGTAAACTATCCCATGTAGAAGAAGCAAGGGGAAGTGGTTGCAAAGGAGGGGGAGAATAAGGAAGGCTAAAAGGCAAAACCACATTCACATTGAATTTGGTTCAGGGAGAAAATGACATACATACTAAATGGGATATCTCAACCTGCAGCAGGATAGGGGGAAGGGGGGATGAGAGGAGGAATGATGGATGGGAGGGCATCCTTGGGGTGAGGGGAGGTTGGAAGTACCCACTATAGAAGAGGGACAGGATCATGTAGGGAATGGACCAGGTGGGGGGTAGGATGAGTGGGAGGGAATTATAAGCAGCTTTGTACAATATATCTACTATGATAATATTTTGCATAGCTAGACATGTACAACATATACTGAATTACTTATCTCCCAAGAGGGAATGGGTGACAAGGGAGGAAGGAAATGGATCTGAAATTCGAGGTAGTAACATTAAATGTTTCAAATATATATAAATACTATTATTAATACTCTTTTGCTTGTAATAGGGAGATAAGATGCGCAGGCATTGGGACACAAAGATTCACCTTCCTCTAATGGAAAAGTCGATGGGGGTATGGGAGAAGGTATGGGAGAGAGCAGATTGGAGGAAGCGATATCTTGGGGGACTACTATTCTGGGAGGTTGGGTAGGGGAATAATGGGGGGAAAATGATTGTAACTCAAAATCTGGCAGAAATGAATGATGTAAAACAGAAGTTAATAAAGCATTTGTTTAAAAAAAAAAAGAAATAATCAAGGAACCCTCCACCCTTAAAATATGTTTATTTCCAGACAGTTCCTAATTTACCTGGCATAGCACTCATTCTTAGATTTTGGATACCAAACCTACTGATTAATGTGGGCATCATAAGGCAGGACTCTTTTTCAGTGATTTAATTTGTCTCTTCATCTTGTAGGCAATTATATTTTTTAATTTAAATTTACCTTTTGGGTTTTTTTGACCAGGAAAAAAACAAAAAAAAAAAGAAAGAAAGAAAGAAAGAGAGAGAGAAATTCCCTTTGACTATCTTCATACTGAGAAAAGTCTCATAAGGTACAATTATCATTTTTCCAGGTAGGAATGTAAATAGTTCAACTTTAATAAGCTCCTTATGATCTCTTTTTCCTATTTACCTTCTCATGCTTCTCTTACTTCTTGTGTTTGAAAGTCATATTTTCTGTTCAGCTCTGGTTTTTCATCAAGAATGCTTGAAAGTCCTCTATTTTCATTGGATGACCATATTTTCCCCTGAAGCATTATACTCAGTTTTGTTGGGTAGGTGATTCTATCATATTCCAAGCCCTTTGATCCCTTAATGTAGAAGCTGCTAAGTCTTATGTTATCCTGATTGTGTTTCCACAATACTCAAATTGTTTCTTCCTGACTGCTTGCAGTATTTTCTCCTTGACCTGGGAACTCTGGAAATTGGCTAAAGTATTACTAGGAGTTTTCTTTTGGGGATCATTTTCAAGAGGCAATTGTTGAATTCTTTCCATTTCTATTTTGCCCTCGGGTTCTAGAATATCAGGGTAATTTTCCTTGAGAATTTCTTGAAGGGTGATTGCTAGGCTCTTTTTTTGATCATGGCTTTCGGGTAGTCCAATAATTTTAAAATTATCTCCCCTGGATATATTTTCCAGTTCAGTAGTTTTTTCCAGTGAGATATTTCACATTGCCTTCTATTCTTTCATTTGTTTGGATTTGTTTTTATAGTATCTTGGTTTCTCATAAAGTCATTAGCTCCCATTTACTCCAATCTAATTTTGAAGGAATTATTTTCTTTAGTGAGTTTTTGAAATTCCTTTTCCATCTGGCAAATTGGGCTTTTTTAAGGCATTCTTCTTCTCCCTGTATTTTTGGGCCTCTTTTGCCATTTGAGTTAGTCTATTTTTTAAGGTGCTATTTTCTTCAGTCAGGCTGTTGACTAGCTTTTCATGATTGTCTTACATCATTCTCATTTCTCTTCCCAGTTCCTCTACTTCTCTTACTTGATTTTCAGAATCCTTCTTGAGCTCCTCCATTGCCTTCGACCAATTCATTTTTTCTTGGAAGCTTTTTATGAAGGAGTTTTGACTTTGTTGTCTTCTTCTGGTTCCATGTTTTGATCCTTTTCATCTCCCCCAAAAGATTCTGTGGTCTGATTGTGCTTCCTCTGTTTGCTCATCTTCCTAGCCAATTACTTGACTTTTAAGCTCTTTACTATGATAGAACTCTGCTTCCAGAGTGGAGAGAGCTGTGTCCCAAATTGCTGGGATTTTCACAAATGTTGTCAGAGCTGTTATCATAGCTATGAGAAAGGTACCCCCCCTACAGCCACCACAAGCTCTATACTCTAGCATTCCTCACCCCAGGAATGCTCCCAAGATTATGACCCAGATCCAAGCAGGTCAAAGCAAGTTTACCTTCTGAATGGTCGCTTGGTTCCCCCTACAATCTGCAGTCCAGGAGCTTGGGAGGCAGCCACACAGCAGGAGCCACCAAACATCTCTCACACGGGGGGCAGGGACCAGGCCTCTCACCCTGGATCAACAGGGTTCCCCACTGACCTTTTACTTTCTCTTTGGCATTTATGTGTTGAAAAGTCTGGAAACTGCCACAGCTGCTGGTGATTCACTCTCCTGAAGTCTGCTCCAGCCAGTCTGTGCCACTGGTCAGGGCCGCCCTGGGGCCAGAACCACACAATCCACATGGGATTGCCCTTGGCTCCTAGCTTAGTGTGATAGACCCTTCCTGTCGGCCTGCTAGGCTGCCTTCAGCAGGAGATTTGTTTCTCTCTGTCACTCTGTGGGTTCTGTAGCTCTAAAATTTGTTGAAAGTCATATTTTACAGGTGTTGGAGGTGGTTGGAGTGGGAGCTCCAGCAAGTTCCTGTTTTTACTCCACCATCTTGGCTCTGCCCCTGCTAAGTATTTCTTAATTACATTTTAATCTAGTTCTGCTAGATTGAGAGTTTTGCAAAACATGTACTGGTCCTTGGGCCTCAAGTTTGACACCTCTGACTAGTTTATTCTATTCACATTCAGTTCTTGAATCTACTACTTATGTACAGTAAGACCACCAGCTTGTTAGAACATAAATTAAATATTAATAAAAAACTAAAAGAAAAAATGTATCATGTAATTAAAGCAATTCAAATTCTAATAAGCTAGTGATACTGAAAAATGGGAAAATGGGGAAGAAAGGATATCAAAACTATAATTTTGTGCAGACAGTTAACCAAAGTAATCATTTGCCATAATGACCCAAAGAAGCTAGAAACTTACTTGTGCAGCAAATAAATGATGTCCTTACCAATCAGAGTGATCTGGCAATCAAGAGTAGTATAGTTACACTATAAACGTGTTTATGATGCCTTTACAGAGAAAGGTAATGGAAAGCTATGAAAAGTATCTCTTCAAAATAGTAGGAAGGAAAACAAATTTAAAGAAATCTTGTCAAACTATCCAACTAAGAAAAATTATTGAAGAAGCACTGAAGAAGGAAAACATAACAGCAACAAAAAAGTATAAAAAACTGTAAAGTGGCTAATAACAAATTGTTGGTTATAAAATAAAGGATAGAAGAGCCACTGCATTTCCCTTTTTAATGCCACAGCCCCAGTTGTACTGCTAGAGGAAGAGAAAAAGGCATTGAGGAAGATAAAGAGGAGAAAATCAACTGCATTAAACTAAGGACACAAAGAAGTCTGTGCTGGAAATGACGCATTTTGGAGGACATTGAGGGATCAGTTTTGAAGCTTTACTAAAAGGGGAGGATACAAAATGTGAGGAAGAAAAATCAGACTTTATTATACGTATAAATATATAAGGATATATATCCATATATATATATATATATATATATATATATATATATATATATATATACCTACATACTTTTTTTGTATGAGAACTGTGATTTCATTAGTGTAAGAAGCTCCCAGTGAAGGATTCTTTTTATAGTCTTTGAGAGTTACATAAAACACTAAAAGGCTAGGTGACTTAACCAGAGTCACTATATGCCATAGGCAGGACTTGAACCCAAATATTCCTATCACTTATACCACAGTTTCATTCACAACTAACACTCTTTTTCCCTCTCTCCCACCTTCTCTCTCCCTCTAAAGTTCCATCATCTTTCCACACCCAGGTTCTCAGCCTTATAGTCATCCTCTACCTTTCCCTCTCCTTTATCATCCTTCACCCCCATGTATAATAATCAGTTGCTAGCAGTGAAATTGATATTCCTACAGCACAGCTCTGATCATATTGTGATATGTCCCCTGCTCATGAAGTTTCAGGGACTCCCTGTTGCCTCTAGGAATAAAAATTGACATTTAAGTCCCTTACAATCTGGCCTCATTCTAGCTTTCTGGCTTCTTGCACATGACTACTCCCTCTTCCTCTCCTTTCCTCCCTTTCTTGTAATACAGCCAAAGTGACCTACTTGCTTTTCTCCATTAAAGACATCCCATTTCCAGACTCAATGCCTGTGGACAGATTGTCTGTCCCCATTGCTCAGAATGTACCCTTCTCACCTGTATCCCTTAGAATTCCTAAATTCTTTTAATAATCTCAAGCCTCACCTCCTACATGAGACATATCCTGATCCTTCCAGTTGTTAGTGCCCATTCCTCTCCCTGTCCACATTACTACATATTTTACATTTATGTCTCTGTGCATATGTTCTTTCCTCTGTCAACAGGATACAAGTTTTTTGAGAATAGTGACTAATTCATCTTTTTCTTTGTGTCCCCAGAAAAATACAATGCTAGAACAGAACAGGTGCTTAGTAAATATTGTTAATATACATACAAGTTGCCCCAATAACATTTTAGTCCAGTATTTCCTGTATTTTGTTTCCTTTTATCTTAGAGAGGAGTGTATATAACAGGTAGAAGAGGGGCAATATAGCTTAACATAATTATTAAAACAGCTTGTTTTTAGATTTCACTCCTTTTTCCCCTTTTATCATGTTTTTTACCATTACATGTTATAATTCTCTTAAAATTAATGGCAGAAAATGATTCCTTTTTTAAAAAACGATCTTTAAAAAGAGACTGAGTTGTATCTATTTAATAAATAGACTACTGTAAATGCTCTGAACATTTAAACTGCTCAGTAAATGCTAGACATTGTTTTTTGTCTTTGCTTTTTGGAGGGCATTTGGGGTTAAGTGACTTGCCCAAGGTCACAGGACTAGTTTTTGTGTTAAGTGTCTGAGGCTGGATTTGAACTCAGGTCCTCCTGACTCCAGGGCCGGTGCTCTATTCACTGCACCACCTAGCTACCCCTAGACATTGTTAATACTATTTTAGAGTGGAACATTTTTCACTGATTTCCAGCTCAGAGGTTTAGCCCCATAATGTCTTTTAAAGTTAACAAGTTGAAGGCTAAATATGCAATAAACCATGTTGAAAACATCTTTTTTTTATAACTTTATCATCTCATTAGTTGGTGTTGATTTTCAGTTGTCTGCATTTTTTAACCATAGTGTTATAACCCTCATCTTTATAGTATTTTATAAGTATATGCCATACATAACTTTAGGTTAATAGACAAAATACTATTAATCATACCTGATAGTTCTGTGATACATGTCTATGGCAGAAAATCAAAAGAAGTGATTGAAGTTGCTTTGACTAAATGGCTTTATCCATTTTTAAAGGAAACCTTATAGCACTACACAGCATGATTACTCTTCCTCTGAGAGTTCTGGAATAGCCTTGCAACAATTAAAATAAATATATAGTCAGCTACTTCATTTGTGGTTATAAAATTAATCCACATTTAGTACTTCCACCTTTAAAAGAGCTCTTTATCTGATCATCTCTTTATGAAAAGAAACATAAATAAATAAATAGTTCGATAATTCTAGGAGAAGGAAAGAATTCATACCATTCTTTGTTGGACTAAAAAGAAATGAAGCACTTAATAATTCCCATAGGAAGTCAAAATTGTATAATGAACAAATATATAAACCGAGGGTTAAGCCACAAAGAATAAGATTGGCACAGTAACATATTAAATATTTAGTATTTATTGGGACTTGGATTTTAATGACCAGCAACCTTAAAGAAATACCATACCCATTTCCACCAGTGTGAACCATAGTACTATCTCAGTCAACTCCTTTAGGAATGAATTCAAATCATGAACCTCCCTGGCATCACAGCTAAAAATAGCATAATCTTTATGCACAATAGTATAAATAAAACATGTATGTTTTAGAAGTAGTTAAGTAACTATCAAATTAATTACAAATATCTGAGGGATTTTTGTACAAAATAGGGGTACTGTTTGCAACATCAGCACTTTTATGGGATAATAACAGTTGACAAAAATACTCTTAAGATTTGTAAAGAAATAGATATGCAAATATAATATTGTACACACACACATATACAAATATATGAGTATGTATATACATATGTATATATTTGTATATATATTATGTATATATGTGTGTACATATATATTGTGTATATGTGTGTGCATTATATGTGTTTATGCATACATATATGTGTGTATATATATATATATACATACATATACATTTTTTAAACTCATGGAATTTTCATAACAATCCTAAGAAGTAAATACTATCATCCCTATTTTACAGATGAGGAAACTGAAAGTCAGAGAAGTTATGACTTATCCATGTCAATGCTAGTAAATCACAGAGGCAGGATTATAACCCAGATCTCTCCTGATTCCAAATGTACCATCCTTTCCATTACCCCATGCTCCTCTTCCAAGTCACAGGCTTTAGAGCTCAGAGGCACCTTAGAAATCATCTATTCTTTCCCATGATGCCAGTTTTGTCCATGAAAACCACCATACAGGAGATCCAGGTTTTTTTCTCCACTAAATGCCTGCCAGCCAACAATAGCATTGTACTCCTATACACAGTGAGGAAACTGCGATTGGGGAAAATTAAACTACTTGCCTAAGGTCACACAGGAAGTAAGCAGAGGAAACATTTGAACTCAGGTCTGTAATTCTAAATCTAGACTTCTTTAAGTTTCTGGTGGTTTTTTTTGTTCTATTGATTCACCATATTTTGATGTTGCAATTATTTTCAGGTTTACCCAGAGTTGTTTTGCAGCAATAAAGTAGTATTTTGTTGAATGCCTGATTTGTCCTTGCTTATTACATATCAGCACAACATAGTAGAAAGAGAATTAGATTAGGAATCAGAATCAACTTCTCTAAAGCTTCCTTATTCTTATCTGTAAAATAGAGATATTGGAGTAGATGAGATTTCCAATTGAGGTTCTAATGTTAATTATATTTCTAAACTTATGGTCCTAGGATACATGAATAAAACTTACCAAATTATTTTTTTTCAGAAAGTTAGTTCAATATTGGGAAAGCTACAAAGCCACTGATATTAATTAAAATTAAAGTAGCCAACCTACTTACCCTTACTTCTGCCAAATTTGCTTCCTTGGATGGTTGAACAACAACAAGAAGGGGAAATTTTAAAACTTTAGACAGTAAGGAATTTGTTTACAAATTCTAAAATTTCCCCTTTATCCTACTTGTCCTTCCTCTAAATATACCACACTGTCATTTCTACTTACTTAATCTGCTATTCAGCCATTAGTCAAGTTGACCCCTCCCATTTTCCCATTCTATCAAACCTCTTTGGGCTTTCCTTGCCTCCCTACAAAATGGGGATAGTACTTGCCTTACCCACTTCTCAAGATTTTATAAGAAAAGCACTTGGTAAACTTTAGGGCACCACGTGTGAACTATTATGCCTGGACCCATAAATAATTGATAAACTGAATTAATAACCAGATCTCTTTTAGGCAAATTATGTAAAAAATCAGACAGTGAAGTTAGCCGCATTTAATTCTTCCTGCTAGGCTCCATAACAATGTATTTAATCACAGCAAAATGTAGTCCAAAATGCCTTCACACTGAAAAGATGTAGCCATTTGCCTTTTGAATTCTGAGGTTCCATAATTCCTAAGATCCTAAATTTAAAGATGACAAGGACCTTAGAGGTGTAAAGCCAAGGACAAGCATCTCTCCAGAAGACTGTTTCTGTGAGGAGCTTTAAGGTTCTGATCACATAGTATAGTAAATTTTCTATTTATTCAGAAATAAACTAAAGCAAAACATTCACAGAAACCAAAGTTCAACATTCACAATGATATAACATAACAATTTTTTTTGCTAAAATGGTCACATATTCTTAAACAAAAGATATTATCATTCAGTAAGTCACAATCTGAATCAATCAATATAAAGTACCCATCTAAAATCTTCTTTCATCTTGATTGGAGACTAGCTTCAAATCATCCTTAACTCATCATCCTTAAGAAGCAATCATCCAGGGTACAAAGTACAAACAGAGTACAAAGATCTCCCACCCCTAGGTTACAGTAAATCATAATCTTGTCAGTCAGCACTAAGTACCCAAGTAAAAGTCCTTTTTTCTTGACTAGAGGCCGACTTCCAAATTCCATGGTTCCTCTTCCATGCTCCCAGCTCTTGCCTGAATTCACCCAACTGTCACCTTGATTCACAGGCAAGCAGCTTCCAGCTCCTGGTCTAGCTCCACATATCAAGCTTAGCAGAGTTACAACAACATCCACACACATACTGCTGGCACTATCATCATTTAACTTTCTGCCTGTGAAATCACCACAGACCAACAGACAGGGCCCCTGTCTGAGAAATTAACACAAATCATCAGTAAAATCCCAGGACCTCTGAAAACATCAGTAAAACCCTCCTTCAGGGCTTCTGTAAACAGACAGCAGGAAAGTCCTCTTTAAGGGCTTCTGAACCAGCAGTAAGGTCCCAACATCCTCTATTAGCAGACAGGTCTGACAAAGTAACATCAACACAAACAGAACAGACATACAGAGTGCCAGCACCACAGATATCCTTCCTCCCAGTTCTGCTCAGTCCCAGATGTGCTTAAGCTTTTATATCATCAACTCCTTCCTGTTCCACCCTCCTCTTATGTTCTTCCCGTTCCGTCTTTGGCAAGTTCCTCCCACTGTGGGCTTCACAGGTTTCTAGCAAAGACTAGATAATAGGTGAGGCTCAAAGGCACTTGAAGAGCTGAAACAAGGAGCTAAGTACAATTTTGCTTGCCAGTACAAGAGGTCTTCTAGTCTAATCCCCTTTACACACATCATCCCATAGGTCCTCCAACTCCAAATCCAGCACTCACTCTGAACACTGTGCAAAGATATTGTTACAGTGTTAATCAAACTACCATAACTAGTTGGACCAGATTGAGCTTAGAAGCTTCATGGCAGTTCTTCTTCTGGTAGGAAAATATAAGCATTTACTGGACCATTTCTGCCTTAGAAAGATGATGACTTGGAAGACAGAGGCACACAGATTGTATTCTTTAACTGCCAGCATTAAAATTGGATGAGATTCCACCTGAAAGGAGAGACCCCCAAAGCTGAGAGGAAAACCATAAAATGAGACAAGATAATGTTTTGGGAACACAAAAATAGCATCCTCAAAGCAAGATTCCCAATTGAGTATGAGCTCAAAGCAGACTTAGACAGAAGTATAAAGTGATCAAAGTCTTTAGTTGGCAAGAATGCTATTTAAAAAGCACCATGTAGGGGCGGCTAGGTGGCACAGTGAATAGAGCGCCGGCCCTGGAATCAGAAGGACCTGAGTTCGGAGCCGGCCTCCGACACTTAATCCATACAAACAAAAACCTAGCCGTGTAACCTTGGGCAAGTTACTTAACCCCAATTGCCCTAAAGGGGCGGCTAGGTGGCGCAGTGAGTAAGAGCCCGGCCTCGGAGTTGGGATGACCCGAGATCAGATCCGGCCTCAGAAAATGAGCACCCACGCATAAATAATGACTAGCCGTGTAACCTTGAGCAAGTTACTTAACCCCAATTGCTTTAAAAAAAAAAAAAGCACCATGCAAAGGAGAATCACTTATGAGCAAGATATACCCTACCTCTTCCCAGACCCTGATCAACTTATACTATTTTATCTGAAGCCTTCCTAAAGTACTTTCATCTTTTTTTCTGGAGAAACATGCAAAGGAACTTAGGAGTTCACCTTCTGGCCTTTCATAGTCAAGAAATTTCCCCCATAGCATAAGCAATCATGAGCATGATTGTTTGATTCTATTTTAATGAGTTGAATGCAGGCTTCTTATTCTTATGAAAATCACAGAAGGATTCTTAATTTATAAATATTGGGCCTTGGTTGAAGTTCAATTAAGTCGTTTGGCATTCCTTGTTTGGGGTACAATCACTCCACTAGCCCACCTTCTTGTGCTATCTTTCCCTATTCCTTTAAGAATAATCATATACTGACAGTCTAACATATGGTGCATTAAGAGCCAAACCAAAACTCTGATTCTGTCATAAAAGAGGCTAGTTTTCAAGAGTGAATAGCAGCTGCCCAACACTGGAAAAACTTATGGAGCTAATGCCAGATCCCTTGAACTTTATGAAAGAAAAGCTAGACCTGAGTCATTTCATGGGTAAGACTAGATAATCTTTAATATCCTTTCAAACTCTATGAAATAGAACTTTAAGAAAGTCTTATTCACAATATGATTACTGAAAAGGAAGAACCACTGGCAGAAATACTTTAGGGAAGGTGTGAGAAGGCTGTACTTTATACCTTGGGGTTGGAGGGTGTATTAGAAACCACGCTAGCACACAGGGTGGGCTTTTAGCACAGGTTCTTTGGTCTGCTTTTCTAAAGGAAAGATAGCTTTGAAGAGGTTAATGGTCTTACTTTAATTAACAGACAGATAAGTAGAAATAAGTGAATATACAAGAAAGAATCCAATAGACAGGGCTCCAACTGTCTAAGCAGAGTAATAGAAACTTAATCATCAGACCAGGGAGCACCAACATCTGGGTTCACAACATAAGGTGGTAAGGGGGGGCAAAGGACTGACAGATGGACTCCTTAACAATGGCTACCCAGAATATCTCTTGTCTGGCCAAATCACAAAGAAAAAAAATATATATTTTAATAACTCAAAAGCATAGATCTAAATTAGTCCTTTAGGGATTATATCCAAGATTAAAAGATTTCATTGCAGAGGATAAATTTTAAGAGCATTTAGTAATTGAAAGCAAGAAGAAATTATAAATTCTATCTGTGTTTACATGACAAGTTTTTCCAGTATGTTTATATACACTAAGTATATATCTTGGTATCTAAAGGTAGACATTTACATATATCCTTTGCCATTTCAAACTTATTAATTGCCACCAGTGTCTACCACTGACGTTAGCACATTTCTGTCTTTTATGAATTGAGCCAAATATGACAAAGATTTGGTTGATAGTAGTTTACCTAAACAATCATATTGCATGGCAAAAATTGGAAAGTACCAGTCTCAC
Organism: Gymnobelideus leadbeateri; assembly: GCA_011680675.1. Classification (NCBI taxonomy): domain Eukaryota; kingdom Metazoa; phylum Chordata; class Mammalia; order Diprotodontia; family Petauridae; genus Gymnobelideus; species Gymnobelideus leadbeateri. The sequence goes on along the minus strand of WOXC01002488.1, from coordinate 162,888 downwards.
AATTTTTGGTCATCTTAAGCTACAACAAATTTTACCAACTGAATCTATCAGTAGGGTCCAGTTATATCCTGTGTGTAAACATGTTTCAAATATCCATACTTTTTAAATTTTTTTCCCTTTTTGGAGGGTATCCATACTTTTTTTAAGTAAAAACCCTCAGTTTGTGGGATTTAGGATAGTAATTTTGGCTTTATATTTTGTTTCCCTTATCAGAACAATATTTTAAAATCTAATTTCACTCATTGTCACTTAACATGTTAAGAGTTAATTTTAAAATGCACTTAGTTCATCATAGATAAATATTTTACATGCATTTTTATAAATATTTTGAAATGGGTTATTATGGAAATTCTTCAATGGGTGAATATCTTGTTGACAAAGAATACATATGTTTATCAAGAACCTTAATTCTTTCAAGTTATAACAAAAATGTACATGACAACACTAAGAGCATTGTACTTTTTTTTCGTAACACATCTAAATTTAACAAAAAGCCATATTAAGGTATTAAAATCATGCAGCAATCCTGGTTATATAATTACTATGGGTTTTTTTTTCTCATTTTAGTAAAATGTTCCTTTTAAGATGAAAAATGTTTGTCAGATCTGGGAACTGAGCCAAGATAAAGCAGTTTCCAGAAGGTGTAGAAAGGTGCTGAGGTCTGCAAATCTTTACTGCAAGTCAGCAGTCCTCTCTCCAATTAATAAGTCAGTGTCTTCCATCCATTAACATACATTATTGCCATTAAGTCTACCTTCTAAAATCAGATTAGTTCAGGAGGAAGCCTTTTCACTGATTATTCAGCCTTTTTTTTAAGTAAACAGTATATCATTTTATGGTCCTTTAGTTCTCTATATCATCATCATGAGCATGTCTGAATTCTCTCTGGCAATTATAGAATGTAGTTACAAGCCAGATTGCAGTAAATATGCATAGAGAATGATAGAAAATGTAAAAAAACTAGAATTTGAGAGGAAATGTTTTCCTTCCTAAATGAAGTTGTCTGATATCCCAGTCTTATGTTTTATTTGACTAATATTCAGGTTTACTCTACACTGGTTGTAAATCTCATAATGCTCTTTATTCCATATGGACCGTGGAAGAGGAATAGGTTTCACAGAAGATTTGTAAGCACTAACATTTCTCAGCTTCCCTATCAAACAGGTAGCTTCCAAGCAGTGTCATACCATTAAATTCTGGACACCAAGAAAAAAAATTTTCGGAAAGTATGCCCTTTCCCTCTGTTAAGCGGCAAAATAAACAACTTTTCCAGTGAAGGAAGAGCCCCTTTCTTATAGATTGAATTTGAAGTACCATATGGACTACTAAACATCACAAACCTTAAATTTCAAGTTTTAAAATTACAGAGCATTTTTAGAGCTTGGTTTATATAAATTCTCTGATGTGAGTGAAATTATCAATAAATATTTGTTGATTTGGGTTTATTGAAATTAGTTATATAGAATGGAGCTAATAAGAGGAATTCTTTGATCCGCTATAATGACTCCCAGAGTACCATCTCCTGATCTTCTGGACTAGGAGATGGAGAAGGGATGGAAGAGAGGGAGCAGGGGTGTGGATACCCAAGGAACATGTTGAAGTATGAACCCATACCCTGGACCCTAATACATCAGATTGGATAATGATGATGATGATGATGATGATGATGATGATGATGATGATGATGATGATAGCTAACATTTATATAGTTTCCAGAGCACATTACATAAGACTATTTCATTTGAGCCTTAGATATTATCCCCATTTTACAGATAAGAAAACTGAGGCAGACAGAGATTAAGCTTTAAGCTCACATAACTAGTAAGTATCTGAGGCAGGGTTTGAACTCATATCATTTTTACTCTAAGTTCAGCTACTTTATCCACCTAGATAGATAGATGATGCTCTTCTAATTACTCCCATTACATATATATATGTAAATATACATATGTATGTGTACGTGTGTGTGTGTAAGCTTTATATCAGCTAAAAGTTTCAATACAGGTAAATTGAATTTTATAGCACAATTAACTATGATTATTGTTGCTTTTATCATTTTTCAGTCATGTCTGACTCTTAATGGCCTCATTTGGGCTTTTCTTAGCAGAGATGTTGAAATTGTTTGCTATTTCCTTCTCCAGCTCATTTTGCAGTTGAGGAAACTGAGGCAAGCAGGGTTAAGTAACTTGACCAGAGTCTAGTAACTATCTGAGGCTGGATTTGAACTCAGGCCTTCCTGACTCTAAATCTAGTGCTCTATCCACTGTTCCACCTAGCTGCTCCAGATGACTGTTGTTACATGACACCAAATATTCAGATGAAATAACAGCAGTACTGGAGTACTGGTGAAAAAAGAGACAAATTTGGTGTGTTTACTATACACACCACTGCTCAGCCAAAGTAAATAAAGTGTCCAGTTTTCACTGAAAAATTCCAGGTTTCAAGTAACAGCAGTCATCCAATATTGTGCTATATTCATCAATTATATTGAAACTTAACTGATATAAAACTAATATAGTCACCCATGCCAATAATCACAACTTTAGTCAACCAGCATTTATTGAGCACTTACCAAGTGACAGGCTAAGTGTGGAGATAGGAAGAAAGGCAAAACCCCAGACCTTGCCTTCAAAGAGCTCACAATCCAATGGAGGAGACATCATGCAAACAAATATGTGCATGTAAGATATGTACAGAATATGTTGGAATCAGTAGCAGAAGAAAGTCAGTAGCAGAAGAAAGGCACTAGCATTGAGACGGATAGGAGAAGACCTTTTAACAGAAGGTAGCATTTAAGCTGAAACATGAAGGATGCCAGGGAAGCCAGAAGATGGAAATGAGGAGAAAGCATCAGTGAAAATGTGTGGAGTTAGGGAGATATTGGGAGATGGAGTAACTTGTGTAAGGAATGGCAAGACAGCAAAGAGGCCAATAGCAATGGATTAGAAAACTCATAGAAGGGAGTTGAGTATAAGATTTGGAGAGCTGGAAAGGGGCAAGGTTGTGAAGGGCTTTAAAAGCTAAACAGATTTTATTTTTGATCCTGGAGAAATAATTAGGAGCTGCTGGAATTTATTGAGCAGTGAGATGAAATGGTAGACCTGAATTTTTGGAAGAACTCTGGGTGGAGAGTGGAATGCCGTGGATATAGATGAAGCAGGGAGGACCAAACAGAAGGTTATTGCAATAGTCCAGGCATGAGGTGATGAGGACTGGCACCAGAGTGATGGTTATGTCAGAGAAGAGAAGGGCTGACAGGACTTGGCAACTGATCCTACATATGGGGTGAGTCAGAGTGAAGAGTAGAGACACCTAAGATGCAGACCAGGAAGGATGGTGGTGTCCTCAACAGTAACGGACATTTGGAAGAATTCATTAAACTATATTTAATAATAGAATGCATGTCACCCCAAGTTCTTGAAGACAATGCCAGGGCATATACTTTTGCAGACTTCACCAAGATGGAAAGGCTTCAAGGTGATACTATTTTAGTCCACAAAAGCCCATGACACAGAAAGGTTTTGATCTTCATCAATAGAGGGAATATCTGGTGTGAGGAATAGCAAGACAGGAAAGAGGCCAGTAGCAATGGATTAGAAAACTTGTAGAAGATTTGGAGAGGTATATACAGAGGGGATGCCCATGTCCATGAAATTTCAGATCCATTAATAAAAATTTTTAGATTGTGACTCTAGTCCAGCCAAATTGATGAAAAGTGAAAAGGTTAATCAACTTTTCAACTCTTTTTTGTTTTTTCTCCATGCCATCAAACATTTAGATTTTTTGAAACATTGCATCTTTTTTTCCCCTCAATATATTTTTGTACATAGATTCTTAATCTACAATTTTAATGAATTTCCTTTCATTTAATTGTATTTTAAATTTCTTTCTACTGGGTATTATGATATTATGTTCTAATAATGCAAAACAGGTACACAGTCAAAAAGTCATTATGGTCTCATTAATTACAATAGCCCATGATTTTGGAAAATTTATCTCTTCTTTTATGCATAGTAGCTTAGGTGAACAGAATGTTGAAGTGAAACAAAATTAGACTTATAAAAGGACTTATTTTTTATAGTAAAAAATACTTAAGAGCTATAATTCTAGAACAAACACAAGCCCTTTCTGTGACTCTTATAGTGGCACCGAGAGATATAAAATAGAAACTCATATTGTATTTCTTGACATTCACCAGGTAAGTTGGGCATCTACCTATTTTCTTATCTTCTGTGATCCTTTCCAGTCCTTCTTTGGTCATGAATTCTTTAGATTGAATCTTAAATACGAATTTCTTCAGATTCATATATCCAGAAGACATTTTCTTCCTTGCTCCTTTCAAGTCTTTTCCTAAATCATTTATACATTTGGAGCTTATCTTGGTATGTGTTATGAGGTCTACAGTCTATACCTAGTTTCTTCCAGACTACTGTCTAGTTTTCCTAGTAGTGTTTGTTGAATAGTGAGTCCTTGCCCCAGCAGCTAAGGTCTTTGGGTTTATCAAATATTGGCTACTCATTTCATTTACTTCTGAATGTTGGGCAAATCAACTGTTCCATTTTATTGACCTAAGAGGAAACATACTTGTTATAGGTGCATGGAATATGTGCTCTGACTTCATAGGTTTGCTCCTATTAACATACTTTTTTCTATTATTCTAGAGGATAAAACTGCTATGGTAGAAATTACAGGGAGGCAGGTCCCTTCCAATCCTATGATTATGTGATATGCCTATGGTTACCCAGTTTCTAAAAAGCAGTTTTATAATAATATTAATTTTTTCTCCTAAAAATCTCTCATATTCTTCTATTCTTCTTCATTCTTTCTATCACAGCTTCTTTTACTTTATCCCAGGCCCTCAGCATCTTATATCTGAATTTCTACAAGAAAAATTAGTCTAGCGTGAGTGGAAGATGGATAAAAAGGGGGAAGGGTCTCTTGCTAGTTTATATGACTTTAGGCCCTCTCCCTTCTAATTCACCTTGCACTGATGCTACATTAATTTTCCTTAAGCTTTGCTTTCATTCTATCTATCCTGTGCCCAATACCTACCTTTTTAGGTTCCCTGATTCATACCATAGCATACACAAACTCTCCTTCCTGACTTTCAAGGCCTTTCATAATTTTGCCTCATCCTCTCTGTGGCCTGTACTTCATAGCACCAATCGAAATCGGAGAGCGTGGAACAAATGAAGAATCATGGGCCAGATGGAAATTGCATTCATACATTTATTGCATGCTAAGCAAATCTCAAATAAGCATCTGAGGTTAGGGTTTATATACTATAGCTGAAGCACTTACATCTTACTTTCTCATGGGAAACTTCATGTGAGGTACCTATCTTGCAACTTTGCTGGAGGCTACTCCCATGGGACCCTTCCTTGCTTTCTTATCTCGTGCATCACTATATCTATATCACTCCAGCAGCCAGGGTTCCAGGGACAGCGAGAATATTACAGGCCTGCCTTGCACAGGAGATGAGTAATGGGGGAGGGGAGCGGTGAGTCAACATCCTGAGATACTGGGCCTGGGTGAGGGGAAACAGGCTCAAGGGGGTCCTTGGCCTGGATTCATGCCCATGGCAGACCCCCTCAGAGCTAACCCTAGACATCACCCCCTACACCTCTATTCAGATATATTTCCCACTACTCTCCAACATTCATCCCATATGCTAAAAAAAGATCACTTTACTCATTCTTCTAAGAATATTATTATTATTATTCATTCCTGAATCCTTGCTTTTCTTTATATATTCCGAAATTTCTTCTAATTTATGTTGACTATCAAAATTCTGCCCATCATTCAACAGCTTAAGTTTTAACTTGTCCATGGTAATTTTAGTTTGATGATGAATAAAGGAATCCTTCCTTACACAAAATTCAGAACAAGTTGCCATCATTAAACAAGTTGTCACTTAGCATCAATTTGAAGAGAGTCGATAAGGAAATAACTCTCTACCTCCTGAAGCAGTCAATAAGAAAACAATACCTGCCTTCAAGGAGCTTAAATTTGAATGGGGAAGACAATGGGTACATAAATAATCATACACAGAATGTGTATGAAATACATACAAAGTAATTTTGAAAGAGAAGGCACTAGGAGTTAAAACACAAAATATGACAAGTTTGCAAAATAAAATTTTCTAATCCTTGTTTAAGTCTAACCATAGATTAAGGCTCATATTAAATGCCTCACAAATGTTTTTTTCATTCATTCATAGGACCTGGGAGATCATGAAAAAAGCTTCATGTAGAAAGAAGCAGGCACTTGAACTGAGTCTTAAAGTAAACATGGGATTCTAAGAGACAGATGTTAGGAAGAAGTATATTCTAGATATGGGACCAGCCAGAGAAAAAGCACAGAGATAGGAAAAAGGAGTATGGTATTTAAGGAACAACAAGGAGGCCAGGTTGACTGGGCTTTAGAGCATAGAAACGGGAGTATATACAAAAAGGCTGGAAGTATAGGTTGGGGACAGGTTATGAAGTACTTTAAATGACAAACAGAAGAGTCTATTTTTGGTCCTACTTATATTAGAAAGTATTTAGAGTTTATTGAGTAATTCTACATTTTGGGAGCATCACTATGGTAGTTGTATGCTTTTAGATAATTTTCTCAAAATATTCGTGATTCATGGCAGCTAGGTGGCCTAGAGTTAGAGTTAGGAAGACCTGAGTTCAAATCCAGCCTCAGACACTTACTAGCTGTGTTACCCTGGGTAAGTCACTTAACCCTATTTGTCTCAGCTTCCTCATCTGTAAAATGAGCTGGAGAAGGAAAGGGCAAGCCACTTCAGTATCTTTCCCAAGAAAACCCCAAATAGGGTCATAAAGAGTCAGACATGACTGAAAAACAACTGAAAATTCATGATTCTTTGTTATGAGATTTCTGTGTAGTCTGCAAGCCTTTGTTGGCCTTTCTCTTGGGTTGTATTTTTTTAAAGAAATCTTTGCTATCTTCTACTTTGTCCACTTTGGCATTGAAGTTACCCAGCGCAAAGTGTGCATTGATTTAATTTGGAAACTCTTATCAAGTTCTTCACAGAATTTTTCTACCTCCTCAAACTCTTCAACAGATATTGATACATACATTACAATTATTTTTCCTTCCAGTCTTTTTTAAAAAATACTTATTGAGTATTCAATGCAAGATAACTACAACTCTCATGAAATTATGTTTCTTGTTACCTTTGGACAAACAATAAAACCAATTCTACCAACTTCTTTATTTGCTTTTCCAAGGAAAACCTGTGAAGCATCCATTTATGTGGTTTGCAACTTCCTTTTGTCTGCTGGTTTTAATTCTAGCAAGACTATCAAGATTGATATGGTTCAGTTCTTCCAGCATTATTATGTCCATTCTTTACAGGAGGTCTCACACTTAGCAGACCAATAACTAAGGTAATAGTTATAGATGATCTAAAAATCTGGAATTTAGATCTAAAAATCTAAAAAAGTGGGATCCCTAGCCCACTGACCTTTTGCTTCCTTTCTGTCATTATCACTTCAGAAGCTGAAATGGCCTACATAGGCCTAAGGAGCACTTTGTAATCTTCTTTGACTCGCCAAAGCATTTGTCACAGCTGGTCAACCTAATGACCATATGTCTCCCAGCACCTTCCACTAGGCCAGTCCTCAGAAGGCAGATATAGTGTGTTGCTGCGGTTGTGCTCAAAACCTTTCTAACATGTTAGAACCTGCCAGAGCATGTTACCATAGCCCACCTAAACCCAAGATTATCTAGATACCACAGTGACCACAGAACTTGTGGAAGTTCTTTAATATAGCCCCCCCCCCCAAAAAAAAAAGGTTTTTGTTGTTATTACCCTTAACTTTCTGCACTGGCCTCAAGTCCTTCTGTATTTTAGTTTTCCTGACTCTTTTATAGGATCATTCTATCCTTTGGTATCCACCCTCTATATTTTCCCTCATAGTTCAGCTAAGACTAGAATTCTTTTCAAAGTAATTTTTACTCAGAAACTAAGGAGAACAAATACAAAAGTATACAGACAAATTTAGGAAGTAAAGTTTTGTGATCCTTGCTTAAGATTAACTACAGATTCAATTGGTTGCCATAGTTTAAAAAGCATACTAATTCCTGAGTCCTTTCTCTTGCCTCAACCCTGTCACTCTCCCCTGTCTCTCCATCAGTTTACCTGGAAGTATATTCAGAAGCTACTTAAGATTGGTGTTCCTCTTTTCAGCAAAGAGCAGCTCCTTCATCTTTTGTTCTAACCTAGCATTTTCCTAGTGTCCTTATTTTAGAACTGAAAGAGACCTCAGACATCATCTAATGCAAACCCTTTCATTTACAGTTGAGGAAACTGAGGCCTAGAGAGCTTAATTGCCTTGCCTAAAGTCACACAGGCAGTAAGTAGTAGAATTGGGATTGGAATAAAATTCCTTTGACTCCAAACTCAAAACTCTTTATGACTGTCCATGCTATCTCCAAGCTACAACTAGACTTAAATATTTCTAGTGGTCATGCAACCACTATACTCAGTGGTGCTTCACCATGTTAGCATGGAAGCCTGAGCTGACACCATGCTCAGGCAACACTGCCTGAGTACTATACAGTATGCTCTACTTTCCTGGCTGTGCTCCATGCCATGTATCACTTTTGCTTTTTGGTTACTTCAAAGTGGCTATCTTAAACTCATTCTGTCCAAGACAGCATTGCCTTTTCTGCAAAACTCACTTTTCAACTCTTCTTTCACCAAAATTTGCAACATTAGCATTATCCTCAACTCTCACATCGTTCCCCTTCCTGCCTTCTGTGATTCTGCCACACTGGCCTTGATGCTCCCCACTCACAAAACTCCATTTCCTTTCTCTCAGCCTTTGTGCTGGCTGGTCCTGTATCTGGAATACACTCTGTCCTTCCCTCTACCTCTTAGAATCCCTCACCTACTTAAAAATATAAGCTCGGGGACATTTTCTTTCTACATTAAGCTTTTCTTGATTCCCATCCCCTCATTTGCTTTGTCCTCCCCACTCAAATTACCTTATATTTATTTTATGTATGTGTGTGAGTGTGTGTGTATGTATATACATACAGGGTGACAGTTATGTCAGAGGAGACAAGGAGACTTCTACAAGAGATACTGCAAAGATTAAAGATAGGACTTGGCAACATGTATATATGAAGAGAGCCAGAGTCAGAGAATAACATGTAGTCTCCCTGATTCAGTTATAAATTCCTTGAAATTAAAGACTTTTATTTTTGTCCTTTTATCTCTAGTACCTAGCACAGTGCCTGGCACATAGTAGATATTTGATAAATGCTTGTTTATTGATTTCTGGTTCAAAATCTTCACCTTCTTTTGGGCTACCCTCTAAGGCAGATGTGTCAAAACTCACTGCCCCCTGAGCCACCAGAATCAAATTAAAATGTAGCATTAGTATGTGGTTTTCTAAGTCAATTTATGGCCCACAGGTATCCCTATATAAGTTTTAGTCACTCTCCCCCTCTTCTTTTTGAGTTTGATGCCACTGCTCTAAGGTCTTATCTTGGGAATATCTCTAGCTCTTACCTCTAAAGTCTCATCTCAGAAATATTTCTAGCTCTCATCTCATATGCAGAACACGGTTGATGGACATTATCTTTAAAATAGTGAATGATCAAACCTGTTTTCCCTTGATTTACCAGGTATGCCCATGTCCCTGGGTTCTTGTTGATGAGTTGGGAGCCCATGGTGAGTGGTTCTTCAAAATCATATCATTAGAGTTTTATGATGCTAAAATACCTTTAAACATAAATTCAAAATAACACATCTAAATACCATCAAGGGAATAGAAACTTTTCTATTCTGCTCCTAAATATTTTTTCTCTCTTAATGCCAATTGAATTGTTAGTACTTGTAAATTAAGGTTGCTTGGTAAAAACTGATACAGAAAATTCATTCAATCCATCTGCTACCTACTTGTCATACCTTGTCCCATGTTCAGTGAATGATCCCTGAATTCTCAATTTACCTTTCTTCTTTGAGTTTATACCTTTTTTTAAAAAAAAATCTCAGGGCAGCAAGGTGGCACAGTGAGTACTGGCCCTGGAATCGGGAGGACCTAAGTTCAAGTCCGGTTTCAGACACTTAACACAAAAGCTAGCAGTGTGACCTTGGGCAAGTCACTTAACCCCAATTGCCCTCCCAAAAGCAAAAAAAAAAAAATCTCTTGATTATTGGAACCTCTTAGAGGGGCCCCTGAAATTCTTTACAGTGTTGATTAGAAATCTCAGGTATACTTTACCGTCTCCTTTTCCCCCACACACATTTGACTGTATTTGTAGATTTCCCCCTATATTTGGCTCCATATTTCAGGTCTTGATATTGAGGGATTTTCCTGTGTTCAATGAATTCTCATTCATTTGGGAAGATAGGCAGCTTCTCCAGAGCTAGCTCAATCCACTCTTGTGACTGGGCCCTTCAACTCCCAGGTTGCTATAGCAACAGCTTCAGTCAGAAGAAAAGCTATTGAGAGATAACCTGAGTGGTGGAGACACTACCTCACTCTATTTTTAGAAAGTATTTCTGTCAGTATTATAATTGTATCATAAGCCAAAGGAAGAAAGGTGTGGCCTTTTTTATGAGAATTAGAGTGGAAGCAACAAGCCAAAAGCAACAAGACTGTGTGTTTGAAGTTCAAGTCAGCTATTTCACATTTGATTTTTATAAGTAACAGTCTGGATGAAAATAATTTTTATGATATTCTGGAGAATTTGTGATCAAAGGACTTTTCACCAACTTATTTCTTTGAGCTGTTTGAATATTTGCTAGCAAACACTTCCAGGATCTCAGTTTCTGAGTGTGGAACCTATTGTCCTTTCTCTGATTCTTAGGTAAGAGGATAGACCCCTCCAAGTCAGAGAAGGACATCTTTTTATAGGTTTTTGAAGGGCCTAAAAACTTAACTCGTCTACCCCAACTGTGTTATAAAATCATTTTAAAAGGAGCTCTCTCGGGGTGGCTAGGTGGCGCAGTGAATAGAGCGCCGGCCCTGGAGTCAGAAGGACCTGAGTTCGGATCCAGCCTCAGACACTTAACCCACACAAACAAAAACCTAGCCGTGTAACCTTGGGCAAGTTACTTAACCCCAATTGTCCCAAAGGGGCGGCTAGGTGGTGCAGTGAGTAAGAGTGCCATCCTCGGAGTTGGGATGACGCGAGATCAAATCCGGCCTCAGAAAATGAGCACCCACACATAAATAATGACTAGCCATGTAACCTTGAGCAAGTTACTTAACCCCAATTGCTTAAAAAAAAAAAAAAAAGGAGCTCTCTCTTTCCTAAGTTTATCTTCCTTGAAGAATAGAAAAGAGGAATTGAGTTATCCCCAATTTGCCACCAGACATCTTTGCCTCCCTCATTAAACTTTCCTAAAATATTCAACTTAAATTTCACTGTTTTCCAGTTGCCCCACTGCTTTATGGTACATTTCCCTGGGTAGTCATTTAAAAATATATTAGCTTAGTTCTTTGCATCCCTGAAAGTGCAAAAATGCAACTTTGTTTACAGGATTGTTGTGAGAGCTAATAAATTAAATAATGCTAAGTGACCATGTAAATAATCAATATCATACCTGGATATGCTTAATTGACAATATCATTGGCTTGTATAAAATTATAATACTTTTTGTTCTGCTATAAGGCAAGTTGTGGACCTTTTCTCAGAATAAAGGCTTGAGTGTGTCTGTAATTAATTGCAGAGATTTCTCAGAACAGTCTAACAGTCTGGAACATTTTTTTCCAGACAACACCATTGTTGACCATGATTTAAAAACCTGTTATTCATTTTCAGGAAGCATATCCAGGAAGAAGTCAAATAGCATTTGACTTCAGTATTTCTAGAGAATTTTATTACATTATTGAATTGGCTAGCTTCTTGAAGTAACCATGATGGTAAAAGGATCTGAAGTTGGAAAAAAAATGTATAGATACTTGGCATCAAGTAGCTACAGCCATCAGGAAAGAAAAATTAAGAGAGCTGTAAGAAGGAACAAGCTGCAACTGTGGGTTACAAGTCAGTCTGTGTAAGCTAACTCAGTTATTTGACACACACTGAACAGAGATTATAGCAAAACTATTGTGCCATCAACTCTCAGTTATTAGTTCAATTAGAAAAAAAATTATTGACTTTGATTCATGGAAACCAGCTTGGATAGAGGGCAAAATTAAACAATGGAATAGATTAGTTATTAAAAAGTCCCAAATGAAAACTATCAGAATATGTTATTTCCTACTTGAGGTCATAATGAAAAAGCTTTTGGCTTTTTTTCTATAATATATCTAAAAAATAAAAATATGCAGACATTTAAATGACAGATTCTTAAGTTGAAGTAAAAGAAAAATGTGTGTACAATATATACATTTTCTTATTTTTAGTGGTTGTTATCATAAACAATCTTTGTTATATATATATGTATATGCATATAAGTTTATATATATATAATACATGTGCATGTCTATACAATATATGCATTTTCCAATTTTTAAAGGTTGTTTTTTGTTATATACAATCCTCCATTACATGATAGTGTACTGTAATATCTTAGGTTCTCAGAAGACATGAGAGTGAAAAGCAAGTTTTGGTAGGTCCAGATGTCAAGTACAGCCCATAAATGGACTATAGGTCTTTTTTATTTCTGAAGAGATGCCTGAGTTCAGAGATTCATCACCAGAATCAAATGGTGGATTTATCTGTTTGTTTTACTTTAAGCTACCATTGAACCTACTAAGACCTAGAGAGTTTATGATATCTGTATCAATAGAGGGAATCACAAATCCTTGAAGTCATCTACTCTCAATACAACCACTACCCCTCCTAACCTACCCTGACACATCCAATTCCTTTGTATTCTATCTCTACAATACTTCTCATATGATCCTTCTTTCCTAACTCCATTATTTACTACCCTAATACAAGTCCTCATTGCCTCTAGTCTGAAATATTTGCAATATGTTCCCAACCAGCTTTCCTGCTTCAAGGTTCTCCCCTCTCCATTTGCCTTGCTGAAACTTGTAAGATTTATTTCTCTAGTGCAGAGCTCTGATCATAAAGCTGGTCTGACTTCAGGAGCTACCTAAACTGCCCTGAAGTATGGACCTAGAAGTCCCAGAGAGATCAAGGCCTTGCAGCAGCTTCTGTTATACGATCATAAACTCCCTCCTCAGTTGCCATGATCATCATACCCAAGTTTCCCTGAAAACATCCCTACATCTCTCCCTTCCACCTCATTCTCTATCTTGTTTTATAGTCAGTCCCTGCCACAGTGAGGGTGTGAGAGGAGGTCAGTGGGCTGCCCTACTGCCCTTCCCCTTATGGCTTAGGCCAGGTGATTTTTCCCTTGAAGGTGCCAAATAAAAAGAACCTATTGTTTCCAGTACTGGACACCTCCTCTTAGTTCCAGCAATAAGCCCCAACATTTGGGATATTGTGTACCAAAGGTATTGTTTTTTCATGGAGAAATTGGACAATATGGGCTTCTCCTTGCCTCCCTTTCCTTTCTCTTCCTCCTCCCTGCCTCTTCTAGATCCCTCCATACAGGATTTTATGTTTTATTTGTACTTTTCCAAGTACATTTTATGTATTAGGACAGGACCTGTCTTTGTATCTCCAGAGCCTAGCTAGCATCTACTATATATTCAAATGAATCTCTAATCTTATCAGTTTGGCTACGCCCTCTAATGATGCTGATCATAGTCTAGACTTGCCTGCCCATCCTGTGCAACCTTTTTTTTTATTTGCTTTTTTGGAGGGGGGAAGGCAGGGCAATTGAAGTTAAGTGATTTGCCCAGGGTCACATGGCTAGTAAGTGTTAAGTGTCTGAAGCTAGATTTGAACTCAGGTCCTCCTGACTCCAGGGCCAGTGCTGTATTCACTGCGCCACCTAGCTGCCCCAATCCTGTGCAATCTTGTCCATTTCCTTATAAATTTACCACAGGGGGTCCACTGGATGTGCTGTTGAAGGCCTTCTTCACATTCTTCTGAATTAAGAAAGATACCATTGGAGCACTCAAGCTGTCTGTTGTTTATCCCTTGTCCTCACACATGGCCAGCCCATTTTCTTTTCCTATCACATATTTCCCTGATTATATCTTTTACATCTGCTCTTCATCAGCGTTTTTCACTGATTATATGGTGTAGCCTGCTTACACCCACCTCTCCATTTCCCTCTGTGTGTCACATATTTCCAATTCTTCATAGACTGTTGAAACCATTCCTTAAAAACATAACAACACTAGTAGAATATTGGTATTCAGACAATGAGTCTTTGTTTCTGGGAAAAGTTTGGAGTCATTAGAGTAGTTTTACAAAAAACAAAGGACAGAGCATAGAAAAAAGGCAAGGACTCGCCTGAGCTCTCCCTAAAACCCTTCCAAACAACTTTAAATAATGCCTCAAAACAAATTCTGAGACAAAAGGATAGGGTGAAACAATTTTCCAACCTCAAACAACTTAGAAGGTTGGTAGGAAAGGTCTGTTGCACATAGGTGAGAGTAGAGCCAGCAAACCAGGAGTAGGCCTTGGGGACAACTGAATCAGTGGCAGCAGTGGTGGTTTTCAGACCTCTCAACCCACAGACTATAAGGGGGTCAGACAGCTGGTCAGAAGGAAATTACAGGGATCTCTTTGCTGGCAGGACTCTGTTGCATTTCCCATACTTGGATCTGGGTCACAGTCCTATTTCTCAGTCCCAGGGCAAGGAGAAGCACTAATCTGCTAGAGCTTATGGCTGCAGGGGAGCTAGGACCCTGATCACAGTTCCAGGGTGGAAAAGAGTGCTTGTGGTCACTCACAGAGCAGAGCACAGGCCAAGAGGAGGAGTAAATACATCTCTTCCTTTGGGGGTGGGGAACCTACGACCTCAAGACCTCAGGTTCCTCATCTCTGCCCTAGATCATACCACCTTAGAAGAACCAAAAACTTACAGGTCCCCAAAATTATCTCTTAGAACAGATGCACAAAAAAACCTAAAGCTTGGGACAGTGTGCCCTCCACCCTGGAAGCAGAGTCCTATTTTAGCATAGAGTTAGAAGTCGAGAAATGGACTGAAGAAAATGAGCAAATAGCAGCAGAAAAAATATCCTAATCCTAGAAAGTTACTGTGGTGACAAAGAAGATCAAAACACAAACTCAGAAGACAACAAAGTCAAAACTACTATATCCAAAGCCTCAAAAGAAGATATAATTGGTATCAGGACATAAGATAACTCAAAAAGGATTCCTAAAATCAAATAAGAGGAAAAATGGGAAGAGAAATGAGAGTGATACAAGAGAATCATGAAAAAAGAGTTAACAGCTTAGTAAAAGAGGCATGAAAAAATACCGAAGAAAATAACTTAAAAAATAGGCTAAATGCTAAAAGAAGCACAAAAAATCCAGTAAAGAGAAGAATGCCTTGAAAAGCATAAAATGGAAAAACCCATAAAAACTCACTGAAAAGAAGAACTTTTTTAAAAAAATTTATTTATTTTTCATTTTCAACATCACTTCCATAAGATTTTGAGTTCTAAATTTTCTCCCACTTCCATTACCTACTCCCTCCCCAAGACAGCATGCAATCTGATATAGGCTCTATATATACATTTATATCAAACATTTTCACATTAATCATGCTGTAAAGAAGAATTAGAATCAATAGGAGGAACCACAAGAAAGAATAGAGAGAGAAACAGGAGAGAGAGAGAGAGAGAGAGAGAGAGAGAGAGAGAGAGAGAGAGAGCAAATAGTATGATAGTATGCTTCAGTCTACATTCAGACTCCATAGTTCTTTTTCTGGATGTGGATAGCATTTTCCATCATGAGTCTTTTGGAGTTGTCTTAGATTCTCGAATTGCTGTGAAGAGCTAAGTCTATCAAAGTTAGTCATTGCACAATGTGGATGTTACTGTGTACAATATTCTTCTGATTCTTCCCACTTCACTCAGCATCAGCTCATGTAAGTCTTCCAGATTTTTCTGAAGTCCACCTGCTCATCACTGCTTGTGGAACAATAGTGGTCCATTATATTCATATACCACAACTCATTCAGCCATTCTCCAATTCATGGGCATCCCCTCATTTTCCAGTTCTTGGCCACATGTGGGTCCTTTTCCCATTTTTATGATCTCTTTGGGATACAGAAGTGGTATTGTTGGGTCAAAGGGTATGCATAGTTTTATAGCTCTTTAGGCATAGTTCCAAATTATTCTCCAGAATGATTGGATTAGTTCCCAACTCCACCAACAATGCATTAGTGTTCCAATTTTCCCACATCTTCTCCAATATTTATAACTTTCCTGTTTTGTCATGTTATACAATCTGATAGGTGTGATGTGGTACCTCAGAGTTGTTTTGATTTGCATTTCTCTAATCAGTAGTAATTTAGGACATGAAAGAACTTCTTAAAAAAAGAATTGGCCAAATGGAAAAGGAGATACAAAAACTCACTGAAGAAAATAATTCCTTAAAAATTAAAATTGGGCAAGTGGAAGCTAATGACTTTATAAGACATCAAGAAACAATAAAAACAAAATTAAAAGAATGAAAAAAATAAAATAAAATATGAAATATCTCATTGAAAAAACAACTGACCTGGAAAATAGATCTAGGAGAAATAATCTTAAAATTATTGCACTGCTTGAAAGTCATGATCAAAAAAAGAATCTAGATACCATCTTTCAAGAATTTATCAAGGAAAAGTGTCCTGATATTCTAGAACCAGAATCCACTGATCACTTCCTGAAAGAGGCCGCAAAAATACTACCAGGAATATTATAGCCAAATTCCAAAACTCCCAGGTCAAGGAGAAAATGTTGCAAACAGCCAAAGAGAAACAATTCAAATAATGTGGAGCCGTAGTCTGAATAACACAAGGTTTATCAATTTCTCTTTTTTTAAAGCATTTGGGGTTAAGTAACTTGCTCAAGGTTACACAGCTAGTTATTTATTTATGTGTGGGTGCTCATTTACTGAGGCTGGAACTGATCCTGAGTCCTCCTGACTCCAGGGCCAGCGCTCTTACTCACGGTGCCACCTAGCTGCTCCCGTTTAGCAATTTCTACATTAAAGACTCAGAGGTCTTGCAATTTTGATATTCTGGAGGGCCAAAGAGCTAGAATTACAACCAAAAATTACCTACCCAGTAAAACTCATTATAATCCTTCAGGGGGAGAAATGGATATTCAGTGAAACAAGACTTTCAAGCATTCCTGATGAAAAGACCAGAGCCAAATAGAAAAATTTACTTTCAAATACAAAACTCAAGAGAAGCACAAAAAGGTAAATAGAAAAGAGAAATCTTAAGGGATTAAATAAGGTTAAACTGTTTACATTCCTACATGATAAAATAATACTTGTAAACTTCTAAAAGCTTTTTCACTATCTGGGCAGTTTGGAAGGAGTATAACACAGAGGGCATGGGTGTGACTTGAATATGATGGTATAATTATCTTTTAAAAAGGAGACGTAGAATGGGGTAAATTATCAGACATAAAAGAGGCATGAAAGAGCTTTTATAGTGGAGGGAAAGATGGGAGAGTTGGGAGGAACACATAAACTTTACTCTCACTGGAATTGGCTCAAAGAAGGAGTAACACATACACTCAGTTGGGTACAGAAATCTATCTTACCATACAGGAAAGTAGGGGGGGAAAGGGGAGAAAAGAAGGGACTGGGGCTGATAGAAGGGAGGGAGATTAGGGGAGATAAAAGTCAGAAGAAAAACACTTTTGAGAATGGACAGGGTGAAAGGAGAGAGTCAAAGAGAGTAAGATAAACATGGGAAATAGGATAGATGGAAATACAAATCATAACTGTGAAAACATTTACGTCAATTTTATCTGATAAAAATCTCATTTCTCAAATATAGAGAGAATAGAGTTAAATTTATAGAAATAAGAGCCATTCCTCAATTGATAAATGGTCAAAGGGTACATACAGGCAGTTTTCAAGCAAAGTAATCAAAGCTTTCTATCTATAGTCATGTGAAAAAATGCTCTTAATCACATTGATTAGAGAAATGCAAATTAAAACAACTATGAGCTATCACCCCACACCTTTCAGATTGGCTAATATGACAGGAAAGGAAAATAACAAATATTGGAGGGAATGTAGGAAAAATTGAGACACTAATACACTGTAGGTGAAATGGTGTATTAACTCAACCATTCTGTAGAGCAATTTGGAATTTTGCCTAAAGGATTAAAAAAGCATGTATAGGGGCAGCTAGGTGGCACAGTGAGTAAGAGCTCCGGCCCTGGAGTCAGGATGACCTGGGATTGGTCCCAGCCTCAGAAAATGAGCACCCACACATAAATAATGACTGGCCATGTAACCTTGAGCAAGTTACTTAACCCTAATTGCTTTAAAATAAATAAAAGCATGTATACACTTTGATCAAGCAATACCACTACTAGGTCTGTATCTCCAAGAGATAAAAAACAAAAAGGAAAAGGACATATGTGTACAAAGATATTTATAGCAGCGCTTTTATCGGTGGCAAAGAAATGGAGCTTGTCTCTCAGTTCAGGAACGCCGAATAAATCATGGTATATTATGGTGATGGAGTACTTTTGTGCTATAAGAAATGATGAGCAGGATGCTCTTAGAAAAACCTGGAAAGACTTACATGAACCGATGCAAAATGAAATGAGCAAAACCAGGAGAACATCATATATAGTAACAGCAATATTCAACTCAGAATGACTCCACTATGCTCAGCAATACAGTGATCCAAAACAATTTTGAAGGATTTATGATGAAAAATACTGTCCATCTTGAGAGAAGGAATAGACAGAGTCTGAATGAAGATCAAAGCATACTTTTTCTTTATTTTTCTTGGGGTTTTTTTTGTCTGTTTTCCTTCACAACATGACTAACATGGAAATATATTTTGCATGGTTGCACATGTATAATCTATATCAAATTGTTTGCCTTCTCAGTGGGGGAGGAAGGGAAAGGAGGGCAGGAGGAAAAGAATTTAGAACTCAAAATTTTTTAAATGAATGTTTAAAATTGTTTTTACATGTAATGGGCCAAGAATTGGACATTGAGAGGATGCTCTTCCATTGGTAAATGGCTGAATAAATTGTGGTATATGAATGTAATAGAATATTGTTGTTCCATAAGAAATGATGAGCAGGCAGATTTCAAAAGAACCTGGAAAGACTTGCACAAACTGATTCTGAGTGAAGTAAGCAGAACCAGCATAACATTGTACACAGTAACAGCCACAGTGTGCAATGACTAACTTTGAGACTTAGCTCTTCTCAGCAAATGCAAGACAATTCCAAAAGACTCATGATGGAAAATGCTATCCAAGAAAAAACTATGGGGTCTGAATGCAGATCAAAACATGCTATTTTTTCTTTTTTGTGGTTTTTCCCTTTTCCTCTGATTCTTCTTTCACAACATGACTAATGTGGAAATATGTTTAGTATGATTATACATGTAAGGTTTATATCACGTTGCATGCTGTCTCGGGGAGGGGGGAAAATTTAGAACTCAAAATTTTATAAAAATGAATGTTAAAAACTAAACATAAATAATTTTTTTTAAAAATCTCTCACTTGATTTGACCATCTCCACTAGCTTTCATCCTATAGCTCTCATCTCCTTTTCAACTAAACTCTTTGAGAAAGCCATATATACTTCCTGCCTACATTTTCTTTCCTTTAACTTCTAAACTCTCAGAAATCTGAGTTCTGTTCACATCATTTCACTGAAACCAGTCTCTCTAAAGTTATTAATCTTTTCGTTGCCAAATCCAAAAGCCTTTCTCAGTTCTCATCCTTCTTCATTTCCCTGTAACTCTGACACTGTTGATCACCCTGTTTTCCTAGACCTGGGGTGGGGAACCTTTTCATATTGGAAGACTGCATTAATATTTAGTTGTAATCAAATAAAGTCACATTCAAGAAACTTGAATTAGATATACTTTAAACTGTACATTATTTTGTAAAAATCTAACTACTATGTACTTAATAATTTCAAAAAATGAAAACTATTTGTTGATTTTAAAGTTAGCCTTTTAATGACTTAGTTGTGTCTGCTTTTTGTTGGAAGCATTTGAATATTTGGTTGCAGCATAGAATTCTCAGTTTCAATTGATTATTTAGATGGGTATCAGTCATTTGTGACCTTAACAGCATCTTGATTTGGGTTAGATAGGAGAATGCAGATTCATAGCAATAAATGGTTGAAAAGCAGGAAAGCATTAGTTGCCAAGGGCATTGGTGTTCTGCATCTTTTCATGTTTCAACTGGATCATCAGACAATGACTTTAAAATGTTATCTGCTGAGAGTTCAATTAATTCCATCTGTAGCTCTTTAGGTACCTTGTTGCTATCAACTAGGTGAGGCTGAAATACTAATTTAAGGGTAATATCATGATTCTCCAAGTCATTGAACCTGTATTCTCCAATTAATAGGTCTATTCTTCAAATTATTCAAATATATCATCCTGCTCCTCAGTGACCTTTGCTAACTGGGTAAAATGTTCATCTAAAATTTCCTTTTGAAGAAATGTTTTGAAAAAATGATAGCTTTTTTCAAAATCCTTGGATTTTTTTTTTGCCACATTTCATATATAGACCTAGTTTTACCTTACAAAGAAATATTCAAGTAATTTTAATTTGACATGATATCACATGGAAATGCAGCATTCCTATAGAAGTCTGTTTTCAATAGTTCACATTGCTGATACTGTTCTTCATAAAATTTAACTATCTGTTATTGCAGAGATAAAATGTTGGCTAACACCTGTCCATGCAATAGCCAAGACACTTTAGAATGACAATGCAAATCCTCTCTGAATACCTCATCGTTCCATTTTAACATGTCACAAAGCTGATGATGCTGTGTTGCATTTGCACAAATATAGTTAACAATATTTATAACTTGTTACAAAGTGTCACTTAAAATAGTAGCTTTAGCCCAAAGATTTTGCTGATATAAGATACAATGAAAAGAAATGAAAGCATCTTGATCTGTTAATTGTTTTTTTAATCTGTGCAATAAACCTTTCATGTTTTCATGAAAGATATGCCATCTATACATACACTCACTAAATTTATCAAATTCAGTACAACTTCACAACATTTATATTGAAAGTTGTTGAAGGTATTTATTCCCTGTGTTCTGTTCGCAAAACTGCCCAAAGCAAGTAACTCTTCGTAGCAAAGAAAATCTTTTTTTATGGCCCAAATGAAGTATAAAACTTGTACTGTATCAGTAGTATCAGTTGATTTATCCAAAGTGATTGAATAATGTATATTTTTTCCCTTCTCCCCTCCTCACCCACACCCACTGAGAAGATAAGCAGTTCAATATAGATTATATATGTGTAGTTACCCAAATCATTTCCATAGTAGTTATATTGTGAAAGACTAACTGTATTTTCCTCCATCCTATCCCACCCCCCCCCACTTATTTTATTTTCCCTTTTGACCCCATCCCTTTTCAAAAATGTTTGCTTCTAACTACCCTCTCCACCAATCTGCCCTCCCTTCTATCCTTCCCCCTCTTATCCCCTACCCCCCTCCAATTTTCTGTATTGTAAGATATCCAATTGAGTGTGTGTTATTCCCTCCTTAGGCCAAATTTGATGATAATCAAGTTATCCCATTCTCTTTCATCTTCCTGCTCTTCCCTTCCATTGTAACGGTTTTCTCTTGCCTCTTTTCTATGAGATAATTTACCCTAATCCATCTCTCCCTTTCTCCTTCTCCCAATAAATTCCTCTCTCACCTCTTAATTTTATTTTTTAGACATCATCCCTTCACATTCAACTCATTCTGTTCTCTCTATGTATACATGAACATACATATGCCCATACTCACATATATATTTATATACACGTACACCCTCCTATACATACATATATATGTATGTATACACACACACATATATACATATACATATATATGTGTGTGTGTATATATATATATATGTATATATTCCCTTCAACTATCCTCATACTGAAGAAATTCTTTATGAGTTACAATTATTGTTTTTCCATGTAGGAATGGGAATAAAATTTCCTTATGATTTCTTTTTCCTGTTTATTTCTCATGCTTCTCTTGCTTCTTATATTTGAAAGTCAAATTTTCTGTTCAGCTCTGGTTTTTCATCAAGTATGCTTGAAAATCCTCTGTTTCATTAAATGACTATATTTTCCTCTGTAGCATTATACCCAGTTTTGCTGGGTAGGTGATTCTTGGTTTTAGTCCTAGCTCCTTTGACCTCCAGAATATCGTATTCCAAGCCCTTTGATCCCTTAATGTAGAGGCTGCTAGGTCTTGTGTTATCCTGATTGTGTTTCCACAATATTCAAATTGTTTCTTCCTGACTGCTTGCAATATTTTCTACTTGACCTAGAAACTCTGGAATTTGGCTATAATATTCCTAGGAGTTTTCTTTTGGGGATCTTTTTCAAGAGGCAATCGGTGAATTCTTTCAATTTCTATTTTGCTCTCTGGTTCTAGAATATCAAGGCAATTTTGCTTGATAATTTCTTGAAAGATTGTATCTAGGCTCTTTTTTAGATCATGGTTTTCAGGTAGCCCAATAATTTTTAAATTATCTCCCCTGGATCTATTTCCCAGGTCAGTGGTTTTTCCAATAAGATATTTCACGTTGTCTTCTATTTTTTCATTTGTTTGTTTTATATTATATTGTTTTATAGTATCTCGATTTCTCATAAAGTCATTAGCTTCCAGTTGCTCCAATCTAATTTTGAAGGAATTATTCTCTTCAGTGAGTTTTTGAAATTCCTTTTCCATCTGGCAAATTTGGCTTTTTAAGGCATTCTTCTTCTCACTGGCTTTTTGGGCTTCTTTTGCCATTTGAGTTAGTATATTTTTAAGGTGTTATTTTCTTCAGTGTATTTTTGGGTCTCCTTTAGCAGACCGTTGACTCACTTTTCCTCATTTTCTTGCATCATTCTCATTTCTCTTTCCTCCACTTTTCTTACTTGATTTTCAAAATCCTTCTTGAGCTCCTCCATGGCCTGAACTAGTTCATATTTTTCTTCAAGGCTTTTGAAGTGGGAGTTTTGACTTCACTGTCTTTCTCCCATTCCATGCTTTGATCCTTTTTGTCCCCAAAAATGATTTTGTGGTCTGTTTGTGCTATGTTGGCTTCCTTATATTGCCAATCAATTACTTGATGTTTGAGCTGTTTACCATGGTAGAACTCTACTTTCAGAATGGAGAGAGCTTTGTCCCAAATTGCTGGGGTTTTTGCACCTTCTGGAGCTATTAGGAGTGTGCCCTCTCTACAGTCCCCACTGGTCACACACCCCAGGATTACCACCAAAGACCACAGTCCACATCCAAGCACGTTAAAGCAAAAGTGATTACCCTCTGAATAGCGGCTTGGTCCCCCTACATCTCCAGGCCAAGAGCTCCTGAGGCAGCCACTCTGAGGAGGCTGCACAGCCACCATGCCTCCTACTGCTTCTTGCCCCAGGGGCAGGGGCCAAATGGCAGTCTTCTGTCTGTCCCTGTTCTAAAAAAGTTCTATACTCACCTTTTAGCTTTTCTTTGGCATTTATGGGTTGAGAAGTCTGGAAATTACCACGGATGCTGGTGATTCACTCTCCTGAAGTCTGCTCTGGCAGCCACTGGTCAGGCCACCCTGGGGCCAGAACCACACAGCTTAGGTGGGACTGAGCTGGGCTCCCTTCTTTTTGATAGACCCTTCTTGTTGGCCTGCTGGGCTGCCTTCAGTGGGAGATTTGTTTCTCTCTGTCACTTTGTGGGTTCTGTAGCTCAAGTTTTGTTTAGAGTCATTTTTTTACATGTATTAGAAGTGATTGGAGCAGGAGCTCATGCCAAGTTTGTACTTATACTCTGCCATCTTGGCTCTTACCCCCATTGAATTTCTTTAATGTTGATATTGCAGTATCACAAAGCAAGCAAATCATCTTATCTTTATCAGAAACAAGGTAATATTGCAGTCCCCAATTCTCATTTTAAAAATGTTTTCTTCCTTCAGTGTTTTCTTGGTCTTCTTTGACATGATGGGCTGTTAAGCAGACAGAATTTTAAAATAATGTTGAACTGTACCACTATTCACAAATTCCACTTCAAACAGAAATACAGTGTACTATTGTCAAAAGCTGATAATAGACTGGCATATTCAACCCCTGTAAACAATTTTCAACCAGCCTTTTTGCAGTAGTGACACTAGTCAGGGAAGTTAGAACTAAATAATGAGTGTAGCAGCCGTCAGTTTGGCCCTTATGGCTTACTAATATTCTAATTGTGCCAGTCAATCTGGGAGGATTATTTAATTGAAACTTTGTTCTGTTTCTTTGTTCTTTGTTCTCCCCTCCATACATTCTGTGTTCCAGTTATAATAATCTATTCCATTCCCCCAAAATTCTTTGGTATTTTTAATATGTTCATTTTAAAACTTAAATAAAAATATAAAAGATGAACAAGAATGTGTTAATAAAAATAAAAATATTTGTTCCGTAAAGTTTGGATTCAGAAAAAGCCTAACTTAAAGACCTAGAAGGCCATATGTGGCCTTAAGGTGTAGCACTAGATGTGCTATGGACATCTCACACTGAAGATGTCTAAAATAGAACTCATTAACTCTTCCCCAAAACTCTCCCTGCTTCCTACCTGTCTTATTACTGTCAAAGGCACTATCATCTTCCCAATCACCCAGGCTTCCAATTTTGATGTCTTCCTTAACTCCTCTCTCATTCTAAACATCTAAATCTGTTTCCAAGTCTTGTTGTTTCTACCTTCACAACATCTCCATGTATATCCCTTTCTTTCCACGTACACAAATATCACCCTGCTGCAAGCCTTCATCACCCTTCATTCCTGAACTATTATAATAACCTTCTAATTTATCACCCTGCCTCAATTTTCTCCTTCTTCCAGCCATTCACTTCAGTCAGAGTGATTGCCCTAAACTAAAAGTCTGACCATGTCACCTTTCCCTTCTTGATGATTTCCAGTGGCTCCCTGTTTACCTTCAGAATAAACTATAAAATCCTGTTTGGCATATAAAGCTCTTCACACCCTGACTCCTTCCCACCTAGTTGTCCACACACTCTATGCTCTAGCTATACTAGTCTACTTGCTGTTCTTTACATGAAATACTCCATCCCCTAATTCCATGCCTTTCACCGTCTGTCTCCCATGCTTGAAATGCTCTGCCTCCTCATGTCTGACACCTGGCTTCCTTGACTTCCTTAAAAACTCAACCTAAATCCCCTTCCATTCACACTGTATTTACCTTGTATGTACCACTTATTTTCATTATTTTCTCCCATCACCACAATTGTAATGTGAGCTCCTTGAGAATAAGAGCCACATTTTTATCTTTTTAATCCTTAGCACTTAGAACAGTGTCTGGCATAGTACGAACTTAATAAATACTTGTTAACTGAATGAATCAAATGATTGTTCATAATTAGTACAAACAATAAACACAGTGAGATCATGTATTCCCTATAAATTTAAGTCAATTGAATGATGGTAATGATGTGATCTATTATAGAAACACTTTTTACAATTTCGCCACCTCCAGCATAGATCTCTTCTGTCTACACCCAATCTAGTACAACGCTTTCCCCATCTCTGTTCTCTTTAATGCCATTTCTTCTCTTCGATGAATGTCTCTGTAACTATGATGTTAGAGTCAAGTGGCTTTACTGTGCTTGAGGGTGAAAAGTATACTCTAATTTTTTTGCAAATTAAATGTATTTTGGCTAACAAATGTGAATCATCATGAAAAAGAATAAATTACTAATAAATTTCTACCACACAATATGAGAAGGCAATAAGAGATATTATTTAGTCTTCTAGGTTAAAAGAAACCAATATTCTTTGGAAAATCATGGAAAATAAGGCAGAAATAGTTTAATAATATAGTACCTCATTATAGTTTCTAGATATCAACTTCACTCTCTATTCAGTTACTGCTCATGAGCCCCCATTTTCTCCAATGACCCTCCCCCTAGGCCATCTAGAATTGGATTGTCATGTGATATCCAAACAATGCAGTTACCTAAAATAGAACATCAGATATAGAACCAGATAAGAATGAAGCAAATGTTCTTACCACCCATTCCCAAATTTACAGCCTCCCCAGATTCCAGAGAATGTAGTTTGTGAGTCCTCTTAGTTGTCCATCCCATGCCATTTTATCGATCAACATCACTAGGTAGTAGAATAGGAAATTAGATTTGTGAGTCCATCCTTTCACTATTCTTTATGCTACTATATCATGATGCCATAGAAAGATAGGGGACAGTAAGAAGTCATTAGCAAGTTTCCCAGCAAAAAAAGCAGTAACCTTGAGGTCCAAAAGGCACTTTATCTCAGTACTAGATCTGTAATACATTGACAGTTTGCAACAGCAACTACTCACATAGTGAATTGTAAATGGGAAGATTTATGCATCTATTGTTTCTCAGAATATGAGAGGGCATATGCCACCTCTTTGAAGTAGCAGAATTCAAATGTAACTGCACCAGAGTTTTCTGATTCCATATCCATTTTCCTTACTTTTCATTTGGGTATCTTGCTTGTATTTTCCTGCATCTCATTAATTTCATAAGGTTGTGCAATCAGCCTCCACAATGCAAACACTCCCCTCCACCCAGATTATATGCCAGAGTAATATTGTCACCTGCTGAACTACAGCTTGTGGAAGAAAAAGTCCCTCAACCTGCTGTCAGTTCTGTAGCGGGGACATGTTCTGTCCTTGGAAACCAGATCTCCTAGAAACCTGGGTAAAGCACTGCAAGTGAAAATGCTACCCAGAATGGACACTGGTGGGAGAGAGTAGACCTACAAACCTGCTTTTTTTCTAACATTCCCAGCAGGAGACTGATAAGTCTGTGTTGTGAAAGCAGAGCTAAGAAGATAAAAACCTGTCTTCTCTAGAAATCTGAGGTTGTAGTTTGGGAAATAGGCGGTAAGAATGATTAGTACTTGATTCTTATCACTTGTTAATACCTCTTACATCCTGTTTTAAGTAAATGTGCTCTTGTATTGCTGTGATATCATAGCATTAATTCTGGCTAATTGGAAAGAGTCAGGGGAAAAAAATAGAGCCTTTGGTGAACCCAAACTGCTTCCAGGAACCTGAATTAGGCAGAATGACCTGTAAATTCATTCATTGTTTTGTTTTGTTTTTTCTTTAAACAGGCCAAGAAAAGAGAAGAAATTCTTAATCTGTTAAGAAAACAAAGAGAAGAGAGAATAGAGGTGAGATTGATACTAAGAAATGTACATGAACTTTCCTGGAAGAAGGGAGTATAGTAAATGTTTTGTAATAATGTTAGATACTATGATTATCCAGTCCACATTTTTTTAAATAGGCAAAATTCAGTCAATGTATCATGAGCAATGGCTAGAAGAAAAATCTACTTCATTTATGTCTTAAGTCAAATGTTTTTTGGTTTTTTTTTAGAAAGAATTGGTTTCTTTTCTTCATAAGCCAAAGGTCAAGGTACCCCAAACAAAGTAAGTTTAAACCTTTCAAAACAATATCTCCCATTTCTAGTTTCCCAGTTAAGGATGTATTTTACTATAGAGGAGTGTAAAGAGAACATTTGATTTTAAATCAGAAGACCAATATTCAAGCATCAACTCTGGCACTTATTTGTGTGCCTTGAAATATTTGAACCATCTAACCTTTCTAAGTTTCAGTTTCCTCATCTGTAGAATGGGAATAATATTTGCACTGCCTGCCTTTGAGGATTATAGGAAATGTGCTTTAAATAAAGTGCTATAGAGTACTTAGAGTACTGAGTAAATGGGAGTTACTGCTGGTAAGTACATCATCAGAAGTTGGATTTGTTTGTTTGTTTGTTTTGTGTTGCCTCCCCCTCTTTTCCATTCTTTATACAAAGCACAGATAACCTTTCTGTATGGTGAGTTAGACAAGTTTCTGGTATTCTCCAGGATACACTGAAAAATCATTCACAGACTCAACAATTTTACTCTGCATAAAGTTATTAAACAAGACATATCCTGTGTTCTTATACCTTCAAGAATTGTGCAGAATGTGTTCTTATCTCTTATTTATTTAGGAAAATAATGCTTTAAGGGCTAAAATACCCTGAAGTTGCTCAAAGCCCTCAATTTGCCCTTAAAGTAATGTTCTACATTGGTGGTAAATTTAAGTAAACTATACTTGAATTTCATAGGAAATTATTAATAAGTATAAATCCAAGTCAGAATTTGCTTTTTAAGCATTTGGAAAAAAGGTGAAGATAATAATGACTAATGTTTATATAGTGTTTTAAGGTTTGCAAAATCTTTTACAAAATACACTGTCTCATTTGATTCTCACAACAAATCTATGAGATAAGTGCTACAGACATTTATTGTCCCCATTTTACAGATGAGAAAACTGAGGCTAAGAGGTTAAATGACTTGCCCAGGGTCACAAGCTAGTAAATAGTAAGAAGGATTTTAATCCAGGTCTTCCCAGACTCCAGGTCTAGTACTCTACCAACTATTAACAAAATGACTAATTGGTAAGCCAACTGAAGTTAATTTCCTAGAGTATCATAGAAGCTCTAACAACAACTCAGATGTATTTGGCACTAGTTTTTTAAAGCACTTTCCTTATAAGGACCCTTGAGGTAGGTGGGTATTATTATCCCCATTTACAAATGGATTATAAATGGTTTATGGAACACTATGGCAAATAGTTTTACCAGGAAAAAGAAGAAATGGAAATGAGAAATGTGAATACTTGGGCTCTAAGGAGATTTCATGAAACAATTTCCTTAATCCAAAGAAGGTGACTTCATAATCGATGTTAGTGCTTTTTTCCATTGTGAGAAAATATTTGTTAAAAATAACAAACATCCCAGAGAGTGGGGAGGAAGGATAATTTGATTTACAGTGTTAATAGAAACTCTATCCTTTCATTGATTAGAAAAATCTGAGCATTTGAGATGGCTTTGTAATCTTTGAAAAAACAAGAATTAATATATTATATATTGGTTTCTAGAGAACAGATTATAGAGCTAACATCAATCACTGATCCCCATTCATAACACATATCCTACAAAAGAGGCTAATTAATTACTCAGCTTTTGTTCCCATCAGGGAACTGGAAGCATAAACATTTGGGGGTTTTTGTGTGTGTGTGTGTGTGTGTGTGTGTGTGTGATTACTATTGTCTTGTCAATGTGTGTTTTAACTTGTACATTACTGAGCCTGAGCCCTCAAAGTCAGTCTTAGCTTATAATTTTTATTACAATAAAATTCATCGATACTGAGTTTATAGTGGTTTCTTATAGCCTGAGTCTTTGGCTGGCCTTACCCAAGGCATAGTCCTCACCTATTTGACATCCTTTGAGGACTTTCCCTAACCAAAAACAAACAATAAAATCATATTCAGGCATCCATAGTTAATGATCCAATCACTTGAGTTAAGCATGATGCCTTCTGCTCATCAGGAGCACTCTAATGGGGTTGATAGGGATAGAGATACCAAAAGAAGCCCAGAGATGACCCAGAAAGAGTGAAGGGGAAGGGGAGAGGAAAGTAAGGGGGAAGGTAAATCCAGCCTTATGTAATACAGAAAGAAAATTATTCTAAACCCTCCCAAGCTTTCTGCACACATGCTCTGATACCTACAATTCCTTTAAAAGTAAAGAGTCCTTCATTCTACAATTAGAGATAAAGCTTAAAATGTACATCCCCTTGGGACTAGCATGATTCTTCAGGTGATATTCATCACTTAAATTCACACTTGCAATTCCCATCAAATCCTTTTCTGGAAGCAGGTTTTTACAATGTTTTAGAAAGTACAAAGGCACTAGAAGCCTGAAAAGGGGGAAAGGGGAATAGGTAAAGAAGGGAGAAGAAATGGATTTGGAAAAGAGGACTTCAAGAACAAAGAAAAGGACATTAGGCATGGGAATGCCTTATATTTTTTATAGTATCTTCTCATTTACACTACTTCCTTACCACAGTCCTCTGACACAGGTGGACTCCATGTTACAGATAAATTAAGGCTCAGCAGGTGTATCTGTAAAGTCAACAGGATATATTACAGCTAGGGTTGGACCTCAGGTCTTCTAATTCTTTGTCTAGCACTGCAGCTGGGTGTCAGAATTAATAAGGTACTGAGCCTGGAGTCAGGAAAATGAGTTCAAATCCAGCCTCAGACACACTGGCTGTGTGACTGGCTGAGTCACTTATCCTCCTCCTATGTTTGCTTCAGTTTCCTCATATGTATAATGGGAATTTACCTACCAAGGTTGTTAATGAGGATCAAATAATTGTAAAGTACTTAGCATGGTGAGCCCTAAATAGATGTTAGTTATTATTATTAGTTATCTGGCATTCTTTCTATTATACCTGCAGAGAGAGACCTGTGATCTTGAGTATGCTGATTACTTCATCTCACTTGGCCTTCACCTTCTCATCTGTAAAGTGAAGGGGTTGGACAAGACAGGCTCTAAGCTTCCTTTGAGTCCTGTTATTTTAAATCTCTATGCCATATTCTTCCCTAGGGCTGGTCCTTACTGTTGTCTACAAATAATCATTGAGTGGATCACTTTATTTTACACTTGCATAATGTCACACATCTCTAACCTTGGCAGAAGAATGAACAAGATAAGGATGATTGTATCTATGTCAGACATCCTCATAGAAAATGAAAAATTCAGCTTATCAAATATTTCATGGGCAAATTTTCATTTTCATTTTTCACCCAGATGGCATGACATAGTCTGGGGATAGTCTCTTATCTAAAAGGACTGTATCTTTCTTCCCCCCTGCCTAAGGGATGTGGTGATTTTTCAAGAAGTTCCCTACAGAGATTAGATTCCCCACAGAAAGAATGGAGCAGATTGCTAAGTGACCTTAGGCAAGTGGCCTCAGTTTCTCCATTTGTAAAATGAAAGGGTTGGACTTGGTCTCTAAAATCTCTTCTAATTCTAAAATTCTGTGATTCTATGCACTATATTCCTGTGGCTAAAACTAGCCCAGCTAAAAGATTCTTTGGGTCTGATGCATGATAACTGCTACTGGAATAGCAACAACTGGGTTTCTTAAACCATGCAGGGCTAAATCAGATCTTTCCTTTGGACCAGTTGTGTTGCTATAAGTATGGTCACCTAAAAATAAACCACATTCTTTCCTAGCTTGGACATTTTCTTAGACATTTGAATCCTTACATTGAATATGGACATATATTCTTTCCCTTCTGTTGAGTAAAGCCACTTTAACACATAGTGAGTGATCTCTCCTTTCTCTGTATTCCTAAAGTTCTTGTCTGGAGAATTCATTTGGCAATCAGTTCTAGAATTCTGGAATGATAAAATTGGAAGGAATGTCACTTTGTAAACTATCTAGTCTTAATCTTTAATTTTATGGGTAAGAAAAAATAAGCCCCTAAATAATGGATTTGTCCAAGGTCACACAGCTAGATGACAGAGTGCTGAACCTAGAGTCAGGAAAACCTGAGTTCAAATCCAGCATAGGACATCTCCTAGCATGTGATCCTGGTCAAATCACTTTACCTTTGTCTGTCTCAGTTTCCTCAACTGTAAAACAGATATCACACTAGCACCTATCTTATAGTGTCATTTTAAAAATAGAATGAGATAATATTTGAAAAGTTCTTAGCGTAATGCCTGGTACATAGTAGGCACTTAATAAGTACTTATTCCCCCAATCTTAGACTCAAAGCATTACTTTCTTGGTAAGACCTGCCGGAGGCTGTACCCTGTTGGCATGAACTCCATAAAATGAGGTCTCAAAATGAAAATGGAATGAAAAACAAAAGAAACATATAACTGAAAAAATAATTGTTCTGGTAATTGAGGTTGTTTTGTTATAAATTAGATCCAGTACACACTAGATAGAGAAACCAGCATCAAGATAGTCCTAAACATGAAAGTTGGTCTTTGAATTCTCCATTTTGGGTACAAGTATAAATATTGCCTCCAAAAGGCAAAGAAGTATGAGTTTTCTTCATTTAAATATGATTGATTTGTTAGTATATGCTAACTTAGGTATACTTTTTAATTATATATGAAAATATGACCTATCATCCCTGTAAATAAATAAATGTTTCTAATATTTTCCTGTTCAGCGCTTTTTCTACTGTATTACTAAATATCAGTTATGATCTTATGACATTTTTATATTGTCTTGAACTATCATTTATATCTTGGCTTGTTATTTAGCTTTTCACATTTTTGTATTTGTCTCCCCCAACTGGATCATAAACTCCTCTGGGGCAGTGCTATGTCCAGTATGTCTTTCTATTCCTCACAGTGTCTAGAATAGATGTTGTCATTGTTGTTGTTCAGTTATTCAGTTGTGTCCTTCTCTTCATGACCCCATGGGCCATAGCACACCAGACCTTTCTATCCTCCAGTCTCCTGAAGTGTGTCCAAGCTCGTGCTTGTCACTTCCATGACACTATCTATCTATCTCATCCTCTTCCATCCCCTTTTCTTTTTGCCTTCAATCTTTTCCTCCATCAGGGTCTTTTCCAGTGAGTCTTGTCTTCTCATTATGTGGCCAAAGTATTTAAGCTTCAGCTTCAGTGTTTGACCTTCCGATGAATAGTCTGAATTAATTTCTTTAAGTACTGGCTGATTTGATCTCCTTGCTGTCCAACACACCCTCAAAAGTCTTCTCCAGCATTACTATTGGAAAATGCTGATTCTATGGCACTCGGCTTTCCTTATGGTCCAACTCTCACAGCCACACATTGCTAATGGGAAAAAAAAAACCATAGCTTTGACTATGCAGACCTTTGTTGATGCGGTGATGTCTCTGCTTTTTAGTCTGCTGTCCAGATTTGCCAAGGAGCAGGAGTCTTTTAATTTCATGGCTGCAGTCACCATCCGCAGTGATCTTTGAGTCTAGAATATAAGATCTGACACTGCTTCCATCTCTTCTCCCTCTGTTTGCCAGAAGTGATGGGACCAATGGCAAGATCTTCAAGCCAGCTTCCACACTCTCCTCTTTCTCCCTCATCAAGAGGCTTCTTAATTGCTCCCCACTTTCTGTCATCAGGGTGATATCATCTGCATATCTGAGATCATTGATATTTCTCCCAGCAACCCTTGTTCTGGCTTTTGATTCATCCAGCCTGGCATTTTGCATGATATACTCAACATATAAATTAGTACTCCTTTTATTTTATTTTTTTAACCTTTTTTTTCCTTTTTGGAGGGGAGAGGGCAGGGTAATTGAGGGTTAAGTGACTTACCCAAGGTCACATGGCTAGTAAGTGTTAAGTGTCTGCAGCTGGATTTGAACTCAGGTCCTCCTGACTCCAGGGCCAGTGCACCACCACACTTCACCGAACCACCCAGCTGTCCCTAGTACTCCTTTTCTAATCTTAAGCTAACCAGTTGTTCCATGTTTGGTTCTAACTGTTGCTGCTTGGCCAGCATACAAGTCTCCTCAGGAGACAAGTAAGATGATCTGGCACTCCCATCTCCTTGAGGACTTACCACATTTTGTTATGATCCACACAGTCAATAGCTTTAGTGTAGTCAATGAAGCAAAAGTAGATATTTGGTTTGGAGTTGGGGGGGTGGGCTTTTTTTTCCTGGAATTCCCTTGCTTTCTCCATAATCTAATGAATGTTCGCAATTTGGTCTCTACTCCCTCTGCCTTTTGAAAATCAGCTTGCTCTTCTGACAGTTCTCAGTTCACATATTGTTGAAGCCTAGCTTGTAGAATCTTACACATGAACTTGCTGGCGTGTGAAGTGAGTGCAATTGTTCATTAATTTGTAAATTCTTTGGCATATGTAACATATGTACATATGTAATGATCACCTGAATCAAATTCACTCATTCCCATCTGTTTAAGCTCATTGACACTAGAGATGTCGATGTTCAATTTTTTACCTCCTGTTTAATCAAGTCCAGCTAACCTTGGTTCATAGCTCTTTCCTGGCAGACTCCTATGCAACATCAGACTTTCCTTTTGTCAACAGACACATCTATGGCTGAGCTTTCTTTAAGCTTTGGCCCAGCTACTTCCTTTTTTGGAACTATTGTAGTTTTCCTTCGCTCTTCCCCATTAGTATGTTGGACACCTTCCGACCTAAGGGGTTCATCTTCTAATATCATATCTTTTTTCATTTTAATATTGTTTGTGGGGTTTTCTTGGCACAGATACTGGAGTGGTTTGCCATTTCCTTCTCTAGTGGATCACCTTTTGTTAGAACTCTCCCCTATGACCTGTCCATCTTGGGTAACCCAGCACAGTATAGCTATGCAAGTCCCTCTGTCATGACAAAGCAGTGACCTAGGAGGAGAGAATAGATGTATTTAGTTGGAATTTAATGCATCAATGTTGCTTGACTAGTTGTTGTTCAGTCATTTTTCAGTCATATACAAATCTTCATGATCCCATTTGGAATTTTCCTGGCAAAGATACCAGGTTTGCCATTTCCTTTTCCATCTCATTTTACAGATGAGGAACTGAGGCAAGCTAGGGTTAAGTGAATTGCCCAGGGTGCACAGCTAGGAAATGTACAAAGCTGGTTTTTTCCTCATGAAGATAAATCTTCCTAATTCCAAGTAATTTTTACTAATTGTGGCAGAAATTGGACCAGAGAACATCCTGTATTGCTTGCATATATTTGTTATAGTTTTTTTTTTTTTAATAAGCAATTGGGGTTAAGTAACTTGCTCAAGGTTACATGGCTAGTCATTTGATTTATGCGTGGGTGCTCATTTTCTGAGGCCGGATCTGATCTCGGGTCATCCAAACTCCGAGGCCGGCGCTCTTACTCACTGCGCCACCTAGCCGCCCCTTTAGGGCAATTGGGGTTAAGTAACTTGCCCAAGGTTACACGGCTAGGTTTTTGTTTGTGCGGATTAGGTGTCGGAGGCCGGCTCCGAACTCAGGTCCTTCTGATTCCAGGGCCGGCGCTCTATTCACTGCGCCACCTAGCCGCCCCTATTTGTTATAGTTTTAAAAGGATCTCTGTAAAAGTTTAAGGGCTACATATGAATAAAATCAAAGATTGTGCCTTCACTATTTAAGAAATTATTTTCTCAAATGTTATTAGTTTCTAATAATAATAACAGCATTTATCTAGTACCTATTATGGGCCAGCACTGTGCTAAGTTCTTACAAATATTATCTCATTTGGTCCTCACAATAAACCTATTAAATAGGTACAATTATTATCCTTCTTTTACAGTAAAGAAAACTGAGGCAGAGGTGAAATGACTTGGCCAATGTCATACAGCTAGAAATGTCTGAGGAGGGATTTGAACTCAGGTCTTCTTGACTCTAGACCCAGCATTTTACCCACTGCACTACCTAACAAATAAGAGATAATTATAATTAAATGAGTCTCCCCTCACTCTCTAGAGGTCTTTAAGGAAAGGATACATGAACACCTGTTAGGTATGTGGTAGAAGGAATTCTTGATCAGACAATCATTGTCTCTAAGGTTCCTTCCAACTCTGACATTCGTTTTATGAAACTATCTTTAAGCAGGGTCAGCCCTGGGAATAATTGTGGCTTAGTCAACTACCTCTCTCTGTGTCTTTGCCTGGTTCTGGTCCTTCATTTTAAGGAGAGAGACCTAAAAAACTCTTCCCCACCAAGGTTTAAGCAACTTAACATTTAATTCTTCCTAAGAAAGTTTGCCTTTTAAAAATATGGAGGAGTTTGGTTATTATAAAAGAATTAATGGTGTAATTTCAGACACTGTGACACAGGAAGGTATTTTGGGCATAGAGGAGTTGTTCCATGTTCCACAGATACTACAATATAGGCTTACTCCATATGTGCATAAAGCTACCCTTTTGTTGACTTAATATGCAGAACCCCAAAGTCTATACTTGTTTCCTAGGGAGATTTCTAAAAGATCATTTCATGATATAAAGTGTGTGTTTCAAACTACAGCGTTGTTTACTGGAATTGACTTATTGCCTCCAACAGGAAAGTACTCACAAAATCAGAAAGAGAGGACATAGAAGAAGTGAAGGCCTTGAGTCAGCTTGATGGTGAAGGAAAGTAATTTTGCTTCTGAAATTGCCCCCTGCCACACCAAAGTACCTCTTTATCAGGTTCTTTTTTGTTGTTCTAGGTTAGAAGGTCAATGAAATAAATTTACAGACAAATAAACTTTCAAGAGAGCTTGATGAATTGTGTGTACTTATTGTGTTTCCTGTGCTATTTGGTCACTGCTACACTTGATAATATCTGTTCCAATTCTCTCACTCCACACTTTCTTATCCTCCTCTTGTTTACCTTTTTGTGTTTCTTTTTGAAGTTTATTATCAGAATTGCAGGATTTGACCACATTAGGTGTGTCAAAGGCACCGGAAACAGGTGCTGTGAGTAGCCATCTTGGGAGCCATCAGGAAAAACAGACAAGAAGGAAATAGGGGGAGGGGGATGCTGGTATCTCCAAAATGCCACCTCAGCACTAAAGGTTTGAAGCCAAAGTTTCACTCTTTATTTCACATTACCTTTCACCAAGATTGGCCTGTCTAGTTTTCTTGGAGAAAATCTGGAGTTCCTTCAAAAAGCAGACCACTGCCAGATCTTTGAATACCCACATCACCATTCTAGTAGCTTGAAATTCATACACATAAACCCCAGACATGCTAAATAATATTTCTTAAAATTTCTCATTAAAGCTAACTTTACAAAAAAGAATTGCTTTGGGGTGTTTTTTTTGTTTTGTTTTGTTTTTTAGTGTGCCATTAGAATTAATGTTTTTTCATTATTAACACTTTTAAGTTCCCACACGCAGCAGGTCTGGTTGTCCAGGTTAAAGGGTTGAGCTTTCACCATAAACCCATCCTCCACTTCCCCCCACCCACCCATAGCTTTGCATCAACTCTAAGGTCATGGGTGTTACAGGTGGAACTCAGCTATCTGTAATCAGTTAGGCAACAGGTCCAGTTAACAGAAGCTATGGTATCAGAAATGTCTCCAAAATTCTTTAATAACTAAGCTCACCAGGAGTTTCTAGAAACTAATGGAGAGAATTTTAATAAAGATGTATCAGAGAGTTTAAGTCAACTTGACATATTGGTCAATTATTAACCAACTATCATCCCTGTACCCAGCAGTAGCCAACAGTCAACAAAACTTTCTGTAGTTTACTGCTTAACAAAAGGTTTCCTCGGTTCCTTGAAGGCTGGAGGAGACCACAGGTTGGCAACATCTCTCCCTTTTTCACAGATGATGCTTTGAACAGGAACTAAACTTATCTCTACTCAACAGCAGTCATTTCAGAAACATTTGTAAAAAGAACAGATGTAGTAAAGGTTCAGCTGCCATATGTCCAATATAGGTCAATCTGATTTCTAGGGAAGATATATTTATTTCTGGAGGTGGCAGCTAGGTGGCTCAGTGGATAGAGCTCTGGGCCTGGAATCAGGAACACAAGTTCAAATACAACCTCAGACATTTACTTGCCATGTGGCCCTGAGCAAGTCACTTAAGCCTGTTTGTAAAATGAGCTGAGAAGAAGATGGCAAATCACTCCAGTATCTTTGCCAAGAAGATTTCAAATGGAGTCATGAAAGAGTTGGACATGACTGACCAATAATATGTTTATTTCTAAATGTCCTATAAATATATAATAAATATATTGTAGCCCGTGAGATACCCCCATAATCCATGTGAGCCTCTCAGAAAAACTATCCCAGATTCAAAGTATTTTATGGTCTATATCCCCTCAAAATCATAGTTCACAGGCCCCCATCAATATGTTAAATTTTATTAGTCAAAGGATAAAGTTAGTTCAAAGCACAGACATTTAATGAAATAATATAAGAAAAGTAACAACACTCCCAAAATCTAGGGTGTCTTCTTCCATAGTTCTTTCCACAAATGTGGAAAGTCCTAGACCAAAGCTTTTAGAACATGTCCTGAGGGAGCATTCCCAGAGACCCTCCCTTCAGGCAA
The DNA here is from genome assembly GCA_011680675.1 of Gymnobelideus leadbeateri. Taxonomy (NCBI): domain Eukaryota; kingdom Metazoa; phylum Chordata; class Mammalia; order Diprotodontia; family Petauridae; genus Gymnobelideus; species Gymnobelideus leadbeateri. The sequence continues at coordinate 124,999 of WOXC01002488.1, read as the reverse complement.
GGCAATAAGGTTTGAAGATGGATAATGGCAGTGGGAATTTAAAAATATATATGTTTTACCAAGGCTTTTTAAAGGACTTCTGTTACTTCCCTATGACAGAGAAGGAGATAGGGCATAATCCATTGGTAGTCTTAATGAGTGACTAGGATGCCCTACCAGCTGAATTGTCTGCTGTATTAGCTAGAAACTAATGGAAGTAAGAGAGGAGAGAGAAAGAACTTGGCCAAGGTCTGATGCCTGTAACTGCCTGCTATTAGTTTCCCCCCAAAAGATTGCTCTTGGGATTTGTGGCCTTTCCCCTTTCACTTTAAATAAAATATTTCTAAGCCAAGTGCTCAGAAATAAAGTGATCAGGAATGGTTGTTGTCTCTCATTCTTGAAAAGGACCAATATGATATCACCATGCTAAAGTCAAGTTTCAGTGTGTCTGACTGTGACTGATCAGACCAGTATGAGCTCTACCAGAAGTCAGGCACAAATAGTCCATGTGAACATTTGGGATGGAATCTCCAAATTTCACATCCTGCATGCCCTTTGAGCTGCTTCAATTCTGCTTTGCTCCTAGAGCACAGCACTTTCTCTGATGTGGACACGCCATGCTGAGTGGTCCCAGTTTCCTCTTCTGCAATAAGAGATTAGTCTGTCAGTAGACATGCCAGTGTCTCCCATGTTACACAATCAATCCCAAAGTCCTTGAGAGAGACCTTGAGAGTAGCCTTGTATCCCTTCTTCTGACCACCATGTGAATGCTTGTCCTGTGTGAGTTCTCCATAAAACAGTGTTTTTGGCAGGCCAAAATTAGCATAAGCAGCAGAGAATTGATCCATACTTTGTTGCATCTCAGCTTCAGAGGCTGAAATTTTCCATATGGCAAGAGGAGGTTATCCCCCATGAGTTCAAGGATGCCTCCATTGTCCATCTCTATAAAGGTAAAGGAAATAGGTTGTCTATTTGGGAGTCTCTCTCTTAGTCATTGCTGGCAAGATTCTTGCTAGAGTCCTCCTTAGGTTGATCCTTCACCTGGAAGATGGTCATCTACCTGAGAGCCAATGGAGCTTCAGAAAGGGGCGAGGAACAGTCAATATGGTGTTTGCTGCCCGACAACTCCAGGAGAAATGCCAGGAGCAGAACAGAGGTCTGTACACAACATTTGTAGATCTGATCAAGGCCTTTGATGTTGTTAGTCATGAGGGCTTATGGAAATTTATGTCAAAATTTGGTTGCCCAGAGAAGTTGATCAGCATCATACATCAATTTCACAAGAGCATGTTTGCTTGAATTCTAGATAATAATGCTTTTGTGCCTTCCCAGTCACCAATGGAATGAAACAAGGTTGTGTGCTTGCTCCCATGCTTTTTAGTATGATGTTTTCAGCCATGTTGTCAAATGCTTTCAATGAGGATGAGCCCAGCATCAAGGTCAGCTACAGCACTGATGGTAAATTCTTCAATTTGAAAAGGCTACAAGTCAAGACCAAAGTGGAAGGAGTGTTGGGACATGACTTTCTGTTTGCAGATGATTATTTACTCAATACTCAGGAATATAAATAAGTAAAGATGTAGTTCCTGCCCTCAAAGAGCATGTAATATAGTCTACAAAGGAAGACTAAAGAGAATGTTCTGATTAATTGGATTTAGGGGTGGGAGAGAAGGGAAAGAAAAAAAGTGACTCTAAGATTTGGAGCCTGATTTAGAGAGAGTGATGATATCTAAGGCAAGTCATTTTTATCTAAGTGAGCCTGTTTCCTCTTCTGCAATGAGAGATTAGTCTGTCAATAAACATTTATTATGTGCCAAGAGGAGGCAGCTAGGTGGATAAACCCCTGGGCCTGCAGTCAGGAAGGCCTCTAATCTGAGAACTTGGTAGATATTGTTCTTACCACAGGATAACTTGGTGTGAGAAAAATTTTCAGATGTTTAGTGCTTCTCTTTTCTCTAATCCCAGATCTTGTTCACTGAAGGATATTTCCTGACCACATACTTCCTCACCTCTAACTTAGGGTTTGCACCTTTTGTACTCAGACTTGGTTTATAACTTTTTTTTTGCTTTTTTTTTTTTGGCGGGGGAGGCAGGGCAATTGGAGTTAAGTGACTTGCCCAAGGTCACACGACTAGTAAATTTATAACTTTTAAAAAAAAGTTCTTATTGATTACATTCAAATTCAGCCTCAGACACTTACTAGCTATGTGATCTGATCCTGGGCAAGTTATTTAACTTCTGTTTGCCTTGATCCACTGAAGAAGGAAATGGCAAACCATTCCAGTATCTTTACCAAGAAAACCCCATGGACAGTATTGGAGTACTATGGTCCACCGGGTCACAAAGAGTCAGACATGACTGAACAACCATAACATGTGCTAAAAATATTGATAAGCACTGAGGAATACATACACAAAAATAGAGTTCCTGTCCTCAAAGAGCTTACAATATAATGGAAAGGATGAAATCCAAAGGAATGCAGCCATATGGGAAATGATCTCTGAGAATCCAGGTTCTAACTATGACTACTAGTGGCAGAAATAAGAGAATGTGAAAAATGAACCTGCTTGGGTGGGGAGATGATGAGTTGATAAGAGCTGCATAACTGAGTGAGGAGGAATATAGATGTGCCAATGTCTTATAGCCTTGGGCATATAAATAGACCTGCCTGACTAAAGTTGATCCGGTAGTTTAGGTTCAAGATTGTAACAAAATGAGATACTCAATAGACCATCTAAATAAGGGTGGGGAGGGAGACTGTGGCCTCAAGGCCACATGTGGCTTTCTATATCCTTGGGTATGGCCTTTTGACTGAGTTTAAGTTTTCCAGAACAAATCCTTTTATTAAGGGGATTTGTTCTGTGAAGTTTGGATCCAGTCAAAGGGCCACACTTGAGGACCTAGAGGGTCACAGGTGGCCTGGAAGTAGCAGGTTCCCCACACCTGGATTACAAAAGAAGGTGAACTTAACCACAGTGCCTGGCACATAGTAGGTACTTAATGTTTATTGATTGATTGAAAAGGATATCAGCAAAGATACAGTACTGGTCCAGGGAGATATTTCTTAACCCTCTTCCCAAACCCCTCAGTTTTTTATACAGAAAGGAGATGGGTCTGGAAGGGGTGGTCAATGAGATACGGCAGCTCATGTGCTGTGAGACATCTGCCAAATACTAATTGCTTATGCATGGTCTAACCTTTGTTCTGCCCTTGGGTGTCTGGGAAGCTGCATCAGTAGTTCAGTCCTTACCTACCTGCCTAGATAAATTAAATCTTGAGGATAACCTCCTTACCTTTTATGGAATAAAGCTATTTTGGCCTCTAATCTGACAACTTGGTAGATATTGTTTCTACCACAGGATAACTTGGTGTGAGAAAAACTTTCAGATATTTAGTGCTTCTCTTTTCTCTAATCCCACATCTTGTTTATTGAAGGACATTTCCTGCCCACATACTTCCTCACCCCTAACTTAGGGTTTGTACTTTTTGTACTCAGATTTGGTTTATAACTCTTTTTTTGCTTTTTTTTTTTTTTTTTTGCCGGGCGGGGGAGGGAGAAGGCAGGGCAATTGGGGTTGTGACTTGCCCAAAGTCACATGGCTAGTAAGTTTATAATTTTTTAAAAAATATTCTTATTGATTATATACTTGATGACCATGAATAAGAACAAATATTTCAACAAAAATGATGAATTTATTACAAATTGCTTTTAAACATATATTAAATTTAACAAGTAACAAAACTGTCTTCTTTGAGTTCCCCTCTGAACTGCTTTATTTCTTCTACAAATTTAAAAATGATTTTATTAATGCTTTTTTAATTTCTAGAAATATCCACTAATACATTTCCTACCCACCATACAAGCTCTGTCTTATGACCAAAAAGCATAGCTAAGCAAAACACAGCAACACATTGTGTCTGAATATGCTGCATTCTGCACCATTGTCCATCATCTTTCTGCTAAGAGGTAAAAAGCAAATTAGATCATCAGTTTTCTGAAGTCATAATTGGCCAATGTGTTGATCAGAAATATTTACTCTTTCAAAGTTGTTTTTCTTTTCATTATTTTGGTTATGATGTGAATTATTATGTTTTCACTGCATCAGTTCATACAAGCTCCCTAAGATTCTCTGAATCTCTTGTATTCATAATTTCTTCCATTTCAAATTGTTCAGCCATTTTCCAGTTGACAGGAATCTGCTTTTTTCCAGTTCTTTGCTTCAATAAAAAGTATTAGCATAAACATTTTGTACATATGAATCCTTTCTTTCTTTTTGTCTTTGACCTATTGGGGGTATATACCTAATAGTGTTATCAATGGTTCAAAAGATATGAATAAAGTAGTGACTTTGGGGGTATAGTTCTAAGTTGCTTTCCAGAATTATTAGATCAACTCACAGTTCCAACAGTACATTGCTGTGCCTGTCTGCCCATTGCCTCCCTGTCCTCCAATAAATTGCTGCTAATCTGATGGGTATTAAATGGAATATCAGAGTTTTAGTTTTCATTCTTCTCCCTCTGGAGATAAATAATCAAAGGATATTAACAGGTCATTTTTCAAGAGAAGAAATGAAAAGTATGAACAACCATATAAAAAAACGCTCCAAATCACTATGAGAATTGCCAATTAAAACAACTCTGAAGCCCATATCCACCAGATTGACAAAGATGGGGGGGGGGGAAGGAAATGGCTGAAAATCCAAGAAAGAACTAGCATTGGCTATGTCCCAACAAAGAGCCTTCCTCTAATGAAAGAAATCAGAAGCCATTTCTCCTCAACCCTTAGAGTTCTTGGTTCAGTCACCAGTCTCTTTAGCAAACCTCCCTCCCCCTACAACCTTTCAGCATCTCTCTCCACAGGACCCAAAGGACCAAATAGCATATGCCCTTTAGTAAAGAGCCTCTGTGTGTGTTTGTGTGTATAAATGTGTGCATAGAATATTATATTGAATAACCATAAGATGAATATATAATGTTATATATTTGTCTTATATTCTATATAATATTATATGTATGGATAATATATTCTCCTTCATGGAGCCAAAACACATATGCCCAGAAATGATCTAATCCCATTCCCTCTAAACTTTGTATATATATTGTCCTTCATTATTGTGTATATATTGTCAGAATGAAGCTACTTGAGGGCAAAGACTGTTTTGGGTTTTGTCGACAACACAATGCCTTGCACATAGGGAATACTTTAACAAAAAAAATTTTAACTGAATTTTTAGGTGATTCTCAGTTCTAAGCAAAGTTAGGAGTCATCTCTCTTTCAGCTCTGAAGGAGAGAAACAGTACTCTTTCAGACAAATAACTCTGTGTTGGGAAAAGTGGCTTGGAATAATTGGGTTTGAGTCAGGTTTCTGAGATTTACCAGCAAATGTGTAAGCCTGGGTCACAAGTTTTATTAGCTTCAGTTTCCTCATCTGTAAAATGGGGTTTCTATTACTTGGGCTACCTATCTCACAAGGTTTTGCGGGGTGGGGGGAGGAGGAGGGGAGGGCAGAGGGGGAGGAGAGAAGGAGACTTACATTTATGTGAGCTATTCTAATTTAAGCAAACCTTTTGATTTAACGGTAAGTTCCATCAACTTTGTGGCAGGATTAAAAACACTCTATAAACTTGAAAGTGTTTTAGATCAATATACATACATACATGTATATATATATTATTGTAATTTATGGATCTTAAGCAAACCTTTTGATTGAAGGACAAGTTTCATTAACTTTGTGGCAGGGTTAAAAAAATACTTTGTAAACTGGAAAATGCTTTAAATCAATATATGTGCTTGTATATATTATTCTAATTTATGGATCTTGAGCAAATCTTTTGACTTCAGGACAAAACTGCTCCATTGGAAGCCACATCAGCCTTAGCTTATTTTTTTTCACAAAATTTCTGGCCCCACCCTGCTGGGCTCGACTTCTCCAGGTTTTTTTTTTTCTTTCTTTTAATCTTTATCGATCATCCTTTTCTCAGCTACCTAGCTGCCCGTTCATCCAATGAGATGTTTGGGAAAAGCTTCCTTAGCACAGTGCCTGGCACATAGTAGAAGTTCAACACTTGTTTCCTTCCTCTACACTAACCTTTCCCCTTCCCGTTGAAGGCATGTCCTGGGGCAACTCATTGCCCCCTTTGTCTGAACCTTCCATGAGTTAGTTATCTCCTCTGAATGCTGTCAGCCGAGGCATCCCTGGGCAGGCAGCGGGAGGCGAAGAGCTCACTGGAGAGAGGAGGGAGCCTTGTTTTATTTAGTTCTTTTTGGGGGGAAACTAGCTGCAGCCGTTTCAGACCAGGTTGTGGAGAGCAAAGGAAGTTCATAGGAATAGAAATTGCCTGCCCGGGACGTTGCTGCAGTTTCCAGAAAGTGACTGTTCCTACTAAACCAGTTCCCTCTCGGCCAGTGCAGGGGGATTGCTCTGACCGAGCCATGGCCCGCTGGCTGGGGAGGGCCGCATCTTGCCTCTGTAAGCTGAGAGGCGGCCCCGGGCGCGGTGCCCACGGGAGGAGGGCTGTGTGGGGGGCGGGCCAGCTGAAGGGGCTGCCCTCCTCTGCGGTGACGTTCCCGGCAGGGGCTCTGCTCCTTGCAAGGCGCCCTCGCAGTGGTCGGCTGCGGGTCCTGAGAGATGCTGCTGTTGCTGCTACAGCCCTACTGCACTCCGCACAGCTGTTAAGGGCGCCGGGAATCCTGGGGCCATGCAGCCCAGGTCTATGCAGCCCGGAGCGGCGCTCACCGCGCTCCTCACTGCAGTCTTGGCTTGGCCGCGGGAAGGAGGGAGCCGTCTCCTAAGTGGTGAGATCCCCGCTTCAACTCGTCCCTGGGGTGCAGAGCGGCCTGTCCCCGCTAATCCCCCCCGCCCTCCCCCCTCGCCAGCCAAGCAGCGCAAACTTCCTGGGGTCCGGGAAGTCCCTTGTGCTAGGGATAGGGCGGATAGAGGGAAATTGAGGTTTGCCCGAGGGGCCAACCTTTCTTAAAACAGGAAGATTCCCTTTACTCCTATCTGGAGGATGCATAAACCGGGTAGGACAGAAAGTGAACCTATGCCCCACGGGCTCCTTTCAGCCCGCAACTTGAGCTAGCGGGGCCAATCCTGACCTTACTCGCGGTAGGTTCCTCAAACCCACGCAAGCAACCCCCTGAAAGGCAGGGTGCCTCCCTTAGCATCCCTTAGTTCCATTGCCTGTGTTCCCCGGGATTTGTCTTAACTCTTGGGGGTGGGATGGGCAGATTCCTTCCACTGAAATACTTAGGCTTAGAGATCGGAAAAGAACTATAGTTACCGGGAACCAACCCCGCCTGATTCCCGGGGGTGACTCGCTCTCTTTGCTTCCTTCCTTCTGTCGCTTCATTCCAGCTTCGGACTTGGACCTCAGAGGAGGTACAGAGCTCTGGCTTCTTGCCTTTTCCAATATAATTTTGCATGCCTAAGGAGTGGGGGGTGGGGGAAGGAGGAGGAGGAACATAATTCACTTTATGCAGATCTCTTCCATGGAAGCTGGTTCCTCTACAAGGCTATTAGATTAACAAAGAGAACCAGAAGAAGAAAAAAATATCAACTCCTTTTCAGTCATCCCTAGCCAAACAGGCACTGACTCAACTACCCAAATTCAGAACATGTCATAAGAAATACCAAATCATTCATATTTTGAGTTGGGTAACAGGATCTGAAGTAGGGGAAGACTTACCTTCCTATAAGTGCTTGGATCCATATTGCACAGGCTTCATATTTTCGTATCTTAAGGGGCGGGTGGGAATAGCTAGATGATTTAGATTGGTTTGTGGAGATCAATATTAGGCTGACTTCTTAGGAGGGAAAGAAAACTAAAGTCAGGAAGCTGGCCCAGATGATCAAGGTCTGGTCCAGCTCTGATTCAGATGAATAGTTTTTTATTCCCTGAACCCACACCAGCTGGCAGCCAAGATGTGTGTCCTAAGAAAACTGGGGAAATAAAACTGAATTGGGAATTTAGAACTTCCATGGATAATCCACAGACAATTGAAAGCTGACTACAATCAGCTCCTGAGTCAGATTGTAAAATTTCTGGATTAGCCAGGCCTGTTTCTGACAAGTCTTTCCCCCATCCACCTGTCTACTTTTGGGAAATGCCACAGTCCAAACTCCAATCCCATGTACAAACCTACTCCATAACAACCAGAAGATGTTATTCTTCAGCCTCTGGCTGATCACATCCAGGGGTGGATAGCTCATTCCTTGGCAAAACATCTCATTCCTTGACACAGCATGCTGTGTTGAAAATAACACTGGTAAGCAAAAGAACTGAATTCTAGGCTCATCTCTGCCTTGCAAGTCACTTACATTCCTGAGTGTATCTTTTTATCTGTAAAAACAAGTGTTATGCTAGATAGCCTCTAAGCTTGCTTCTAGCTCTAACAATCTGATGTATTGTTGGATTTAACTCATTGTTACAAAGATCTCTACTGAAAGGAGTTAGGGAAAGACAGAACCAAAAGGACTGGGAATGTAGGGAAGGGGGATGAGGTCAGTGGAGAGCACTGCACTCAAAAACACAAGACCTACTTTAAAACCTAGTTCTATTATTTATCATGTACAGGATCTTGGACAAGCTCTTCATTTCTCCTAGCCTCAGTTTCCCCTCCAGTAAAATGAAGGAGTTGGGCTAGATTAGGAGTTCTTAACCTTTTAGGTTATGTGTCTCCTCTGGCATTCTGATTAGAACTAATGGACCCCTTCTCAGAATAATGTTTTGTTGTCTATACTCATAATAGGCAGCTACTGGCACAATGGATAGTGGTCTGGGCACCAGATCCAGGTCATGAAGACCTGAGTTCAAAACCCGCTTCAGATACTTTTTAGCTGTGTGAACTTTCTAACAAGTCACTTAACATCCCCAGCCTCAGTTTCCTCAATTGTAAAATGGAGATAATGGCACTGATCCCCCAGGAATGTTTTGGGGATCACATAAGATAATACTTGTAAAGTGTCATATAAGTGCTCGTCATTATAATAGAGGGAAATACTAAAACTTAGTTAAGGTTAGTGACATTAAAGATGTAGTTTTTCTCCACCTTCATAAACTCCCTGAAATCTATTCATAGATCCAAACTAAAAATTCCTGGACTGGATGGTCTCTATGGTCCTTTCCAACTCTTGATTTGATGTGAAACTCAAATCAGCTCCTTGTTTGGAGTGTTTTGTGAGATATTTGAGGAGAGTTAGAAAAATTATGAGGTTGCTGGATTGCTTTGGCTTTCATCTTTCAGCCCTATGAAGATTTAGTTATCCTTAGTACAGATATAAGATTTGGCTGCATGTAAGTACCTTTTCCTGGTTTTCTGCTAATGTGGGTTATATGATTCAGACAGTGCTGTCCCACTCCTGAAGGAGGTCAGGGCAGCCATGTCAATACACTATGAATTTCCTAGAGAGGGAAAGAACTAGGTTGTGGAACCAAATTTCTTTCCTTCTCCCAGTGGTTACAATTTATACTCATACCTTAAGTCTTAGCTCTTTTGTTACATGGCCTTGATCTCTTTAAAAGGCTTTTTTCTTCTTCTTTGCATGCTCTTCGAATAAAAATCAGATACTTCTGTGCTCTGTGATGTGGCAGCATTTCAAATATAATGGTGCTTCAGTGAGGCAACATGAGATGAGTGCTGAATTTGGAGTCAAATGACCTGAGTTCTAAAGCCTCAGTTTCCTAATCTGTAAAATGGTAGGGTTGGACTACATGGCCTCTAAGGTCCTTTTCAATTCTAAACCAATGATCATATTACTCTTTATTAAAAATTTGTACAGATGCAACATGTCAGTGAAAGATCCTCAGTAGAACAATTTGTCACTTAATTTTTTATTACTGTCTTTTGTTTTTAATATTACCTTAATTGCCAAATACATCCCTTCTCACTCCCTTACCCAGCAAGTCATCCTTTTTAACAAAGAATGAAGAGGAAAAGAGGCAGGGAAGCAGTTCAGAAAACTAACCTACACCTTAACCAAATCTGATGGTATATGCAGTGTTTCAGACCTACAGTCCCCCACCTCTGCAGAGTGCATTTTCTCATTTCTTCTTCAGAGACAAGCTTGGTCATTATAATTGCACAACATTCAGTCATAAGATCATAGGGTCAGAGATTTAGAGCTGGGAGAGGCCTTAGAGATATTGAATCCAACCCTTTCATTTTACAGATGAGGAAACTGAGACCCAGAAAGGATAAATGACTTTTTTTAGAATCACAAGTCTGACAAATGTCCAAGACAGAATTTGAACCTGAATCTTCCTGATTTGTAGTCCAATACTTTATCTTTCTGCCTGTCAGATTTTTTTGTTTTTTTTTTCAATTGCATTGCTGTAATTATTGTATATATTCAAACAATAAACCAAAAAAAAAGCATTTATTAAGCACTTATTGTGTCCCAGGCAAGCACTGGAGTATACAAAGAAAGTCAAAACAACAGCAATTCCTCCCTGGTTCTGCCTACTTCATGTGTTTCAATTCTTATAAGTCTTTATATGTTTCTCCAGATTCTTCATATTCATTATTTCCTACTGTGCAGTAATATTCTATTACCACAGTAATATTCATATACCACAATTTATATAGCCATTCCCTAGTTGATGGGCATCTACTTGGTTTCTAATTTTCACTACCACAAATTGTGCTGTTATGAATACTTTGATACATATGGGACCTTTCTGTCTTTGACCTCCTTAAGGTGTATGCCTTGTACCCAATCCTTTAATCATCTGAGAACAGAGTCAGGTGGGATGCTCTCTGGGGCAGCCTAAGCCTGGTTCTGTTAGACCATGTCAAGGAATAAGCCCTCTGTAGTTCCCTTCCTTTAACTCCTCCCCTAGAGAGAAGATTCTGGCAATAATCGACTATCAATCAATAAATATTTATTGAGCACTTCCTACATGCAAGCCACTGTTCTAGGTGCAGGGAGGAAGTGGGGAAGGGGAGTTGTAAGTACAATGAAAGAAATAATCCCTACTTAAAATCTAATGATGACAATGAGAACATATATAAATTTAAAGTCTACCTACACATGGAACTCCAATCCTGCTTTGTAAGGTGGGAGTTTTTTGTTTGACTTCTCAGTTAGCCTCCTGACCCAAGAAATCATTAAACAGATTCATTAATTGTGATTGTCAGAATCTCCTGAGACTCCACCATGTCACCAAAGAGAGAATTGCCTCCCTTTGGGTGAGATTGTGAAATCTCCTCCCGTCTGTCCCTGTTTCAAGGAATAGCCATTCTGCTTTTCAGGAATCTCTAATGGAATGAAGTCATGTTTCAGCAACCAGAGGTAGGGTCCTTACATAATGGAAGCAGGGGACTTTCAATCACTGCATCCTTAGCCTGGATGTGTATACTCAATACATGAGTCAGCAGTGTGATGAGGCTGCCAAAAAAGCTAATGAGATCTGAGGCTGTATTCAGTTCAGTCCAACTCAGCAAGCAATCACTTAGTACTTACCAGGCTAGGCACTATGCAAATGTTGGGGACATACGAATGAAAAGTGACGTAGACCCTGACTGCTGTGGAGTCCCTTACAGTCCAGGTGGAAGATAAAATGGACACACACATAACAAGGATAAAGGGGGAATGTAATGTATACACAGCAGAGAGCTCAAAGAGCTAGTGATGAGAAGCATAAATGCTCAGAAAGGAAGGATGAGAGTTCTGTCCTCTGTTCTTGTCAGAGCCCCTCAGCAGGATTACTCCCAATACCGTATGCCACATTTTAGAAGGTACATAGTAGTTTACCTAGAAGAACTCAACCAAGATATTTGAAACTATATCAGATGAGGATGGACCGAAGGAACTGAGTATGTTTAGCCCAAAGAAAAGAAGACTTAGGGGAGGTACAATAACTTTATTTGTTCTTGTTTTTTTGCTTTCTGGAGGGGGAAAGGTAGGACAATTGGGGTTAAGTGACTTGCCCAAGGTCACATGGCTAGTTTTGTGTTAAGTACCTGAGGCCAGATTTGAACTCAGTTCCTCCTGACTCCAGGGCCAGTGCTCTATTTAGTGTGACACCTAGCTGCCCCCAATGACTGTTTATTTGAAGGGTGATAATAGAGAATAGAATTTTATTTCTGCTGAGCTCCAAAAGGCAGACCTAGGACCAACACAAGGAGGAAGATTTCAGCTCAGCATAAGAAAGAACTGTCTAACAATTATAGTCATCCAAAAATGGAATAGGCTGTTTTGGGTAGTCGAGTTTCCCATCCATTAAGAACTTTAAACAGCCCTTGGAAATATCAGTGCCTTTCCCCGATCCTTAGCTGCAGTTTGGCCTGCACACATCTTGCTTGTACATACTTTGTGTGTTGTCTGTGTTGTCTCCCCCATTAGAGTGAGCTCCTTAAGAGAAGGGGCTGTCTTTTGCTTTTCTTTTTATCCTCCACTACCTGTCCATTCCTGACACATAGTAGGTACATAATAAATGCTTGTTAGCTGCCTGAAAAATGAAATAATAATAATAATAGCAATAGCAGCACTTATTGAGTGCTTCAAAGTTTATGTACATCATCTTGTTTGAACCTCAAAATAATCTTATGAAGTAGACATTCCAGATGATATTATTCTCATTTCACAGAGAGAAAACTGAGACTCAAAGAGGTAAATTGACTTGCCTTTGACTTTACAGGTGGTGTCAGAGAAAGGATTTGAAGCTGAATCTTGATTGATTTCAAGCCTGAACTCTATCTAGGGAGGAGGTGGTACAATGGGTAAAGCGCTGGGCCTGGAGTTAAGATAGACCTGAGTTCAAATCCAGTCTCAGATACTAGATGTGTGACCTTGGGCAAGTCACTTAATTTCATTCTGCCTTGGTCTCCTTATCAGTAAAATAGAGATAATATCACCTACCTCCCAGGGCTCTTAATTTCATATGAGATAATATCTGTAAAGCTCCTGGCACATGGTAAGTGCTATCTAAATGTAGCTTTTATTACTGTTATCCATTACAGTCAAGTTAAGCAAATTAACAAGACTTTATTAAGCAATACAAGTAATTGAATCAGGCATTTGGCTATATGCTAGAGATACAAAGAAAGGCAAAAACAGTCTCTGCCCTCCAGGAGCTTACAACCTAATGAGGTCAGGCAGCATGAAGACAACTATATACAAATAAGATGCACACAATTGCTGTTGAGTTGTTTCAGTTGTGTCTGACTCTTCATGACCCCTTTTGGGGTTTGCTTGGTAAAAATCCTGGAGTGGTTTGCCAGTTCCTTCATATATATAGATACAGATATACACATATGCACATATGCATATATACATATGCACATATATACACACACATGCATATATAGACACACACATATATGATAAATCGAAGATTATCTCAGAGGGAGGGCAGTAACATTAGGAAAGAATTGGAAATGGCTTCTTATAGAAGATGGGATTTTAGCTGGGACTTGAAGGAAGCCATGGGGTGGAGGTGAGAAGGAAGAGAATTCCAAGAGATTGCCAGCAGAAATGTATGACGTCAAAACATGTAAAGTGGGGCCTCTAGGTGGCGCAGTGAATAAAGCACTGGACCTGGAGTCAGGAGGACCTGAGTTCAAATTCGGCCTCAGACACTTAACACAAAACTAGCCATGTGACCTTGGGCAAGTCACTTAACCCCAATTGCCCATCCAAAAAGCAAAAAAAAAAAAAAAAGATGTAAAGTAATGTAAAAGGAACGGCAATAAGAGTCACTAGTTCAGAGAGTAGGTGGGAGGGTTGTAAGGTATAAGAAAAGGGGATTGGAGGAAGGGGCCAGATTGTGAAGAGCTTTAAAAACCACTGGAGTGGCTGTACTTTAGAAAGACAGCTTCCTGAGTGGAGAATGAACTGGAGTGCAGAGTGTGGAGTGACTCAATGCTGGGAGCTCAACCAGAAGACTATTACAGTAGCCTAGGCATGAAGCAACTAGGGCCTGTATCAAAGCAGCAATTATGTCAAAAGAGAGAACCAGACCTAGACAATAGATGTTGCAAAGGACAGGAGCAGCAAACAGATTCTTGAAATCAAAGAAGCAATAACCAACCCAGAAGTGAACTTGGCAGGGACTGCAGGAAGGGAAAAAAAGGAATCCATAGTGGAAAGAGGTGGGGAGTGGGAGATAAAGGGTAGACCTTAACTCTGGAAAACCTACCTGCTTTTGAATTAGGGACAGACATCCCTTGTAAACCCTCCGAGCACTACCTCACCTACCCCTACCTCAGGCTACTGAAGTCCATTGTTTCTGAACTTTTCTTCCCAGGTATGTACTTTGAAATTCTGAAACAAGTTGACTTCTTTTTCTCTAGGGCAGCCAATCTGCAGGGGAGGGACCCAGAGACCATGCTATAAAGTTGTTTACTTCCATGATGCTTCCAGAAGGGTCAGTTTTGATGAAGCCAGCATGGCTTGTCAAAGGGATGGAGGCCAGCTAGTCAGTATTGAGTCTGAAGATGAACAGAGATTGATAGAAAAATTCATCGAAAACCTCTTGGCTTCTGATGGAGACTTCTGGATCGGGCTCCGAAGGCATGAGGAGAACCAGGGCAACAACAACACAGCCTGCCCAGATCTGTACATGTGGACAGATGGCAGCACATCGACATTTCGGTAAGAGTATGGAATCCAAGGGAGTGAAAAGGAATGAGACATGATGATGCCTGAAAGTAGTGGGTAGATTGTTTTAGGATTAATAATGTGTGTGTGTGTTGGGGCAGCTAGGTGGCACAGTGAATAGAGCACTGGTCCTGAAATCAGGAGGACCTGAGTTCAAATTCAGACACTTGACACTTACTAGCCATGTGACCTTGAGCAAGTCACTTAACCCCAATTGCCCTGCCTCTCCCCCTCCAAAAAAAGCAATAATAATAATAATAATAATAATAATAATGTGTATAGATAGATATAGATATATATACATATAGATTCATACACATACACACATATATGCGTATATACCTATGTTATACATACATACAATGCATGTATATGGCTAATAATACCACCAACTTTCCAGGGGTGTTGTGAGTTTTAAAAGAGATAATAACCTGGCCCCTTCCTCCGGTCTCAGTCTTCTTACCCTTTATACCCTTCCACCTACTCTCTGAACTAGTAACTCCAGCCCCATTGCTGTTCTTTTTACATTACTTTACATCTTTTCACTCCATATATTTTCATTGGCAATCCCTTGGAATTCTCTTCCTCCTCACCTCTACCTCTGACTATCTTCAAGTACCAGCTAAAATCCCATCTTCTATAAGAAACCTTTCCCAGTCCCTCTTAATGTTACTGCCTTCCCTCTGAGATTATCTTCAATTTGTCACATACACATGTGTGTATATATGTGCTATATATACACACATACATGTCCATGCACACATACACATATACATGCATATGCGTATACATATACATAAATATATGCTTATACATATGCATGTATAAAATGGCTTCCATACCCACTAGGATATTGTGAGGATGAGGCAGTCAAGACGGTGTCATTCTCACTTTACCTATAAAATTCAGTGGGAAAGTAAGGTCTGATCTCTATAGTTTTCATAAAATGTCTGGAGCTGGCTTCTGGCCCCAGTGGCAGAACTAGAACCAATCATAAATAGAAGTCCTCATAGATAAATTAATTTTAGCTCAATTTTGCAAAATACTTGTAATAAAGCACCCAAGGAGCACAGTGGATAGAGTGCCAGGCCTGGAGTCAGAATGATTCATCTTCCTGAGTTCAAATCCAGCCTCAAATACTTACCAGCTGTGTGACCCTGGCCAAGTCACTTAACCCTGTTTACCTCAGTTTCCTCATCTGGAAAATGAGTTGGAAAAGGAATCTTTGCCAAGAAAACCCCAAATGGGGTCACAGTGTCAGATAAAATATCTGAACAACCACCAAAATTAAATGAGCTGCTTTGAAAGGTAGTAGATTCCTTATCACTAGAAATGTTCATTTGTGCTTCAGATAGCATTTACCTTAAGAGACCTCTAAAGTTCCTTCCAATTTTGAGATTGTATTATTCTGCCAGATTCAAATGACCCACAGAATTATGAGGATTTGCCAGAATTTTTTTCTTTCCCCACCTTTTTTTGCTCATATAGAACAGCAATGAGAAGGAAGGCAGCTTGCTGCTTACCTGCTCACCTAGAAATAACTGAAATTGGAAAAGACATGCCTGGATTTGACCATCCCAAGCCCTACCCTACCTCTACCCCCTCCATATCTGACTTCTTAGACTGTTTGATTTGTGAAATATTTGCTTATTTGCCTTGCCTCAAAAACCCTGCATTTTCCCTTGGCCACTCAGTTCTGGAAAGGCCACCCTAGTTATTCAAGCTTAGTGAAATAGGAACTTATTAAACTCTTGCTGAAATGAACTATTTGTCTTTGCCACCTATATGATCATGAGGCATGGCCCTGAGGACTGGGTTAAAATCTCAGTTATATTACTTCCTACCTGCATGATTTCAGGCAAGTCACTTTAACCATTGGCTTCTGTTTCTGAATCTATAAAGAGGGATGTGGACTCATATTTTGCCTTTCTGGTCCCTTCCAACTATAAATCTATAGGTGGGTTTCCCATCTGTTTGTTTTTCCAACTTAATTAGCAGACTGGTGAAAAGCAAAAGTATATAATGGAGGAAAAAGAGCTGCTCTCAGAGTAAGAAAGATACCAGTTTCGAGTCTTACTTCTGACATGCTGGCCATGTGACCTGGGGCAAGTCACTTAATCTCTCAGTGTCCCAGGCAACTATTAGTTCAGAGAAGGTTTCAATCTTCCTTAGTTGAAGAAATGAAATTACAGGTCTGGTCAAATTCAATTGGCAGACACACTCCTTGATATAAAAATGTATTTTACAGCAATAATTATAAAAAAAACTGGTGCTAGAAAAAAATTGAAAAAGAAGATCAGCAAAATAGGATAGAGAATTGAAAAAGACAGATCATGCTTTAAAAATACTGGGAAATAAAATCATTATTCAATTTTTTAAAACTGGGAAAACTTAATAGTATACTGTATGATTTTTTTAAAAACTGATTTGGAACCATACTTCACACCATGTACCAGAATCAACCCAAGCTGAATCGTTATCTAAATATTAAATAGCAAATTATATAAAAAAGAATACTATAACTATTTCAACTTGTAGAGGTGAAATACTTTCATCAGTCAAACAGAAGAAGAATAAGAAATAAAAATCAATGGATTTAACTGTATAAAGACAAATGGATTTTTGTGCAATAAAAACAATATCAAACTAAAATAAAAAGTTATTTAGGGGGAAAATATTTGCAGTAAATATATCAGAAGATGATCAAGACATGAAGTGGTCAATGACAGCAAGAATCTATAGGAAACTGGCACTTATTTATTATACACACTCCCCATTGGGAAAATAATCAAAGGATATTGTAACCAGATACCTCAGAAGGAAGGAAATAGAAACTGTTAATAATCCCCTGAAGAAGTACTCAGATTCCCTAATAATCAGAGCCATGCATATCAAAATAACCTTAAGATATCACTAACATAGCAAAAAATACCCCCCATGAAGATAGACCCATTGTTTATGGAGCTATGGGGAAATAGACACTTATATTATTGGTAGGATTGAATACTGTTGAAAACTTCAGAGAACAATATGGCAATATGTCATTGGTCACAAATCTGTTCATACCTTTAGACCCATCAGCCCCATTGTTAAGACTTTATCACAAGAACATCATAAAAGCAACAAAGAACCTATCTGTGAAAAAATATCCATAGCTTTGCCATCTACAATAGCAAAAAATGGAAATAACTCATATACCAGCAATTGGATAATGGTTAATATATAGTATTGCATATTAATGTAACCAATAGATTTTCATGATGCAACAAAATGATAAATATGAAATATGCAAAGAGATTTGAAAAGGCTAGTATGAAGTGAATAAAGGAATGAAAAAAAACAAGGCCACAGTGAGGTGCAGAATTTGGAGGTATTGAAGGGAACAGAAAGAAAGCATTTTCTTTGCTTCTTATTGTGTATTAATTCTTTTGATTCTCTCTTTGTAAAAGCTAGGGGCCTGGGAGTAAGATTTTGCCCCTTGTTTGATCTGTCTATTTTATTGCTTATTTTTGTTGACATTTATTAAATTTACAATTTTAAAAGGCCTTTTTAATGAAAAAACTTAATTAGAAAAAAAACAGGAAATTTTTTAAATCTCCTATTTACTCCCAAAGTAAGTCGCCTTGCAGATGGTCTATGATGATGTCAACCTTCTTGCAAAGAGGTTGTGGCAAATGTCCAGTGATTGATTGTGACACATTGAGTCTAAAGTCTGTCCATATTATTTATCTCAACCTATCCCTCATCCTATAGCATGGTCTGGAACTGCCTTAATTTCAGTTCCCTGGAGCTTGATGAGAAAGCCCAGGCTGGAGCTTTTGCAGCATCATCTCCTGTGTGGCTTTATAGTTTATCTCCTTTCCTGTAGGAATTGGTATGTGGATGAGCCTTCCTGTGGGAGTGAGGTCTGTGTTGTTATGTACCACCAGCCATCAGCCCCAGTGGGCATTGGAGGCCCCTACATGTTTCAGTGGAATGATGACAGATGCAACATGAAGAACAATTTCATCTGCAAATATTCTGAGGGTAATGATTCACTACACAAATCATGCATCCGAGTTTCCAACCTCTTATTTCAAAGGCAATGAGCATTAGTGAGAATTTGCATTTGTTAAGTAGATTCTTAGAATACTTGTTCTAAAAAGCCAGAATTTTCAGCTTTTTGGAGACAGCGACAGAGGGAGAGAGAAACAGAGACAGACAAAAAGACAGAAAGAGAGACACAGATAGAGACAGAGACAGAGAGAAGAGACAGAGAGAGTAACTATACATTTTAGTTGAAAGGTATCAAGTGTCAAGAAATACAAAATCAAGAAAAGTATCAAGAAATATTAACAGTTAACCAAGAAGAAGGGAGAGGGGCAGCTAGGTCATGCAGTGAATAGAGCACTGGCCCTGGAGTCAGGAGGACCTGAGTTTAAATCTGGCCTCAGACACTTAACACTAGCTGTGTGACCTTGGGCAAGTCACTTAACCCCAACTGTCCTGCCCTCAACCTTCCAAAACAAAAAGAAGAAGGGAGAGAGGGGGAAAAGGAGTAGGGAAGGGAGAGCACAGTGACCCCAGCTGGTAAGGAAATGTACTGGTGGACTGCCATTGAACAGTATGTGAAAGACCATAATAACCATCACATCAAGTCAACAAGCATTTATTAAGGGCCTACATACCAGACTTGAGCCAAAAGCAGATGGCCACAAACTTGGCTTGTTTCAGATGTGAGTTCTAGAAAAAGAATTGTAAGAGGTGTATATTCTTCTCTCCTGCAAAGTGTCAAATCAAATGTAATAAGAACAGATTGTTTTCTGTCTGTTTCTGGATCCTCTCAGAAGTACTAGGAAAGCAAACCAAGAAGCAAAGAATTGAGGCAATAAATAGGTTTATCTTGATTATGCTGGATAGAGATAACAGGCATCATGGAAAGTGGACCTAAACAACCTACTCTACTCCTTAATAAGCATTTTGAACTAGATAAGTGTATTGCTCCCAATTTTCTTTTAGAATTTTCTTTTGAATTGGCTTAAGCTGCTTGAACTTCTCAAACACTCCCATCATTGCTGGCTTAGGTCCAAACTAGAAATTATTTTCAATCAGTCTTTTTCTTACCTCCAAAGCTGACTGCTTGGCCCCTATTTCACATTATTTCAAGACAGGGCTAGAGTAGATTTTATTTGTTGAATTTAATTTGGGAGAAAAATACCTTCATTTGAAGGGAATTTGAATTTATCTGCCTTTTGAATTCTAATTTTGCTTTCAAGTTTTCTCTCTTTTTTTCAAGTTATATTCCCCTCCTGAGATGGAAATAATTCTCTAGTGGCCCTCATACCCTACATATCCAGTTTGGTCCTGTTGAACTCATTGCCACAGAGAAAAATGCCTCTAGCTAATAATACTCATAGGTCCAAGTGGACTTTTCTTGTTTCAAATTTGATCTGCTTTAAATTTTGGAGGGGCAGAGGGAGAGGGGGTCACATTGTTTAGATTTGGGTTTTTTTTTAATGTTTTTTGGAATTTGTCTTTTTTTCTAAATTTTCTCTTTTTCCTTAGTCCCTGAGCATGCTTTTATTACCAGCTTTTCTAAAAAGTATGGTTATTTTTTTAACTTTTGCCTCTTCAACTTTACTTACTTTCCACAAAATCACTACCTACCTTTTTTTTCTCTTCTCACCATGCTTCATAATTTCCAGGACATTCAAATGAAGTCTCTTTCCCCCCATTTTCTGGGTTCCCTTCAGCATAAAAATGATGAACATTAGAAATCCCTCCTATTCTTTGCAAGCATCATGATGTTGTGGAACCAGGGCTGGAGTTGAAGCCTGGAGGCCTAGGACCCTGATACTTCAGTTTGTGAGGTTGGGCCAATCACTTAACTTAGTCTTAGCTTCCTTCTTTGTAAACGGGAGCTAATAATATGTTTACTATCTACCTCAAGGGGTTGTCCTGAGAAAAGTTTTCCATCAACCTTCAAGTGCTGCATAAGTGTGTTTTTATTAGTATTACTGGAATTATCCTGGCTAATTTGGCCATCCCATCTTCAATGAAAAGTTGGTGTATAGCAGAGAATGTGGCATTTAATGGGTTCCATTCCCCTACAAGAGATATATCAGTTCTGTGTGTCTATTGTGTATGCATATATGTTAAGATAGTTAGACATAAAAGTCATTCTTCATTTCCTACCATTTCTCAATGGTGTGTGAGTCTGGGTATAATTATTATTCTAGTCTTATAGTCTAGCCAAGGGTACATTTGATCTCCTAAATTAAGTGTTAGTTATTATTTAAAATTATATCGGATCATAGAATTTACAGCTGAAAAGGACCAACAGATCAAACCCTTTACAGGTGGGGAAACTGAGTCTCACAGTGATGAGGTGAGTTGGCCAAGGACACACAAGAAGCCTGGTGCAATGGATGGGGCACTGGACTTCAGATCACAAAGAACTGAGTTCAAGTCTCACTTCAGGGACTCCCTAGCATACTTTCCCATACGTAAAACAAGAGGGCTATACTCAATAGGCATTAAGGTTCCTTCTGAGTCTGTGGTCCTATGGTAGCAGAACCAGGACTCTTTCTGCTGCCCCAGTAGTTATAAGCAGGAGGAAGTTCTTTTGTTTTGTTCTAATTGATTTCACCTAGACGACATTGAAAGTGAATCTTGTTCTGCTTTATTTTCTTCAGAGAAACCAATACTGTCAGCTACTTCTGTGATATGGAGTCATTTACCTGGAGGTGAGTTAGCAGACTCATTGAAGCCTGATAGCATTTATAAAGCCCTTTAAATTTTACAAAACACTTCTACAAATATAACTTCATGTGATTTTGACAACCCCATGAAAAGAGGTGCTGTAATTATCCCCATTTTACAGATGAAGAGACTGAGGCCAAATGAGGTTAAGTAATTTGTCTAGAGTCTAGTAAGCTTCTGGGGCAGGATTTGAACTCAGGTCTTCTTGACTCCAGGATTAGAGTACTATCCACTGTGTCACCCAGCTGCTGTTATTTTGCTATAGAGCTATGAGCCCTCCTTTTGAGGATTCAAAACTAGTTCTTCTTTATATTAGGCCAACTTGAAAGAAATACAACTCTTTTCATCCTGAAAAGGAATCATGCCATCCTATAGGGGGCATTAGAATACTAGGACCTAGTTTCAAATCCTGGCTCTTCTAGTACTAGCTTTGTGACCTTGAGAAAGTAATTTCTCTGGGTCTATTTCTCCATTAGTCAAATTAAGCAGTTAGTCTAGATCAGAAGTAGCAATAATGTAACTCACAACACTCCCCAATGAGGCCCAACCAGATTAAAATATAACTCAGAAATATTTAACCAAAAAAGTAGAAAATACAGTAAAACATAAATAATATTATATTTTAAAACTAAATCAACAGCCCGAAGGGATCCTTATAAACAGTTTCAAAACCCCTGTTTCTTTTTTTCCCTTAATAGTATTTTATTTTTCCAATTGTGTGTAAAGATAGTTTTCAATGTTCATTTTTGTAAAATTTTGAATTCCAGATTTTTCTCCCTCCTTCCTTTCCCCCCGCTCCCCAAGAGAGCAAGCAATCTGATATAGATTATACATGTACAATCATGTTAAATATATTTCCACATTAGGCATGTTGTGAAAGAAGAATCAGAACAAAAGGGAAAAACCATGAGAAAGAAAAAAACAACAAAAAAGTGAAAATAGTATGCTTCGATCTGCATTCAGACTCCATAGTTCTTTCTCTGGATATGGTTAGCATTCTCCATCACCAGTCTTTTGGAATTGTCTTGGCTCATTGCTTTGCTGAGAAGAGCTAAGTTTATCACAGTTAAGCATATTTCTATCTGAGTTGGATGCCACTGGTATAGATGATCTCTAAGGTCCCTTCCAGCTATAAATCTATGGTCCAAACCAAGCAAACATTAACTTACCTCCTTCTTGTGCTCTTTAGATGCTTCTAAAAATGCCAAACAACAGTTGAAAATATAGTTGGTGTTGTTATTAGAAATTTATTCATAAACTTTGTGCATGGCTCCCTTTGATCACACAAGATGGAAGCCAGAATGCCAACTCCAAATCCTTGAAATGAGCACTAGCCAATTCATGGGTCTTTCCACTTGCCCTACCTAGTGGCCTGGTATGTCATGGTCCAGGACTTAATAAATACTTATTGACTTATGGAATTTCAAACCTGATCTGAAAAACCTACAAACTCGGGAACTGCCCTTAAAAGCCTAGGCATCACAGAGTCTCTGCAGCGGCAAATTTAGCCTCCTACTTTCCTAAAACATTTTCTTGAAATGCAAAGGTGAAGTTGCTTAAATTTGCTTCTTTGGGTTGCCTTTTTTTTAAGTTCTTAGCATACTGCCCTGCTGGTGGTCAATAAAGATGGGTATGATCAGTGTGGAAAAAGATATTGACTCTGGAGTTATAGACCTGGATCTGAACCCTAGCTGCATCCCTTATTGTGTCATCTTGGACAAGTCCCTTCACTTTTCTAGGCTTTAGGCCAGGGCTCCTTTCCAGGTCCCTCATCTTTTAAATGAAGATATTGGACTAGGCGATCACTTCCAGGTTTTGTCTATTTTTAATCTTACGATATTATGATTGATCCCTGCCATTTTTCATGCTTTTAATTCTATATGTTTACCTAGGTGATAAAAGAGAACCAGTAACTCCAACACCTCCAGAAAGATTCCTGAAAGAAGATGCTAATGGAACAGCTAGAGAAACCAAAGGTACACATAGGACTTTCCTGGGGAAAAGTTAATGCCAGACTTCCCTCTGGTCACAGACCAGTCACAGCCGCATTTACCAGTTTGTTTTTTCCATTCTTGCTTAAAAGTGGGACAGTAGCTTTCTCAACCCTAATTCTTGGGAGTTAGGGGTTTATTCAAGCAGAGATGTCCTAAGGAAAATCAGAAAGACTGGACTGAAGAGGAGAGGCCAAGATGGCAAATATATCTTCTGGGGATATGTACATAGAGGAGGTGGGCAAACATGTAGATGTAGACAAGTAAGAATTAGAGGGCCCAAGAATGAGGACTTCTCTGGGCCTATTTATTTATTTGTCAAATTAAGGAGTTGGTCTGCATCAGAGTATGTGGCCCACAACGCTCCCAAGTGATACCCTAACCAGATTAAAATGTAACTGAGAAATATTTAACAAAATAAGTAAAAATACAATAAAACATAAATACCATGTGCAATAATATAATATAAATAATAAACAATTATCTATTTATATAATATATAAATATTTTATTATACATAATATATAACATAAATAATATATTTTAAAGAAAATTACATGCTAGGGGACAACTAGTAGCCCTTGGCATCCTCAATATTAGCATTGATCATGGTTCTCACCTCTTATCTGGACTATTACAACAGGCCCAGAATTGGTCTCCCTGCTTCTAATGTCTGTCTCTGACTTCTCTCTACCTCACCTTCCTCAACTCTCATGAGTCCCATCTTCATTTAACTTTGGCAACTTATAAGAGTACTTATACCTCATACCCCACCATTACTTAAAGCTCCTCTACTTCCAAGATTCTGAACTCTGAAATCCCCCCCGCTGACCACAACTTCACATCCTCCCTCTTCTCCCATAGTTTCATTTCTCCTGTCCCCATCATCGGGACATCATTAGGACCTGATCACCACCCACTCCCCCGTCCAAGTTGGACTACGAGCTCTTCCCCAATCTGCTTTTGTCTCTTGCTTCCTTAAATTTGTGCAGATTGTCTCACCTTCCTGAAGGTGACTGCCTCCATATTTCTATCCTTAAAATCTTTCTTTTCCTTTTAGAACCAGTTTGATTGCCATTTCCTTTACAAACCTTCCCTGATTGCCTCCCTCTCCAACCTTTTATCTGTGTTTGGCTTCTGGAAGCTTTAACTTTAATTTCATAGTTAACATATGCTAAATTGTATGGTGATTATTTGTGTGAATATCTTATCCCTCTACTACTGTCAATCCCTCTATCAATCACTTGTCAGTCCCACTGTCAATTTCACAAATGTTCCTTAACTAGCTATTATCATTCAACCTTTATTAAGTGCTTATATATGCCAGGGCATTTCCTAAGTGATAGGAATACAAAAAAAAAGGCAAAAAGGGAGCCCATCTTCTGACATGTAAGGTACCATGACAAGTAGACCCTGGTGATATAAATGCAACAAGGAAAGAGTGCCTGCCTTCAAGGAGCTTACATTCAAGTGGCAAAAGATAATATACCTTGTAACTTAAGGAGAGACAGAGAGAGAAAGACACAGACAGACAGAATGATCGACAGAAAGAGACACTGAGATAGAAACAGAGAGAACATATATTAATAACTCAAAAAAAGCAGTGAAGCTTCACAAAGGAGATGGCCCTTGAGCTGACATTTGTAGAAAGATAACAGTTCTGAGGTATAGAAAGAAAGGGGGGATGCACTCTGGGTGCATGGATGGCCTGTGCCTGCGCTGAGGCAGAAGATGAAATATTAAGGAGTCCAAGTTGCTCGGCATATAGATTGCATGAAAAAAAGTAATACAATAAGCCTGGAAAGATACTTTGGAACAGACTCAAGCTCATCTGAAATATCTGGCTGAGGAGTTTGTATTTTGTCCTAGAATCAGTAAGGAACAAGTGAAGATTTTTAAGCCAGGGCCATGGCATGATCAGACCCAGGCCTTAGAAAGATGGCGTTGGCAGCTGTGGAGAGGAAATATGTGAGAAGAGAGGGACTGGAAGCAGGAAGACCAACTACGGGCCTATTGTAGTAGCCCGTCTAAGTGATAATGAGCTCCTGACGCAGGCTAATGCTGTCTGGCAAGGTGGAGAGAAATGGATAAAGATGAGAGATGCTGTGAGGTTAGATTCAGTAAGACCTTAGCAACTGTTCAGACATCACCCCTCTCCCATGTTGAATGTGTGACCTTGTATAAGTCACTTAACTTCTCAGTATCCCCAAGCAATTCCCAAAGAAGATAACAAATACATTATAATATATAATTATATTCCCAAAGAATATGATAATAACAATATAATAACAAGTACTTATTTGCATTGGTCACCAGATTTTCCTCACTAAGAATTCCCTGTACCAATGAAATGACAGGTTTGGTCCACAAACAAGCAACTAAGACAACTAGTTAGCTTTAAGGAACTGTGGGAGAAGAGATGGCGAAGTTCTTAGGTTACTAATGTGAGTGACTAGGATAATGGTGGTACCCTTAATAGAAATACAGATGTTTGGAGGAAGGATGCATTAAGGGAATAATCTATTCCATTTTAGGCATATTGGGATTGAGACACCCACACAGATGTTTTGAGCAGGCATTTGGCAATATAGAAACTAGAATTCAGGAGAGAGATTAGGCCTGAATATGTAGATTGAGTAGCAATGATATTTGAGGCTTTGGGCTCAGATGAGAGTACCAAGGGAGAAAGTTCATAGAAAAGAAAGAAGAGGACCCAAGACAGAAAGAACCACTTAGTGGCATTAACCTCCATAATCACCATCCCTAACTCTAATACCAAGCTCTATACTTTAGAAATATTTAGAAGGTACAACATTTAGAATATGTATCCCGGGTTCTCTTCCTTCGCATTTAATACACCAGCACTTGT
This sequence comes from Gymnobelideus leadbeateri, assembly GCA_011680675.1. Lineage (NCBI taxonomy): Eukaryota > Metazoa > Chordata > Mammalia > Diprotodontia > Petauridae > Gymnobelideus > Gymnobelideus leadbeateri. Next base: position 98,816 of record WOXC01002488.1, on the reverse strand, counting down.
AAATTTTTAAAATTTGAGTTCTCCTTGCAGATGCCTCCCCTCTGTATTCTTAGGAGCGTAAAATGTCCCCTGCTTTCAAAGGCAAAGTGAGGGGAGAGAAAGATGGGCCCTCTCCTCCCCAGAAACCTGTTTATTGTGAAACTAACAAAAAAGAAAGAAAACTTGAATGTTGTCATTTCAAACAGTGCATATAGCAATGACGGTGTACAGATAAGACAAAGTCAGGAAAGACAACCAGCAATCTGTATTAATACAGTCGAGATCCAGACAGGTCTTGATGGAACAGAATATTGGGCTGAATTTAACGAAATGAAAATTATGAGGGGTAAATGTGGCAGCAAAGAGTAACAGACAGATATATGTCCCTACAATCAGAAGGCCTGAGATTCCATCCTTCCCCTTGCACACATTAACTATAAACCTTAGGCAAGTGACTTGGCCTCTCAGTTTTCCAGACAACCTAAAATTATAAGTTGCAAAGCTGTCTGTCTGCATTGATAGATCAAGTCTCCTCACCACCCCCCCATACCAATGGTGTCACAGATGTGACTGAAAAGAAAATACAGTTTCCCTCTTTCTAAGGTTATTCCAACCTTTCTAAAATTGTTGTTGTTATGCAGTAGCATTTGACTCTTTGTAACTCCTTTTGGGGTTTTCTTGGCAAAGATACTGTAAGGGTTCACCATTTTCACCTCCAGCTCATTTTACAGATGAGGAAACTGAGACAAACATGGTTAAGTGACTTGCTCAGGGTCACACAGTTAATAGGTGTCTGAGGTCAGATTTGAACTCAAGATGAGTCTTCTTGACTCCAGGTCCAGCCCTCTATGTGCTATGGCGCCACCTAGCTTCCCTTTTCTAAGGTTAAAAATTCCCAATTCCTTCAAACTGACTTGTGGTATCAAACTCAAATAGAAATGGGGGCCACTAATCCATACATAATAATCCTTGTGGACCACATATTGATTTAGTTTTAAAATGTAATGTTATCAATGTTTTATTATTTATTTATTAATTAAATATTTATTATTAATTTTGTTAAATATTTCCCAATTACATTATAATCTGGTTCAGGACCTTGTGTCTGCCACCCCTGCTCTAGACAATTCACCATGCTGGTTGCCATTGGTTGGGTGAATTTTTCCTCCATTCGAGCCAAAATGTATCCCTTTGCTCCTGTTTGTACCTTGGAGCCAAACAGAGTAAGTCTGATCCATCTTCCAAACACAACAGCCCCTTCAGAACCTCTCAGGTACATGTGCTATAATTTAGGAAGGACATTGATAAGCTGGAAAAGTTTTTCCAGAGGACAACCAGGGTAATCAAGTCAACAAGCTTTTATTAAGTGCTTACTGTATGCCAAGCACTGAAGATACAGGGAAAAGTAAAAATATTTCCTACCCTCAAGAAACTCCTGTTCTAATAGAGGAGACAACAGCTATGCAAAAAAAAAGACATATAAATTGGAGTTAACCTCAGGGGAAAGGTACTAGAAGTGGGAAGTGGAAGAGGACTCTATAGTAAAGATATAGGATTTCAACTGAGTCTTGAAGGAAGCTGGGGAAGCCAGGAAGCAGAGACAAAGAGGGAGACCATTCATTCTGGGGATGGGGACAGAGATCAAAAGAAGCCCTGAGTTGAAAGAAGGAATGAACAGTGTAAGGAGCAGCAAGGACAACCAGAATCACTGCAACATAGAGTATATGGTCCCTGGGAAGAGTAAGATGGAAGAAGACTGGAGAGGTAAGGAGGCATAAGGTTGTGAAGGGCTTTAATAGGCAAACAAGGGATTCTTTATTTGATCCTGGAAGGAATAGGGAGTCCCTGGAGTTTGTTGAGGAGGGGAGTAATATGACCAGACATGCTTTAGAAAGATTGCTTTGACAAGTGAATAAAGGATGGACTCGTGTAAGGAGAGACTTGAGACAGGCCAAGCAGAAGGCCATGATGTAGTCTAGGTGTGAGGTGCGGGCCTACACTAGGCTATTGTCTGTATGATGTATTGAGGCAGATGTTGCGGATGTTAAAATGGCAGAAATTGGCAACAGATTGGATGTGGGGGGTGAGTGAGAGTGAGGAGTAGAGAATAACATCGGGTTGAAAGACTGACTGGGAGGATAGTGGCAAAAAAATAAATAAATAAGGTTTGGGAGGAAGGTGACAAAGTTGGGGTTTTTCCCCTCTGTAGTTTTAGATTTCTTCCAGAAACCCAATTCGAGACATCCAGGAGGCAGTTGGAGATGAAAACTGTGGACCAAGAAAGAGTTTAGAGCTGGAGAAATATACCTAAGAATCATCTGCATAGAGATAATCATTGACTCTATGAAAGCTGATGAGTTCATCTAGTAAGATAGTCTGGGGGAAGAAGAGAAGAAGGCCAAGGTCAGAACTTTAGAGAACATTTTTGGTTAAGCAGGTGTGGCCTGGATGAGAATACAGTAAATTAGACTGAGGGGGATAGCCAGGTGTCACAGTGGATAGAGCACCGCCCCTGGAGTCAAGAGGACCTGAGTTCAAATCTGGCCTCAGATACTAGCTATGTGACCCTGAGCAAGTCATTTAACCCTGACTGCCTCCCCAAAATAAATAAATTAGATTGAGAAGGAATGGTCAGGTAGGTTAGCAGAGAACTAGGAGAAAGCAGTTTTACTAAAACCCACAGAGGAAAGAGTATCCAGAAGAGAGTGATCAACAGCATCAAAGAGAGAGGGTAAAGAAAGATGAACACTGGGAAAAGGCTTGACTTGGCAATTAAGAGATCATTGACAGGGGCGGCTAGGTGGTGCAGTGTATTCACTGGCACCTGGAGTCAGGAGGACCTGAGTTCAAATTTGGCCTCAGACACTTAACACTTAACTAGCTGTGTGACTTTGGGCAAGTCACTTGACCCCAATTGCCCTTCCCCCCATAAAAGAGAGATCATTGATAACTTTAGAAAAAGCAGTTCTGGTTGAATAATGAAGGTGGAAACTAGAAAGTAGGGAGCTTAGACGAGAGTAAAGGAGAGGAAGCAGAGCCACGAGTTATAGACAACCTTTTAAGGAGTCTCACATGCAAAAGAGAGGAGACATCTAAAGGGTGACAGCTCCTGGGCATGCTTGGATCAAGTGAGAGGTGAGCTTGTTTCCAATCAATAGGGAAATTGCCAGTAGACAGGGAGACATTAAGATTAGTGAGAGAGCGGCGGTGATAGAGGAGGAAACCTGCTGGACATGATGGGATAGAACGGCATCTCTTATGCATGTAGAGGGTTTCACCTTAGCAGAGAAAGGACACCACTCATGTGGATTAGGGATAGAGGAGGAGCAATGAAGAGGAAGGGGAAAGGGAAGGAAAAAGCAACAAGCATTTATTAAGCATTTACAATGTGCCAAGCACTGTGCTAAATGCTTTACAAACGTTATGCCATATGAGGAGAGAGCTCTTGTTGAATGGCCTTAAGTTTCTCTGTGAAGTATGAGTCAAGGTTCTCAACTGAGAATTTGGTGGGGACAGAGTGCCACGGGAGGTTCAAAGGGGGATGAAAAGGTTTGGGACAACCACTGGTGAGTGGAAGAGTGAACTGAAGTAAAGCCCATGTTCAATGTGAATAGAATAAAAGGAGCCAAGGGTTTTAACTTAAAGAAGAGAGAACTTCAGGTATTTGGATGACTGTCATGTGAAAGAGTCAAACAGCGTGAGTTATTATATTTGACCCCAGAGGGCAGAACAAGGAGGAATAAGTAAAAATTACAAAGAGGCTAATTTGGGCTTGATGGAAAGAAAAACTTTCTAATAACTATGTATGTGTGTGTGCATGTATATATACACATATATATACATGCACATGTATATAAAACACATATATAAAACATATACTATGTCTGTAGGTATATAGTTTAACTTATATATGGAATTAGTATGTATATTATATATTTTGTATATGTGTAATTAATATATACATGTGCATGTATACCTACATATATACGTGCACATTACATGTGTTATATGGGTGCATGCATATATCTATACATACACACATGTGTGTATGTATAGGTATATGGAATTGGATCCCTCAGGATCCCTTACTGGGAGTCTTCAGGCTGAATAACCATTGGTCAAGTAAGTCTTAGAGAGGATTCTTTTTTCAGTTGTGGTTTAAGCTAGATGACTACTAAGGTCCCTTCCTGAAATTTTGTGAAAGACCTTTCTTTTTTCTTAAAGAACACACCAAATTTATAGATATTGTTCATGTGTATTCATCTCTCCAGGGTCTGAGTTGAATCTTGCCTACATCCTTATTCCCAGCGTTCCCCTCTTCCTTCTTCTGGTGGTCAGCACAGTCATATGTTGGTTATGGATCTGTGCAAGGAGGCAAGTACAATTATCATACTTGATGGAAATGTGTGTGTGTTTACTACATAAAAGCACCCTTTCCCCACTTATCCTTGAAGTTTAAAAGTATCACTGATTACTTAATAAAAAACTTACTCCAGAATACATCATCCCACATTTGAAAACAAATCCCCAAGTGTACTCCAACAAGCCAAATGAGCTAAGAATTGTTTTCATTAACTGGGATCATGATAGTTCTCTCTTTTCTCCCCTTTGTATTAAGTTTTGTCTCCCTGATGTGATTATATGTTCCTTAAAAGCAATTACAGTGATATAAATTTCTTTGGTATTCTCACAATGCCTTCTACAATTCTTAATACATAATAATCAATGTGTAGATAATGAATGAATTGGTATAGTAGATGGCACATTAGCTTTGGAGTTGGTGGGCCATGGTTCAAATCCTGATTCTTCTACTTACTACCTACATGAAACTTGGACTAGACTAGATAATCTTTAAGGTTTCTTCCAACTCTGTATATGTGATCCTAAGACTTATGAAAGATAAACCTTACACTAGTTTATGCCTCCTTGGTGAAATGTAAGCTCTTTACAGGAGTCATGTTTTATACCTCTCCCTATCTTCCACAATGCCTGGCCCAGTGCTAGGAATATAGCAGGCCCTAAATGGAATGAATGAATGAATTGGTTGTGCCAAAGCATGATCACAAAAATCTAAAGCTAAACAAAAACACTTCAAATAGAATCCCTGAAGCCTATTTGGAGTGGTTTCTTTTTCATTTGGGTATGCAACAGTCACAAAATAGCTAGCTTGATCTGTAGAGAATACTCTAATGATTATATTTTGATTACCCTATGACTATATTAGTGTAGTACAATTTTTCCAAGAGTCTATTCAGTGAGGGAAAGGTTATTCCATCTGGCAGAGAGAAAATGGAGACTTGGGTTAGGGGTTTTACTTTTTAGCTTCTTAATAAGATTGGCCTTATATGACTTTGTAAAGTTCTAATAGAAATCTTTAATTTAAAAGTCAATTAAGCAACTGAAATTAAATCTTTAATTCCCAAAGAGTTCAGCATAAAAAAATGCACTTAATGTTTTCAAATTAATTATTCCACTATGATTTCCTATCATTTCCTCTATTCACCACTCTATCAGGATTCAGGCCTTGTATGTCTTATTTTGAAGGGATATGATGCCTATCCTACATTTCCATGCCATATGAATCTTGTCTGCGAATAAATAAATATTTAGTAAGGATTTATTGTGGGCAAAGCACTGTGCTAAATTCTAGAGATGCAAGTAGAAGAACAAGATTGTCCCTGTTCTCAAAGAGCTCACATACTTATAAAATTAGATAATGCATATAGGAGGTTTCAACTGCAAGTCAGATGGAAAGGCCCAGTCATTCCTAGGATACAGTGGCAAAGTAGAAGGGATAGATCTTCTATAGTGTCATTTCCATTGATAAAGTCATATCCATTTCTGATGTTGAACCATTTGATAGTGCCAATAATTTTGGGGTCAAGAATTTTGTTTTCTGAGTTTCCAGTAGCTGTGGCTGCCTAGTAGATTGGGGTATCAGCACCTACAGAGAGAGTTGCCAGGTTGCATCTTTACAAAGGTTTCCTCCCTGGAGGATTATTTCAGGGGTTGGGCCATAAAGAGAGCCAGTGATCTGTGGAGGCTCCTGGGCATAGGACCCCAGGCTATTTCCACTAGAGTCTGAGGGAAAATGGCGATTAAAGTGGTCATAGTGGTTTGATCTGACTGACACATACAAGAGCTGTCTATTCTCTGAGATTGAGAATATGATACACAGTAACTGGGGGCCTCTTGCAGCAATTGTGTCTCCATAATTCCCAACCTCTCCCCTTCAACAGTTTTTTTCATGTAATTGAAATCTTGGGCTCATCCTCAGAATCACAATTGCCCTCAAATATACACCCATGCCAGCCCTCTGTCAGAGTGGCCTTTGGTGGAAGAACATAACAACATCTCCTGTTGGACCAGAAATAATAAACTGGTTTATTTTATTTACAGGAAACGAGAGCAGACAGAGAGTACAAAGGAACCAAACATTTGGCCAGCTCCCCACAGAAGGAATAGTCCTGATCTGGAAGTTTATAATGTCATAAGAAAGCAAAGTGAAGCAGACTTAACTGAGCCTCGACCAGACCTGAAGAACATTTCATTCCGGTCCAGGTCTGGAGGAGCCACTCCCAATGACTTGTCTTGTGACTATGATAATATAGTAGTGAACGCCTCTGAGAGTGGCTTTGTGACTCTGGCGAGCATGGAAAGTGGATTTGTGGCCAACGACATCTATGAACTATCCCCTGAGAGGATGGGGAGGAGCAAGGAGTCTGGCTGGGTAGAAAATGAAATCTACGGTTATTAGATAACCTGGGAAAATCTGAACTCACAACAAAGTAGAGAAGAGAGGAAAAAATGTTCCTACTTTGTATAAAACTGGCGGGACTGGAATAGGGCTGACACCTGAACACTCAGATGGACCTCCGGTCTCATGGATATGAGGACTACCTCCAGCCCTGAAGATCTCAACTTAGCTGTGCTTGCCCATCCCAGGCAAGTGTTACTCATGTACTCACTTAAATCTGCCATAGTGGTCCACCCAACATGGCAGGGATCTTTCTCTGGTTCTCTTGGTTTTGTAAGGATAGCAACAGAGCATGCAAACTGTGCGTCAGTGACATAGCTCTGACTATGTGACAGGCCCATTTTTTTTCCAGGCATACATTTTTCTGATAATATCTTTTGCACTGCTTCGTCTGCACAATTGCCTACTTGTCCTGTGTTGCAGCCTGCTCATGCCCACACCAAGTACTTCTCTGCTACCATTTTGGGTGATCTACAATTTCCATTTTTTGGATACTGTTGTATTCCATAACTCACAGCCATACAATACCACCAGGAGAATGTTGATGTTAAGAAGATGGGCCTTTGTTTCAGGGAAAAGCTCAGGGTCATTAAAATAATAGTGCAATTTTCCAAAGACAATCCAGCCCAGTCACCTCCCCTGTTGGTCCTAGCTTATTTTCCACTTGTGATGTCTGTCTAAGATACATCTACTTCTGGATGTCTTCTGTGGACTGTCCATCCAACAAGTTATCATAATTCAGACAAAAGGCATTTTTATCTACTAGGTTTTTCCTGTATGGATGGTTAAGTCAAAGACTTAACATTCCAGACCTTGACAAAATCAGCAGAATGGCACCCATAAATGCAAGCATCTAGAGAACTTTATCATTTAAAAGGAATCCTTTTTTTGATTTGTACTCTGCACTAAACATCCTCCATATTGGTGGCAAATACCTTAGGCAAGCATCAACTTCCTGGTTCATGCTTTGCTTGATATAAATTAGGGAGTCACTGAGCAAAGTTATTTCTGATATTACAAATTTCAAAAGAGTCTTGTAAGAATTTGACAAATGCATGGTGCCTAGCATGAGAAAAATCAGTTCAGATGTAGAAACAATGAAGAGATTTCTTCCTGGTTGTCAAGATTTTGTTAGCTCCCCTGATCCCAGTGTCCCCTACCAGGGTAGATCCCAACCTCATGTTAATCAGAAGGCAACTATGGTGGTGATAGATAGTGGAGGTTGGGAAATTTCCTTCTGGGTTATATTCTTGTGGCCCTGGAATATGGCACAAAATTAATTGCACGTATACAATCATGAAAATACATTAGCTTACTGTCTTATGTTTCCCAGGGCACATGTGGGAGTATCAGAAGCTGATTGTATGAAAGAATATTCCCTTATCTGTACGTTCCACAGAACAAGAATGAAATAAAAGGTGAAAGAGATAACAGATTGGTCATTCTCTCTCAATAGGTTTTCTCCAACCTTTGGCCTCAAAGGCTTTCTTTCTTCCCTTTACCATATTAGAAACTTTCCAATATCCTGGAAACTAAGAGAAACCCAATCCATCACTTCAAGGACTTTCAGTTTTTCCTCTAAACTCTGTTCTACATTTTTCAATGTGACAACATATGTAAAGGTAGGAACTTTTATCCTAGAACTTTTGGTATCATGATTGTCTTAGACAGATTTGGCCTAAGACCCAGAGGGTTGATCTGTGGTCTATTATTAATCATCTCCAATTCATAAATGTAAAAGGCATTAAGTTACCCTGAAACCTGCAACTAAGTGGTACCCAGCAGATAGAACACTGGACACAGAGTTAGAAAGACCTGAGGTCAAATACAGCTTCAGACATTTAGTAGCTGTGTGACCCTGGGCAAGTCACTTAACCTCTGTCTGTACCAGTTTCCCTACCTAGAAAATGGGGGTAATAATAGTACCCATCTCACAGGCTTGTTGTAAGGATCAAATGAGAAAATATGTGTAAAGACCTTTGCAAACCTTAAAGCAACACATAAATGCTAGCTACTATCATAGTTGGGTATTAAGCTTTAAAAGACTTTTTATGGAGCTATAGAAATATAGAGAAATAGGTAAATGTTTTAAAAATTACTTCCATAATCTATATTAGTGAATTAGGTCACTAAAATTTAATACCTCTATTTCTCCTTAGTCCTCATTGAGATTATGGCAAAAATCAAAATTTACTCCTACAGTATGTTACCATTATAGCCCTCCCCTTGATATATCCAACTTATTAAATATGATGACTCCTAGATCTCTTTCAGATAGGGTTGTGTATTTCTGGCCTTGCCTCATCTTGTAGGTTTCCACTTTCCTTTACTTCCTCAGTGAAACTACCATTAATTAATCTTAATTGACCACCATCCTCTCTCTAATCTACTGTACACAACTTAAATTCAGATTCTATTTTCCAAATCACTTTCTATCTCCTTTCCTTATCCACCTTGTCATTGGAAACTTGAGAGTCTATTCTCTTTTCTAGCATTTAAGTCATAGAATTTTAGAGTTAGACAATAGTTATTATACATTTTCATGACTCCATTGTAAGCATCTTATGAGTAATCCAGCCAATTGTCCCACACATACATCTTTTCCCCCTTTTCCCCCATCCTATTCCCCTCTAAAAGTTGAATGATTTAAATCAGTCTTCTTAAATGAAAACTACATATCTGTTTTAAGTTTATAAAACTAATATATTTGCATGTCTACAAAATTTTATTTAGTTTGTTAGACAATCCTTTGAACAAAAAGACCCAAAATTACATGTAATTGGTTGTGGGCTGTGGGGTTGAGATCCCTGATCTAGATTGTTCTGTACCCTCAGACATTTTTTCCCTAATTTATTGATGAATGGCTCTAGTGAGATGAACTCCAGTCTTACTAGAGTGAAGTTAGATCATGCCTATGATAAGTGGTAATTTGAAGACATAAGAAAACATTTTCCATAATAAAAAGCAAAAAAAAATGCACCATTAGTAAGATTTACAAAGCCACTTAGAGATAATTCCATTTTTGCTCATTCAGAACAGTAAAGTTAATTAATTACTTGTTTTAAAATTATGATTGCATCCTGATCATTAATTATACAGAGGGATTATAACTAAAACTAATTATCAGGACTAAATGAGTACAAACAGGGCAGGATCAATAAGAGAAATGAGTTTTACATAGTAAAATAGACTCAGAAACAAGTATCTAAATAAACATATATACACACATATACTATGTATATATGTTTAGATTTTTTTTTTTTAAAAAGCAATTGGGGTTAAGTAACTTGCTCAAGGCTACACGGCTAGTCATTTGATTTATGCGTGGGTGCTCATTTTCTGAGGCCGGATCTGATCTCAGGTCATCCAAACTCCGAGGCCGGCGCTCTTACTCACTGCACCACCTAGCCGCCCCTTTAGGGCAATTGGGGTTAAGTAACTTGCCCAAGGTTACACGGCTAGGTTTTTGTTTGTGCGGATTAGGTGTTGGAGGCCGGCTCCGAACTCAGGTCCTTCTGATTCCAGGGCCGGCGCTCTATTCACTGCGCCACCTAGCCGCCCCTATATGTTTAGATTTTATACACACACACACACACACACACACACACACACACACACACACACACACACACACACACACACACAACGTATACACATACCAGAATTTTAGTTATCAAAAAGAAACTCAGGGGTCATCAAATCCCATTCCTGACTGAGCGAGGCCTCCCTTCTACAAGATCAATAATCAACAAGAGTTTATTAGGTGTGCTCACGTCAGCAGCACATATACTAAAACTGGAATGATACAAAGATTAGCATGGCCCCTGCACAAAAATGACATGCAAATTCGTGAAGTGTTCCATATTTTCATCCATTTAATAAAAAAGTCTCCCTCTGGCACTTTGAACTTTAAAAAAAAAAGAATTTATTAAGCTCCTACTATATGCTGGGTACTGTGCTAGGCAAGAGAGATATAAATACAAAGGATGAAATAATTTCTACTTGCAATAAGTTTACATTCTAATGGAGGAAATGAGTACTAATAAAAATATATTTGCATAAACATAAAGGTGATAAATGCCTATGCAGAGTATTCCAAGTCAGCTTGAAACACCCTGTATTTATTTATATATGTGGGTACATAATATTATATGTATATAATATAGGATACATTATATTATATGCATATCAATACAAAAGTATTTACAAGGTAGTTTGGGAGGGAGGGCACTCACACTTGGGGGAGCAGGAATCAGGAAAGGCAGAAGAGAGTAACTGAGCTATATCTTAAAAGAAGAGAGGAAGGAGGTAAGGAGGGAGAGAATTCCAGGGCATGGATGCCTGAAAAGTGACCATCTGGGCTCTGATTTAAGATCTCTCATAAAATATGGTTTCCAGTCCCCTCTAACCACGGTGGTCCCATTCTTCTGTATACATTCCAGCCTGTCAATGTCCTTCCTAAAATGCAACACACAAAATGGAACACAATAGTCCAGATGTAATCTAACGAGGACAAAGTGCACCAGAACTATAAACTCCCTAGTTCTGGATGCCTTGTCTCTATTAATGCTTGTCATGTCACACTGTTGACTCATGCTGAGATGAAAGTCCACTAAAACATTCTGTTCTTTTTCACATGTTGTCTAGTCATGTCTCTCCCATCCTGTATTTGTAGAGCTGTTTTTTTTTCCAACCCTAGTGTAACTTCATATTGATCCCTATCATGTTTCACCTTAGTCAATTCAGCAAATAAGTCTATCCTGTTAAGAACTTTTAGGATTCCAGTTCTGTAATTCAATGTGTTATCTATTCCTCCCAGTTTTCTGTCATTCGTAAATTTGATCATTTGTCATCTATGCTATCATCTAAGCTTTATTAAGGCATTGATAAATTTGTGTAACAGAACAGAGTCAAAACCTCTTATAGCTCTCTACTAGAAGAAACTTCCTTCTAGATTAACATAAATCCATTAATCATTGTTATTGGTATCCAGTCATTCAGCCAATTCCAAATCTATTTCATGGTGTTGTGGTACAGTATACATCTCTCCATCTTATTATGTATCTGCTATGGGCCAATCGTGCTGGGTTCTGGGGATGCAAAGACAAAAGCAAAACAGACCCTGACCTCAATAAGCTTGTGTTCTACCAGGGGAGACAAACATATACATATGTAGTACCACCTTCTTGTTGCAAAATATAAGTGTATACAAAATAGACTCAAGGCAGTTTTTGAGGGGGGATGTGCTAATGAGAAAATAACTCAGTAGAATGTGGTGTTTAAGCCAAGACTAGGAATCCTTGGAGGTGGAGGTAAGGAGAGAGTGCATTCCAGGTTGTAGAAAATTCCAGTGGAAGATGTGGAGATTGGAAATGGAGTGTTGTGTATAAGGGATAGTAAGAATGTTAAGATAACTGAGTCATAGAATATATGAAGGTCAGTAATGTGTAAGAAGTATGGAAAGGTAAGTTGGAAGCAATCTGTAAAGAAGTTTGAATGCCCAATGAAGTGGCCATAGTTGAGCCTAGAGGGCAAGCAACTAAGTGGCACAGTGGATAGAGTAGCAGGCTTGGAGCCTGGAAGACCAGAGTTCAGATTCAGTTTAGAAGTTTACTAGTTTAAAAAAAGAAATTTACTAGTTGTGTGACCCTTGGCAAGTCACTTAACGTTGTTTGTCTCAGTTTTCTCATCTGTAAAATTAACTGGAGAAGGAAATGGCAAAATGCTCCAGTGTCTTTGCAAAGGAAGCACCAAATGGAGTCATGAAGAGTCCAAAATGACTGAACAACAACAAGAAGAGGTGATAGGGAGCCCTTGGAGTTTACTGAGTAGGAAATTAATTCCCCAACCCAAATTACTATCTGTCTTAAATCTAGTACTATTATATCTATGAGTCTAGTAATCTAACTTTTTTAAAGAGAAAGATGGAATGAGCTCTTAGAATGAATTAAGTTCCTAGTAATCAAGATTTCCCCAAGTGTTCACAGATGATGCAATGAAGTAGTCTAGAATTTTCCAGGAAGCAAAGTCAAGCCCATTGCCTTATTTTAAAAATCAAGGCCTTTTTGAAAGTTGGGACCACTTTTGTCTATCTCTTTTCCTGGGACATCATTCCTATTCTCCATGACTTTTTAAAAATCACTAGACTCAGCAATTACATTCTTGGGTTCTTTCAGTGTCCTAGGATATAGTTCATACACTCCTGGTGATATCAAGGGCAGCTAGGTGCTATATTATTTACCTTGGGTTTTAATTCCCTGTCATTTATTTTTGTTCTATCCTTTCTACCTGAAAAACATTTTCCTTGGTAAAGAAAACTGTCCTCAATTATTGTTATCTTATCCCGGCCAAGACTTGGTTCTGACATTATTCTTATGGAGTTACCACTTGTGCAAAGATGGAGGTGGGAATTGGAATATCCTGTCCAGGAAACAGGAATAAACCAATTTGACTAGAATGGAGATTGTAGGAAAGGAAATGAAATTAAATAAGAGTGAAAAGGTAAGTGGACCTAGCTGGTGAAGGTCTTTAACTACCCTTCTGAAGTTTAGGATTTTTTTTTCTAAAGGCAAAAGGTAAACATTGAAAATTTTTGAGTAGGAGTGTGACATGGCCATACAACATGGAATATCAATGTGGCAGCTAAATGAAGAATGAATGGAAGGTGGAAGAGCCTGGAAACAAAGAAGTCAATGAGGAGGCTGTGAAATAATCCAAGTAGAAACAGTCTGAGTGTTGAACACTCTGGCTGTCTACCTGTCATCTCTTGCTCTTGCTACAAGAACAACCCATCCTCTCTTCATGTCATATACTTCTTGATGATGTTCTCTACTCGTCATTAGTTATATGTTTCATATATATATATATATGTTTCATATATATGTATATGTATATGCATTTTTACATATATATGTATATACATATATTAAAGGCAATGTGCTATAAGTGATGGACAGCTGGCCTTAGAGTCAGGAAGGCTGGTTTCAAGTTCAACCTCCAACACATAATGGCTGCATAACCCTGGACACTCAAGTCATTTAGTCTCATAAACTCTCAATGACTCTACACAACTTTCTAAGGTCATGCAGGACAATTGCCAAACTGAATTTGTAGAGGGAGTTTCTTCATTAGGAATATTCCCCACACCGATGAAATAAAGTTTTGGAAAAATATCTGTGTATATGTGCACATACACACACACACACACACACACACACACACACACACTCACTCCCTTTGACTTCTCTTTTGTGACGCTACTGTTCACCTGCACCATGACCTCCAATCCCTGGATTCCTCAGTTCTTTCCTAGGCTATCTCCCGTTCTCTCCATCTTGCACTCTCGTTGAATCAATTCAACTCTACACTGTCCTGCTGTCTTGAATCTTTATCCCCCTTATCTAGCCAATTATGCCCAGTCAAACCTTGGCCTTAGATTATTCCCACCATTCATTGCCTTTGTGCCTACACACATGCTGTTGAAGGAAGGTGAAGAAAATCATACGACTGTTCTAACTAGGTTCACTAAAAATTTATGTTATACAACCACAACTGGGCCCTCACTGAAGACAGGCAACCCTACTATAAACTTCCTTATCAACTCACTTTCCCACTCTCCACTATAACTCCCTTATCAACTCATTTTCCCACTTTTCCAAACCTCTTCATCCCTCCTCAAACCTCCCCAGGGTCCCCTTCCCCCCCCCAGCTGAGACCGTTGGCCCTTCACCATGAATTCTCCCTCTTTTCCCCTCTACTTCAGTTACCCAGGTGCCTGCTGCCCTCTCTCCTCCATCACACTTGTCTCACTGAATGAAGTGGCCTTATTCCTTAACAAGGTTCACCCTTCTACTTGTTCAAGTGATCCCATTCCATCCCAGCTCCTCCAACAGATTGTCCCCTCTGTCATCCCCACTCTATCACTTATTTTTCAGTCTTTTCCTTTCTACTGACTCATTTCCTACTACCTATAAGCACGCCCATGTTTCCCCATCCTGAAAAAATTCTTCACCTGATCCTTCCATCCTTTCTCCTATATCTTTTTTTTGCTCTTTGTAGCTAAACTGCTTTAAAAGACTACAAGAGGTGCCTCCACTTTTTCTCCTTTCACTCTTTTCTTAACCCCTTACAACCCAGCTTCTAACCTTATCATTTCACTAAAACTGCTCTCTCCAAAGTTCCTAATGATCTCTTAGTTGCCAAATCCAATAGCCTTTTCTCAGTTCTCATTCTCCTTGACTTATCAACAGCCTTTGACACCATTGATCACTCTCTCCTCCTTGATACTCTTCTCTCTAGCTTTTCAGAACACCAGTCTCTCCTGGTCCTCCTCCAGTCTATCTGACCACTCCCTATCAGTCTCTTTTGTTGGGTTCTCCTCCAGATCACATCCTTTAACCATAGGTGTCCCTCAGGATTCTGTCCAGGGTCCTCTTCTTTTCTCGCTTTGTACTACTTCACTTGATCTCATCAGATCCCATGGATTTAATTGACATCTCTATGCTAATGATTTTCAAATCTATCTTTTCTACCCCAGTCTCTGCTTATCTCCAATCTATCTCTAACAGTCTTCCAAACATATCACTAGAAGTCTTAAACTCACTAGGTACAAAATAGAACTCAGTATCTTTCCCCCCTAAACCCTCACCCCCTCCTACTTTCCCTATTCCTCTTGGTCCCTTAGGCTAGAAACCTAGGTGTTATCCCTGATGATTCACTCTCACACATTCCCCCCCCCCATATCCAATAAGTTGCCAAGGCCTGTCAATTTAAATTTAGACTATTATAATAGCCTGCTGATGGGTTGTCTCTCCCCAATCCAATCTATTCTCCATTCAGGCCACTAAAGTGATTTTCCTAAAATGCAGGTATGATCAGGTCACTCACCTACCCCCCCATTCAACAAACTCCAGAGGGTTTCTATTGACTTCAGGATCAAATGCAAAATGCTCTTTTGGGCATTCAAAGTCCTTTTTTAACCTATCCCCCTCCCACTTTTCCACTCTCCTTCTACCTTACTGCCCGCCATGTTCTCTTTGATCCAGTGACACTGGCCTCTTGGCCAGATGCTCTATCTCCCAGCTCCAAGCATTTTCTAAGCCTGTCCCCCATGCCTGGAATGCTCTCTCTCCTATAGGCAGACCACTGACCTCCCTGGCTTCCTTTAGGTCCCAACTAAAACCCCAATTCTAGAGGACAACTTTCCCAATTCCTCTTAATTACAGTTTAATTATTTCCTAATTATCTTGTATATAACTTACCTTGTATATATTTGTTTACATTTTATCTCACTCATTAGGACTGTGAGCTTCTGGAGGGCAAGAGATATCTTTTGCATCTTTTTGCATCCCTTTTGCTTAGCACAGTGCCCACACACAGTAGGCATTTAATAAATGTCAGTGAATACACATACATGTATACACATATATGTATACATATGTGTGTTTGAACCTATATAGGGAAGAAATGTACCTTCATCAGTTGTGTCTTTTCCTTAGCAAATCCTTGTTATTGTTGTAGTAGTTTTGTCCAGCTCTCTGTGACCCCATTTGGGGTTTTCTTGGCAAAGATACTAGAGTGGTTTGCCATTTCCTTCTCTAACTGATTTTACAGATGAGGAGGCTGAAGCAAACAGGGCTAAGTGATTTGCCCAGAGTCTCACTCAATTGGTTTAAAGGGTCACAATATATCCTGCTCTGGGTTGGGTTCACAAGCAAGATCAAAAGCAAAGCTGTAGGTGCTGACCTTGATCATTTTGTTGGAAGAAACTTTATCTTTACCAACAGGTGGCAGTGTTAAGCCACAAAATCTTGCCATTTGGCTTTCGTTAACACCTTTCTCTTACTAAAGTACAGTAGCAAATAGCTAATGTGTCCAGAGTACTGTGCCCCATAATAGAGAAATCTTTAAGGTATAAAGCCTTTATTGTCCTGAGCCACTTGAGAACTTGTCAATCTATTTGGAGAGATGAAACATAAAACACAAAACAGCTTTGTTGAATTGTGAATAAAAGTGTATGTCATACTCCCACAAAGTCATGGTACTTTGGCTTCCAGTAGCAGCTGTCACTGGGTCACTCCATTTTGAAAGTGACCTCTACTTTTATATACACAGCTAGGCAATTTCACATTCCACCCCTCAGAGAGGCCATCAAGACTCTCTGAACTTAGAATATTCTGTGAGTTTCCAGCAGGCATATCTCAGGCCAATTAATGGAGGTGGGTTTCAGATCAATTTAAGCTTCTTAAAAACAAATCTATCTAAAATGGAATTGACTGTCTGCTGAGGTCACATATCGAGGGTTTTTAGCAGGGGATGGATGTCCATTTACCTGTCAGGGGTGTTGAAGAGAGGATTACTGCTCTGGGTGGCAGGTAGAACTAGATCAGAGGTGTCAAGCACTCAGCCCCTAGGACACATGCCCCAGCAACACTCTTAAGAATGAGCCAGATTAAAATGTAATTGGTAAATATTTCACAAACTTTTCAAAATGTACTAGAACACAGATAATGTTGTTATGTGGTTTTCTAAGTTAATATGTGGCCTGTAGGGATCCTTGTGGATGGTTTAATGGCCCCTTTTCCTATCTGAATTTGACACCGTTGGACAGGATAACTTCTAAAGATCCTCCTTCCAATTCTTCTCATTGGAAGTCAAATCAGGAAGCACCTATTAAACATTTACTATGTGCTAGACGCTGCACTAAACTCTGGGGATGCCAACATTCTACGATTCTCAATTCGAGGACAACGGCTTTCGGTCAGTTTCCTTCTGAGGAAGTTTTGAAACTGTGAAGGGAAATCAGAAAGTGAAGGAGGAGAGAAGCTTGATAGTAGGGTTGTCATTGATAGATGGTCAGCTGGGCGATCAGGTTACTGCTGGCCAGCTGAGATCATCTGGACAGGATTAAAACTGAATCGCCTTGCACTTTAGAATCATAGATTAAGAGCTATAAAAGATCTCAGACACAATCTGGTCCAATCCTTTCATTTTCTAGATGAAGAAAATGAGATCCACAAAGATTAAATAATTTGCCTCTGAATATACAGATAGTGAGTGACAAAGACAGTATTGAAACTCAGGTCATCTGACCCCAAAGGCTCTTTGCACTATACAACACTCACTTTTACCTGTTCCCTAAGTCTATGATTTAGGCCCAGATAAACAAACTGAAAATGGTCTGGCTATAAAGGGTCACACTCAAGGTCACTCAGGTAAGCAAACCCTCCATTCTCCATAGACACAAAAAACAGCCGGCCAGAGAAAGTGGGAAGGAAGAGAGGAGGAGCCAACAGGAAGCTGGGCTTGCAGGGGGGTGGAATGTGAAATTGCCTAGCTGTGTATATAAAAGTAGAGGTCACTTTCAAAATGGAGTGACCCAGTGACAGCTGCTACTGCAAGCCAAAGCAAATATTAGCCTCAGATTGGATTGGAATCATAGATAAGGAGGTACAGGTATCCAGTTCTACCCAGAGAGAAAGTTTCCTTTTGACCTGGTGGTTAGGAAAGACAGACAGCAGTTTATACCCTTAGTCCCTCTTCATAGGGAAAAATCATGAAACTAATAGATACATTGGTAAGATTACTGTTCTCAGAACCAGAGACGCCATTTGTTTGTTTTTCCATTCTAAAAATGGAATAATATCTGCCCTATCTACTTTTCAATAGAACAATAAGGTTCAAATGATATAAATAAATATGAAAAATATAAAATACAGTATGATTATCAGCTATTCCATATAAACAAGGATACAGAGCAGATGAAAAATAAATATTGAAACATCTTAAAACACATCAAGTCTAAAAGTCCTCATTCTAACGTTAAGGCACCACTAAGACCACTTCTATGACTGGAGGCCCTGAGGGCCCCTTTTCTAAAATTGGTGCCTGCTCTGAACTCCCACAGAGCACAGACTCATCATGATGGTCCCAAAGAGAGGGGATCAGACTTCTCTGAATCTTTCTAATTTGTTATACCTCCACACTATAATAGAACTCCAGAGAATCAAAGTTAATATATGGTTCACATGTAGAATCTCCTCAAAAAAGATCAATAGGATTGCTTTTAGAAAAAAGTACCCAACTTTCTCTAAATCAACCAATCAACCAACCAGTAAACATGTATTAGGTGTCTACTATATGCCAGGCACTTAAAGAGACAAAAGATAGTCCTTGCCATTTAGGAGCTCACAATCTTAAAGAGAAAAAGACGAAGAACAAACAGACATATAAAAACAAGCTGTATACAGGGTAAATAGGAAATAATTAACAGAAGCAAGGCACTAGAATTAAGAGGGGTTGGGAAAGGCTTCCTAGAGAAGGTGAGATTTTAGTTGAGACTTGAAGAAAGCCAGGGATGTCAATAGGCAAGAGATGAGGAGGGAGAGCATTCCAGGCATGAGGGATAGCCAGAGAAAATGCCTGGAGCCAAGAGATGGAGCAATGGTATGTTTTGTTCATGAAACAGCCAGGTCAATCTCATGGATCAAAGAGAATACAACGGGAAGTAAGGTGTAAGAAGACTGGAAAGGTAAGAGAAAGGGGGGTTAGGTTAAAAAAAGGTCTTCAGATGCCCCAAGAACCATTTTGTATTTGATCCTGAAGGCAAGAAGAAGCCACTGGAGTTTATTGAATAGTAGGGTGACGTGACCAGCCCTATGCTTTAGGAAAATCACTGACAGTTAAATGGAAGATTGATTACAGTGGGGAGAGACTTGAGAAAGGCAGACCCACCAGCAGCCTATTACAATAGCCCAAATATGGGGTGATTAGGGTATTCGAGAGAGAGTCGGCAGTGTCAAGATAAGGGAGTGAATACAAGAGATGTTGTAAGGTAAAATAGTTAGGCCTTGCAACAGTTTGGTGAGTGGGAGAGGGCCAAGGTGATGGGGAGAGTAAGAGTGAGGAGCCAAGGATGACATATAGGTTTCCAGCCTGAGGTACTAAGAGGATGGTGTTCCCTCTATAGTAATAGGGAAAGTAGGAAGAGGTGAGGGTTTAGGGGGAAAGATAATGAGTTTTGTTTTATACCTACTGAGTTTGAGATGTCTGCTGGACATCTTAGTTTAGTTTGAGACATCTGAAAGGCAGCTGGAGATGGGAGATTGGAGGGCAGGAGAGATGTGCGATAAATTGATTTGAGAATCATGACCATAGAGATGGTAATTAAATCTATGGGAGCTGATAAGGTCACCAAGAGAAGTAGTATTGAGGGAGAAGAGAAGAGGAGCCAGGGTAGAACCCTGAGGGACACCTATAGTTTAGGGGTATGATCTGGAGGAGGAGCCAGCAAAGGAAACTGAGAAGGTGTCCTGACAGCTATGGAAGAGAGCCAGGAAAGAATAGTGTCCCAAAAACCCAGAAGGAAGAGAATATCAAGGAGGATAGAGTAATCAACAGTGTCAGAGGCTGCAGGGAAGTCAAGGAGTATGAGGACTGAGAAAAAACACCATTAGATTTGGCAACTAAGAGATCACTGGTAATTTTGGGGAATGGTTTTGATGGAATGACAAGGTTAGAAGATGGTTTACAAAGGGTTA
The DNA here is from genome assembly GCA_011680675.1 of Gymnobelideus leadbeateri. NCBI lineage: Eukaryota > Metazoa > Chordata > Mammalia > Diprotodontia > Petauridae > Gymnobelideus > Gymnobelideus leadbeateri. The sequence continues at coordinate 78,542 of WOXC01002488.1, read as the reverse complement.
AGAAGACAATGAGAGGAAAGAAGGTGGAGGCACTGATTGTAGATGGCCTTTTCAAAGAATTGGCTACAAAAGGCAGAAGATATATAGTGAAGGTGGAAGGATCAAGTGAGTGTTTTTTTAAGATGGGGGAGTCATGGATATGTTTGTAGGCAGTAGGGAATGAACCAGTAGACTGGGACAGATTGAAAATCAGTGATGGAGTGAGGATGACAAAGGGGGCGATCTGTTGGAGGAGACAGAATGGAATGGCATCCTTTGAACAGATAGAGGGGTTAATCTTGTTAAGGAGTAAAATGACCTCATCATGTGGGAAAGTGGTGAAGGGGGAATAATGACAGAAAGCATGAGTGATATGAGATAAGTAAGAGTGGAAAAGAGAGTGCTCACAGTGAATAGCCTCAATTTTTTCTGTAAATATGAAGTAAGGTTCTCTTCTGAGAAGGTAAGGGGATCAAAAGTAATGGAAGGTTTAAGAAGGGATGAAAAGACCTAGAAGAGACACTGTGGAGAGTAGGACAGTGAGCTGATTAGGGGGGTACAGTAGGATTGCCTTAGCAGTAGTGAGGGCCCAGCTGAGATTGTGTAACATAAATCTGTGATGGACCCTGTCAGAATGGTCATGACTTTTTCTACCTTTGTTGAGCAATATGTATATAGGAGCAAAGGTGGCAAATGGTGAGAGTGAGCAAAGGCTGAGGCTTGGCAGGATGTAATAGGAGAAATAGTAGGTGGGTTGTTGTTTGTTGTTATTGTTGTTGTGTGTCCTTCATTCTCAAAGAGGACCAATGACATCAGGAAGGTGATGTCATGACTTGCAAGTTTGTGGGATGACTTGCAGTGAAGTTTCTCCATTCTGAATATCATATATACATTCTTATTACTTCCTTGTATTTTGTAACTAAGTTCAGTATTGTTTCCCCATATATACATATGTGTAAGTCATTGTGTATTTCAAGGTAATTTAAGAACTATTGAGTATTAATACAATTGATTGGATTAACTATTGAGACCAAATTAGAGGTGTTTTTAGTTTGGGGAAAGGAATGGTAGTGTGAGAGGTAACAAAAGGTTAAGTTTCTATAGAACTGCAAGAATTGCCGAAACAAGACTGCTGATAAAAAGTACCAGACAGTAGCCTTGGGAAGAGTTGAGGCAGTAGCCTTGGGAGGAAGTTTGAGTTCCCAGTTCCCAAAGAACTCCTAGATAATACTAAAATGAAATAATGCAGATAAAAGGAGTTGGCAGCAGCAGGTGGATTTGACCAATCAGAAAGCAGACAGCAGTCTTGGGACACTGAGGCCCAGATAAGGACATATCTAGGTTGGACTGAAGGGGGTTCAGTATTCTGAGGTTGTTACTGCGCTTCTGTAGTGGAACTCATGTATTATGTATATTATCTAACAGAATTAGAGCCTCATTAGTAATAATTAGGTTAGTGTCTGGGAGGGGCAAGTAACCCTTGCTTATATAACCCAGCTTTAGCTTCTGTACCTCGACCTTCTCTCTCTGGGCACTGTGCCAGTGACTGGACAGCCCTCTTCTCATGAGATTCTAATAAATCTTTCTACCTTCACTTTGAGAGGTCTCTGAATGATCAATTTATTTGGGTTAGGGTCTCTGTACCCCACACACAAGTGACTTGAATCTAAGTGAAACAGGGCTATGCAAAATCACCAGCTTCACTCTCTCCTCCAAAACCAATTGGGCCCAGAGGCAAGATAAAGATCAGGACAACTGGAGATGGCCCCAGATGTAGTGGGAGATCTTGGACTCTTTAAGCTAAGGTCTTTCCCAGGTCTCAGTCTGTCTGAGGTAATGTCCATTCAGTGATTTAAAGCTAGGTAAGAAATGAGGCCAAAAAAAATGGTCTCTTCTACCTAGTTAAAAAAAATCAATCTGGGAGAGGAAGATCCTCATGGTCTCTGACCAAAACAGAAACAACTGCTATTTACACTCACTCTGAACCATTAAAACCCAAACAATGACCAAGTAAGGCTAGGCCTGGAACCTATTTTTGGCTAACCAGGGAGAGCCATCCTGATTTGGGTTTAAGGCATGGTCTTTAAAAGAGAAATCTAGCCAGTAAATCCCCAGATATTTTGTGAGGTTTCAGCGATCAAAATTTATATTCCTTTGAGCACAGTACCCATAGGTAAGGGTATGATTCCCTACATGGACAGAAGGAGAGGAGGGAGGGTGGAAGGAAAAAAAGAAGGAAGGAAGGATAGAAGGAAGGAAGGAAGAAAAAAATGGAAGGACCATTGCCCAACTGGAACTAGCCAGTTAGGTCCCTGCTACTTACAGATGATTGTCCTTCATTCTGTAAGAGGACCAATTACATCAAGAAGGCGACATCATGACTTGCAAGTGAATTGGATTTAAGTGATGCAGGGCTATGCAAAGTCACCAGCCTCACTCTCGCCTCCCAATAGGTAGGCTAGGTATTCAAGAGAAGATAGTATAGAGTTGAATTGGTTCACCAAAGAGCCAAGATAGAAGAGGAGAAAGTGACTTGTATAGGAGAGATATCCTGGGAGAAAAACAAGGGGTCAAGTATTGGAGGTTATTGTTGAAATGAAGAGTAGGACTTTGTAAGGAAGAGTAACAAGTGAAAATCCAACACATTGTAGTCAGATGAGGGGATTTGGGAATTCTTGAATGTGGAAGTAGTAGTACATTTGTGGGTGAGGTCATGATAAAGGGTATGGTGATCTTTATGTGTGAATAGGTTGAGGAACTGAGAGGTAAGGAGGTTTGAGGCAGAATCGATATATATGTTGAATTTCCCCTTGTACAGGAGTTGGAGAGGAGAGAAAATTTGAGAGCCATGTGCTGAACTCATTGAGGAAGGAAGAGGAGTGACTTGGAGGTTTGTAGACAACTACCAGTATTGGATGGTAGATATGACTAGCATGAACTTCAAAGAAGGAGAGAATACTGAGTGATGGAGGTAGGAGGAGAAACTAGAAGTGGCAGTGGGGAGCAATGAGTATTCCAATTCCCTCCTTCAACCAGTGAGTCAAAGGGAAAGTAAGAAGGGGTGAGGGTACAGCTAATACTGTAAATGGTAGTTAGGGAGGCTGTCACAAAATAAATTTCAGCTGTAGGCTAGTGATTTTTTCCTCCACTAGAAATAAATGCTTAAAATACAAAAGATTCATAAGCATCTATTGATAAATACTTATGTGTTTAGGGAATGGTCAATGAGGATACACTTCCTAGAGCCTGTGTAGATACATCCCCTTTCTAGTGAGTTATGCAGAACATGGACAATATTCTCAACTCGATGCTAATCCAACACATGGAAATAAGGGGAGTTGGTTTTTGGTCATTTGTGACTAAAGCACCATGAATGACTATGGGAAAAGTCTTTTGGTTGACTGAGTAATTGAAAGAACTAATGACTCAGAAGAAGTTGAGCTGGAAATGAGTGTATATGAAAGGTTAGATTAGCTAGGGTTCTGTTTTTTTTTTGTTTTTTTTTTTGGTCTGTTGTGTTTATTCTTTCCTGATTTTAGGTAAGTGAATACTGGAGATGGCAAAGTTCAGTTTATGACCTTGTGAGCTTGGAAAGGTCACCCTCAGGAACTGAAACTAGCAATAGCAGCAGCTCAGTGGTGAGGAGCTAGCCTAAAGAGTAACCTGCTTGACGCATCCTTGAAGTAGGTTGACAAAGATGCTTAGTCAACAAGAATGTATTAAGTGGGGGCGGCTAGGTGGCGAAGTGAGTAGAGCGTCGGCCCTGGAGTCAGAAGGACATGAGTTCGGATCTGGCCTCAGACACTTAATGCACACACAAACAAAAACCTAGCCGTGTGACCTTGGGCAAGTTACTTAACCCCAACTGCCCTCCAAAAGGCAAAAAAAAAAAAAAAAGAATGTATTAAGTGCCTATGATGTGTCTGGCATCATGCTAAATGGTAGGAATACAAAGAAAGGCAAAAAGAGTCCCTGCCCTTAAGAACCTCACATTTTAATGGGGGAATCAATGTACAAACAACACTGTACTTACAAGATATATATGGGGCGTTAGGAGGTAATCTCAGAGGGCAGGCACTAGTACAAGTGGGACTGGAAAAGTCTCTTTCTGGAAGATGGGATTTGAGCTAAAATTTGAAGGAAGTCAGAAAGCAGAAATGAGTAGGGAGGGCATTCTAAGTCATTGAGGAATAGAAAGTGAAAAGCCCCAAAGCTGAGAGATGAGATGTCTTGTGGGAGGAACATCTTTGTTTCTCAAGGACCTACCACAGTGTCTAGCACATAGGAGGCACTTGATAAATGTTTGCTGAATTGAATTTTTTAATTTAGCACTTTAGTATGGATTCTTTTGTGTTATTCTTTGTTTCCCATCTACAGGTTTTATCTTAACAATGTCAGTGTAAGCCTTTTGAGAGAAGATCGGGTCTTTAGAATGTATGTCTTGTGCCTCTAGCACAATGCCTGACACATAGTATATGTGTAACTGGATATCAGACTTTACTAGGAAGTGTGGAATGGCTCTGCAATCCAACTGTGTAAATTCTGGGAATTATAGTCCTAGACAGACAATGTTTTTCCTTTGCTCTTGGAAAGAGATTCTTATGGAAATTTGTGCACGGACACACAGGGCTGTAGTAGACAGAGCCAAAGTGGCTTCGTGTGAAGATCAGCTGGAATTTGGGCTTGGAAAGGAATAAGCACAATGGTAGGGATGAAATGGTAGTTGGAGGGAAAGAGAACCCCTACTGGTATTTTGCAAGACAAGCTCAAAGACTAGAGTCTGGGCATCACAGGCTTTGCTCCAGAAACCAAAGCCTTGATTCATTAGGAAAAGATAAAAAAAAAAATAGGAGTAAATAGAATGGACTGGGCTGTTGACTATTATTATTCCTTGTGGGTATGTAAAAACAGTGAAGATTTAACTGCCTTACCCACCTTGTCCTATGTCTGCAAATGTCAAATTTTCTCTATATCTTTTAATTATTTCTAATTTCTGATTTCATCTCCTAGAAACTACAAATACTCCACAACTGATGTATATTAATTAAATGTACATGAGGTAGGGGCATTGGCAGGGACTATTACACTGGAGGAAGCCAGTGAATTGCTTAGAATATGAAGAATTAAATAGGACAGAGATTGGAACTTTAATCCAAAATACTATGGTTGGGGGTTGAGTCAAATGAAAGAGAACATTGTGGTTTTGACTATATAAAATGCTTTAAATAATTTTTATTTTAAATTCTTTTTTAAAAAATCCTTCTCCTAAATTTTACAGCTAGATAAACCACATAATTTAGGACTATTTTAATCCTAGGATGCTGACTAATGGGTAAGCAAGATTCCAGAGAACCTAGAATGGTTGGTGTTTCTGTGAAGATTCTGTTCTCTGGGATGAGGGGCAGAGTAGAGGTATGGATCACGGGAAGACCACATGAACCCCAACCTCTTCCCCTAAGGCTGTCATCCCAAGTTAGGAAGAAGGTATGATCTGAGAAGAGTGACTCAGTAGTCAGGCAACCCCCCCCAAATTTCAAAGAGACACAGGTTGAACAGTGGATAGAGTACCAGACATGAAATCAGGAAGACCTGAAGTCAAACCTTCAAAAAACTAACTGTTTTACCCTTGGCACATCACTTAATCTCTGTCTACCTCAGTTTCTTCATCTCGAAAATAATAATATTTACCTTCCTGGGTCATTGTGAAGATAAAATAAGATAATGTTTATAACAGTGCTTCACAATCCTTAAAGTACTATATAAATGCTAGCTATTGTTGTTATCATTATTATTCAAAAGTTTGGGGCTACTCCCCAACCTATACACAACTCCATCTGCTGGATAGCTAGCTAGTTAGAATGCTTAGTAAATATTTGTTAAATTTGAATTGACATTTGAGTATTAATCTTCCAGAAGTGTAGCAGAGAGCTCCAGAAAAGCCTGCATGGCTGCCCCTCTGATCCCATTCTTGCTCTGGACTAGGAAAGGTTCAATATCATTGACCAGGGTAGAGGTGGGACAGAGTTTTTCCTACCAACTGTTTGGTTGCTGTACCATATTCCTCCTCCCTTGGAGAAAAGGGCTAAAGGGAGTGCTATGCTATCTTGGGATAGCAAGTATGCTGCTATATATTCTTTCATATATAGTCCCTTCTGATTGTGCTGTTGTAGTAACCTGTTTATGTTTCCCTTGGCTCCTGTGTATGTATTTCAAAGTTTCAACTTAGTTCTTGTTTTTTCATTAGAAATCCCCAGTAGTTCTCTATTTCATTTAAGATTCATTCTCCCACCACCTCCATAAAATTATACTCAGTATTGCCGGGTATGTTATTCCTGGTTGTGATCCTATATATTTTGCTTTTTGAAATACTATATTCCATGTTTTCCATTCTTTTATAATAATAGCTGTTAAATCTTGTGTGATCTTATCTGTATCTCCTTAACACTTAAACTTCTTTTTCATGACTACTTGTAGCACTCTCTTTTGACCTGGAAACTATAGATTTTGACTATGAGATTTTTGGAAGTTTTCATTCTGGGGTTTCTTTTAGGAGGTGATAAGTGGATTCTTTGTATTTTAATTTTGCCCTCTTAGCCTAATATATATGGGCAGGTTTTTTTTAATGATTTCTTGAAATATGATATCTAAGTTCTTTTTTGGTCATGGTTTTCAAGTAGTACAATGATTCTTAAATTATTTTTCTTTGATGAGTGTCCCAGGTCAATATTTCTAATATGAGAGATTTTGTATTTCATTCTATTTTTCAATCTTTTTTACTTTGTTTTAATATTTCTTATTATCTCATGCAGTCACTGAGCTCTGTTGGGTCATTTTAATTTTTAGGGACTGAAATACTCAGATAAGGTTTTGTATTTCTTATGCTAAGTTAATTCTCTTTCCAAGTCTTTTCTCCAAAAATCTAATTTCTTTCTTCATTTTCTCTCATCTTTTTTCTTTCCATTTTCTTCCTTTAGCACTCTCATTTAACTTATAGTATAATTTTTAAATTCTTCCTCTTAAGCCCTCCTCCATTTCTCCTAGGAATTCTAATCATTTTATGGCCAAGCTATGTTTCATCTTTGAGGATCTGTTTGCAGGTGTCTTGGAATTATTCTTCTCTTCTGGGTTTGTGTCTTGGGCATGCCCTATTCCATAATAATTATCATTTTACCATTCTTCCATCTTTACTTTCCAAGTTGGGACTTTTGTGTAAGGGGCAGGATTTACCTACTTCTGGTGGAATTCATTGTCTTATATGGTCCTGGCCTGTCTTTTTTGGGGTCCTGCCCATTTAGGGTATTGCCTTTGTATTGTGTATATATATATATATATATATATAATATTTGTGTATACAAATATATACATATATAAATATAATATATAATAAATATAATATATGTGTATATATGCTCATATGTGTACATATTTGTATATACATATATACCTGTATATGTACACACATTTTATATGTAGTAACATTCCCTAGGTACCACATGCATCATTCTCCAGAGATCACAAGAGTGGCTCATGCCAGAAAGCTGCAAACTTTCAGGAGACTTTCTGAGGTCTGAACAAAGGGACAATCTGATTTTTGCCCTCATAGGCTTTTGGGACTGAAGACCCTGGTTTGAGCCTAGGCAATAGTTATAAAATTTCCCCAGGTGGAATTCCAGTAGACAGTCACTATCTCAATTCCTATCAACTAGCGGGAAGGCTCTGCAGTTTCTACAACTCTACAGCATTAACAGATTACCCCTATTCTGAGCTAAGAAGTTGTATCTGAGATCCTTTTCTCAGGTGAGAGCAATAGAGCTGCTGACCTAACCCTATTCCAAGGCTATGAGTCAGCAGGTCCTACTTTGGGGTTACCACAATCTCATCAAAGCCTAGTTTCGAACCCAGGAGTTGAGTACATAATCCCAGCCCACCCCTGTTCCATAGGGCCTATTTTGGGCACTTGCCTATAGAATGAATTTGTGATCTTGGGCTGTAAAAACTTTTTTTCCTTAGACTTCCCCATTACTACTTAGTCTGTTGCTCTTCTTAGATGTTTTAAGAAGTAGTTGTAGGAGGAACTTGGTTGTATTGCTACCTCCTACTCAATAATGTTAGCTGGTTTCAATGTTTGCCATTCTTTTTCTTTTGCTAATTGCCACATCTACTTGGCATAGCACAAAGTTGTTCAAATCAATTGTCATTCTTTTTGACAATCTTGAATTTCCTCTATGGAAAGGACCATAATACTTGGATCGAGGTGAGTAAATTCCTTTCAGTTTCCATTATGCCCCTGGCAACTAGCATCTGGGGTCATTTAAATTATTTTAGACCTTCAACTGGTAACACTGGAAGGGAGTCCAAAGAACATGCCCCATAGCTGTAGGATCATAGATTTAGAATTGGAAGAGACCTTTGGTTACAAGCTCTTAATTTTACAGATGAAGAAACTGAGATCCATAGAACATCCTGACATGACTTGTCAGGGTCACAAAGCTAGTAAGCTGGGGCAGCTACAGCTACATCTAGATCACTGCCCTTTGTATTTGCTTTTTTGAAAAACTAGATAGTTTTTGTTCTAGAAAAAAAATGACTTCTTTTCTAAAAGGAAACTTGTTCTTTTAGTAGGTACTTAATAAATTTTTGCTAGATTGAATTTGGTTGAACTGAACTTTTTTACTTTTATTTCTACAAAGATTTTTTTTTTTTTTTGCTTTTTGGAGGGCACTTGGGGTTAAGTAACTTGCCCAAGGCTACATGGCTAGTTTTTGTGTTAAGTGTCTGAGGCTGGATTTGAACTCAGGTACACCTGACTCCAGGGCCAGTGCCCTATTCACTGCACCATCTAGCCACCCCCAAAGAAGATTTTTTGATTCAAGATAATTCGACATTTAGCAAGCAACACCCTTAAGATATGTCATGCTAGGTCCTTTTCCTACGGGTGAAGGAGGATATTCTGTCTGTGGAAGAGCTCTTTTTTTCTCATTATAAGCTGGAACTTAATAAACCATTCCCCTGAGAAAGAAGGGAGCATGAGTAGTATACAGCAAGTTCAGACCAATGAAGTAGTTGGAACTAGTATAGCGAAAACAAGGTGTCCAATGTCTATAGACCCTCAATTATTTCCTATGGAAAAAAGTGCTATTATATTTTTGTACATAGGAGTCCTTTCCTTCTGTCTTTGGCCTCTTTGGGATATATGCCTTATAAGTGGTATTACTGGGTCAAAGGGTATGCACAGTTTAATGACACTTGGGGTATAGTTCCAAATTGCTTTCCAGTATTCAAAGGTCTTTTATTTCACCCATACTTGGTCTCCAACCAAAAGTGTGTTTGCATACAAAAGGTCAAGGTGAGACTAAAGTTATTTGTATAAACTGGCAGAAAAAAGAGGAGTGTAAGATAAAATCTAGGAGTGTTAGCTACTGCTCTTCATCTCTTATGGAGAACTGAATAAGAGGAAATGGTGCCTGTGGCACAGCATAAAGATGTAGCTTAGACCTACAGAAGAACTTCCTGCCATTGATAATTGTTAGACCTTGGACTGGAATACACAAGGGAGTCTGTGGAAATCTTCTCTGGAACATTGCAAAAAGGGGAAGGGATAGGATTAGATTCTCATCTAAGTGTAGCTAGTTTAACAGAGAGGAGTGAGCAAGAAGACCTCTCATGGGCCTTTCTAATACTGTTACTTTTAAATAACCAAAATAAGACAGAAAACATGGGGGAAATTTGCCTTCTGAAATGGTTGTACCAAATCACAGTTCTACTAAGAGTGGATTAGTGTGTCTGTTCTCCCACAGCCCCTCTAACAATCTCCATTTTCTAACCGTTGTTTTTTAATTGATGGGAGTATGGTAGAGTTATTTTAATTTAAAGTTCCCTTATTACCAATGATTTGAAGCTTTTTAAAAAAATATGGATGTTGATAACTTGCATTTATTCATTTGAAACTTGCCTGTTTCTATTTTGACCATTTCCCTACTGGTAAATAGCTCTTGTTCTCACATATTTTTATCAGTTCCCTACATAGCTAAGCTATCAGAGACTTTTGCTACAAAGATTTTTCCCAGTTTGATTCTTTTTCTTCTGATTCCAACCACATTAATTTTGTTTGTGCAAAAGCTTTTCAATTTTATATAATCAAAATTGTCCATTTTTTTCCTATGGTTACCTCTAGTCTTTGTTTAGTTAAAAATTATCCCTGCAACCATAGTTGTGAAAAATATCTTCTCCCTCTTCTCCCCCAGTTTTTTATGGTATGATATTTAATACATAGATCACGTATACATTGAGAACTTATTGTGATGTATGGTAAGCCAATGATCTAACATTTAATTTCTGACAGCTTCCCAGTTTTCCAACAGTTTTTGTCAAATAGTTGCATGAAGTAGACTCTTAGTAAATGCTTGTTGAATTGATTTGCTTTAAATCCCCACACTTAGACTAAAGGGTAGATTGAGGCAGGGCTGACCTTTAAGGGTTTGGGGCGGGGGGGGGCAGGGGGGAGGGATTGTCTATATAAACAATTTGATTAGAAAATTAGTGAGTACATGTGAGGTATGCTCATTTATTAGTGAAGACTTAGAATACTTTATCTCACAATATTCATCTTTTTATAAGATGTATTGGGATTTAAAACACTAAACTGTACAGAGACAAAATCATTGCCTAAATTTCGATTTCTATTGTAGTTCAGTAGATCTCTTGCTTTACAATTTCATGCAACTTGTTGTTTAAAGAGTGAATCCAACCCTTCCCCCCATCCTCCCAGCTATTTAAAACAGTATTGGTCAGATACTCCAAGAAAAGTTTACACCCTTGACAACTTCTGTCCCTAAACACGTCACAAATATCTACGTGCCACGAGTAGCTTTATTTACACAGTTTTTTCATTACTATTTGACAACTGATTTTTGTTATACACTCCCCAGTAAAACACATTCCAAGAAAAACTGAAAATGTTGCCCTTTTTGTATGTATCAAAGAATAAAACACAGTGAATAAAAACTTTATTGTACACAAGAACTCTGTTTTGCTGCATTTCAAATGAAAAAAAAAAGGCTTTTCATAGAAGGCCCTGATAATGATACTCATTTTTATGAAATGGATAACTTTAAAGATTTTTTTGTTGTACATTATACTTAAGTTTACATTGTTATTTTAAAATATTATTTGTTAAGATATTTTAAAAATATTATTTGTTCTGTTATCAGTAGAAATAGATTAGAGGATAAAATGCTGACATTATCTTTACATTTCATAGTGCCGTGCTTTTTGAAATCTTAGCTATCATGCTATATTTCTTGAAATTAAGATAATAATCACTTCATATTAAATGCACAAAATTCAAAGGAATGATAATTTAAGAAAATTAAATCAAGTAGAACTTAGGTTTTAATTGCTGATACAAACTTGTAACAATATATTGATATTAAAAATTTTATTACATCTTGTTCTTGTTTGCACTATTGTTTATGACAGTTTAAACACACACACAAACATGAAAAGTGCAAAATTAAAATAGTCTTCTTGTTGTTCAGTTGTTTCAAATCATGTCTGACTCTCCCTGACCCCATTTGGGGTTTTCTTGGCAGAGATACTAGAGTGGTTTCACATTTCCTTCTCTGGTTCATTTTACAGATGAGGAAACTGAGGCAAATGGGGTTAAGTGATTTGTCCAGAGTCAGAGAGCCAGTAAGTATTTCAGGCCAAATTTGAACTCAGGAAGATGAATCTTTCTGACTCCAGGCCCTGTACAAACTCTCCAGTCTCTAACAAAATGTTACCTCTGTAACAAAAGCACCATCCTCCCCAAGATGATAAACTAACTCAAATGCATGTTTTGTCAATCTGTTCTTTCTTTAAATAGAAGAATTTTTAAATTTAAGCTTATTACAATAATAATCATAATATTAATGATTATGATGTATTTTTAAAGCAAATTTGAACAACAGTAGTTTATTTATTGAATTACTAAGAATTTAGGTAGAGCATTTAGAATTTTGAAGGAGCCCATGTAGGACATAGAACTTCTAAGGAGCAAATACAGGTAAGGGCTCAGAACATATGGTACCAATATCAATATTTAATATTTTAAAATATTTAACATTCCCCAACTGCAATGTGATATATGACATCCCATGTCCTTTCTCAGTGTCTTTGCATAGACTGGACTCCATGCCTGGAATTCTTCCCTCTTTACCTCCACCTTTCAAACCCTTAGTGCCCTTCAAGTCTCAAGTCCAATGTTAATACCTTCAAGAGGCCTTTCTGAGCTCCCCATTTGTTAGCTCCACTCCAAATCACCATCTACTTACCCTGTCCGTAACCTGTATTTATTTCTCTGTGATCTTCTTGCCTCACCCTAGTAAAATATAATCTACTCCTTGAGGACAGGGATTATTCATTTTTGTATTAGTATGTCCAGCTCCTACCACCATATCTGACACATAGAAAGACTTTTACTGCATGCCTAGGCAATGAAGTTAGGAAGATAAAGTTACAATCCCTGCCCTCATGGAGTTTACAAGTTATGACATAACAGGTGGGCTAGAGCAATCTCCAATGACTTCGAGAGCTGATTACTAAATTTTCAGTGTGAAATTCGGATCTGGCCTCAGATACTTAACGCACACACAAACAGAAACCTAGCCGTGTGACCTTGGGCAAGTTACTTAACCCCAATTGCCCTCCAAAAAGCAATAAATAAATAAATTTTCAGTGTGAGCATTCCTCAGAAATTGGCAAACTGATCAAGGTTTCTTCTATTGGTTTATTTATTGTTCTCAGAAGGAACTATACAGTGGGTACCCAAACCAGATTAAAATGTAATTGGAAAATGTTTAACAAAATAAATAAAAATACGATACAACATAAATGATGTTAACTTATGGTTTTCTAAGTCAATATGTGGCCCAAAGGGATCCATTTCTATTTGAGTTTGAAATCACAGGTCTAGAAAGTGATGGAGAAAATGTCAATACTGAAGATTAAACTTGGTTGTTAAACATTTACCAGCACACCCCTGCAAGTACACAGATAAATATAATGTGGGGTGGGTTATGAAAAGTGCAAGGTTGAAATACAAAGAAGGAAAATTTAGGTGGGAAAGAACTTACAGCTCTGAGGATCAGAGAAGAGGTGCCTCCTAAGCTATACTGTTGGGGGAATAGGAGGTTTTTACAGAATTGAGATGAAGAGGGAGTGAGTGCATTCCAGACCTGAAGGATAGACTACACAAGTGCACAGAGACAAGGGATGGCACTTAGAGTTTTGAGCATAACTCCCAATCCAGTCTGGCTAGAACATAATAATTGCATAAAACTAGTTATGCAAAAAAAAGTAGCAATACACAATTTCAAATAAAGTATGGAATGAAATAGCACCACCAAAGAAACTATATAAAAAGTTGCAAAAATTATGAGGCAGTTGTGGCATAGTAAATAGAGGACTGGCTTGGCTTCCACCCAGGGTAAGTCCTTGGGAACGTCAGAATTTGGCTCAGATCTCTCAAGGGTTCTGTTCACCTTCAAGCTCTGAAGTTAACAAAACATTCCGATTTATTAAAGGCGGTAAGAACACAGAAAGGGGCAATAAGAAATAGTCCCCTTCTGGCAAACTTATCTCCTTCCTGAAGTTGTGAGGTCCCCATAAATTCATAGACTGTGTAGTGAATAGAATTGAGTGACTCCATGAGGGAGGAGTGAGTTCTCTCATGTCTACACCATCCCCTTTCTCCACTGCTCTGCAGTCCTAATAGTTCTTGGCTGAGCTGTCTGACTGCAGTCTCTCTCACAACAGCATGGCCACTTTCAGTGCTCCTGACCCCCTAGAAGCTTCTTCCCTACCTGGTAACAAAGGCACTTTCCTTAGGCTGACAAGGTGCCATGGATCCTTAGTGAACTTTGGCACTAGTCTGACTCCCTCAGGCTCTTGTGCTTGCCCTCACTAGGCCTGTTTGTGTCTTACATTGACAATCCTTCCACTTCAAATAGCCTGGGGTATTTTGAGACATATTAGGCTGGTTAGTGAAATTTGCTAGAAGCAATTTCCATTAAACTTGGATATGGACCTAGTTCAAAGCCAACCTTAGATGTCCACTAGTTGTATGACCTTGAGGAACTCACTCTCAACCTCATCTGTAAAACAGGACAAATAGCAGCATCTACAGCACATGGTTTTTGTGAAGATCAAAGGGCATAATGTTCTTCAGGTATTTTGCAAACCTCAAGTGTTCTATACACATCAGCTATTAACATTAATATTACTAAATATTCAGTCCCCAGCTCTGGTGAGTCCTTCAAATACTTGCCTCACCAGCTCAGACCCACTGTCCTTTGCTGGTTTATCTGAATTGTGATCACTTTCTGTACACATGCATGGGTGTATATGCCAGAAATAAGTACAAACTCAGCAGCTTGGATTTCAGACAATTTAGACTCTATCCAAAGAAGCCCAAGTAGCAAAAGGTAGAAATATTATTAATATGTGTTCTTTTTTCCTCCTTTCTGACTTTCCAGGGAAACTATAATAAATAATCATGATATCCAAGCCAAACAAATCCAAAAGAACCACCAGGAATTCCAAATGTGCAAATGGGCCAACGGTCTTTTGCAGAACGTGTCCATATGGGAGGGAGAAAACAACAGAAGTGGTTACAGGACTTTCCTATGAATGGGAGCTGCCAATATAGGCTCTGGAGAAGTCAACCGAGAAGCCAAATACCAGCATTTGTTTCCCAAACATTGATTAAAACAAATATTTTTTCAGTTGCCATAGCTTTTTGATCTATTTTTGCATGGAAAATGAATGCAGAAATAATGTGGTTTTCTCATGCCTGCCTGACATTCAGAATTCTGCCTTCTCTGCCTGGCACTAAGGGGAAATCAGAATAAGACCCTTTCTTGGTCTGAGATCTATGGGCAGATAAAGAACAGGTGGGAACCTGGAGCAACCCTGCCCCAAGGAGCACCCTCCAAGAGTAGTCAATATTTATAGTGCTATTTAAAGAGTAAAATGGAATGTTGGGTCCCCTCCTTAACTACCTAAGGACAACTGTCCCCTTTCCATTTGTCCTCCACACATGACCCAATACACTGGCCTGCTTTATGATTTGTTGCATTATTTTTTTAACTTTAACCTCACATACTTATTTTTTTTTAAACAAATGCTTTATTAACTTCTGTTTTACATCATTCATTTCCACCAGATTTTGAGTTACAATCATTTCCCCCCCATTATTCCCCTACCCAACCTCCCAGAATAGTAATCCCACAAGGTATCGCTTCCTCCAATCTGCTCTCTCCCATACCTTCTCCCATACCCCCATCGACTTTTCCATTAGAGGAAGGTGAGTCTTTGCATCCCAATACCTGCACATCTTATCTCCCTATTACAAGCAAAAGAGTATTAATAATAGTATTTATATATATTTGAAACATTTAATGTTACGACCTCAAATTTCAGATCCATTTCCTTCCTCCCTTGTCACCCATTCCTTCTTGGGAGAAACCTCACATACTTATACACTTAATGTATCTTTAAAATAACCTTCAAGTTCTGAAAACAGGTCAAATGAGCCACAAGTCCAACATGCCAGAGGTATCAGACATGACTCCCCAGTGAAGCCAAACCAGATTAAAATATAAAAGAGAAACATTTAACAAAAATAAATAAAAATACAATAGAATATAATGTTAATATATGATTTTCTATGTCAATATACAGTCCACAGGGATCCTTATGTCAGACCCCACTTCCATCTGAATTTGATATGACTGCCCTAAACAATGAAATGAATACAAGAGTCAGTTTAGCCCAGAAGAGAGAGAGGACTGGATTTGCAGACAAAGCATTTTGATTTAAATCTCAACTGGGCTTAAGTGTTCTATACACACCAGCTATTAACATTAAGCACGTCCCTTAACCTTTCTATAGTTCTAGTTCCTCAACTGTTAAATGAGAAGGTTGGACTGCGTAGCCTTTAACATCCTTTCTACCTCTAAGACTATGCTTTGGGTCTCAGTTTTTTCATCTTGAAAAATGAGAGTTAGTTAACAAGTATTTGTTGAATACTTGTTTATAGAACACACTAGAGGCAACTTTAAGACTTCAAAAAATCTCAAATTTTATCTTCTAATAATTAGGCCACAATCCATTTTACACCTTAGTAGGTGGTTTATGAGTTGCTGTGACCAAAAATATTTATCACCTGTTGGCTAACCCTCCAATTTTAATAGGCATCCTTGAATGTTGTTGTTTTTTGTCCTTTGTTCTAGAAGAGGACCAATGACATAATAAAGGTGATGTCTTGACTTGTCCATGAATTGCATTTAAATGAGGCAGAGCTGAACAAAGTATCAGCCTTATTCACTCCTCCAGAGTCATCAAAGTCCAGTGACAAAAGTCAAGATGACTGGTGATTATCCAGGATGCAGCCAACAACATACCTACTGCTGGCCCCTTATTGAAAGTTTGATAGAATTTGCCATGGTTTGTACTTCCCTAGCATAGCCTTTGAGATCCCAGAGTTACCAGCATGGTACAATAAGGCATTGAAAGACTTATTAAAAAAAAAGAAAGAAATTAACTAATGGAAGACACAAAAGAAAAAGATTGATAAGGAAATAAGAAGAAACCATAGAAAGATCTGAAAAGAGTCTCAGGTCATAATCCAAATCTTTCATTTTGCAGAAGAATAAACAAAGGACAAGGGATTAATTTCATTCAAGGCTACTCAGCTAATTATTAATAAAACTAAGAGTAGAATTCAGGTCCCTGAACTCTCAGGTCAGTGTGCTTTCCAAAATACCATGCTGTCTCTCAAAAGCATAATTAGGGGAAGGTAATCAAAGACTTTCCCCATGGTACTGAAATTTAACAAAAGTCAGTTTACTGACTTAACCATAGTAAAGGAAGGATATTCATCCAGGAAAATGCACTGATTCAAATGGGTATAGCTTTCCAGGCTTGTTCATGTTGGTGGTCTATAGTGTAAAGCTTCCAGGAAGGGCTTCTTCTAAGGTCAAAGCTGTTATGTATCCAGGTGACCAGGAAGCTACAACTATGACCCAAGCCTTAGTGCCTTGAACTAATCAAATCTCAATCAGTTAGTCAACAAGCATTTATTAACAGCATACTCACTATGTTGCAGGCTCTATGCTGAGGATATAAAGAAAAGCAAAAAACAATCCCACACTCAATGTAACACTCTAATGTAACATTTAAATAAATAAGTACATATACAATGTTGATGAAAGCAATCTGAAAGAAGGTAGTAGCTGCCAAGGGGGACCAGAAAGGCCCTCCTTTAGAAACTGGAATTTGAGCTGTCTTGAAGGTAGGCAGGGAATCTAAGAGACAGAGATGAGGAGATAGAGAATTCCTGGCAGAGGGGATAGCCAGACAAAGGCTTGAAGAGAGGAGGGGTAGTGTCATGTTCTAGGAACAGCATAGGCCAGTGAAACTGGATTAGAGTACATGGAGAGGAGCAAAGTCTAAGAAGGCTGAGAAGGTAGGAGGAAGTCAGTTATGAAGAGTTTTAAAAGAGGACTTTTAGGGGCGGCTAGGTGGCGAACTGAGTAGAGTGTCAGCCCTGGAGTCAGAAGGACCTGAGTTCGGATCCGGCCTCAGACACTTAACGCACACACAAACAAAAACCTAGCCGTGTGACCTTGGGCAAGTTACTTAACCCCAATTGCCCTCCAAAAAGCAAAAAAAAAAGAGGACTTTGATTCTGGAGGTAATAGGGAGTCATTAGAACTCATTGAGGAGGGGGTAAGTGGCATGGTCAGATCTATGCTTTAGAAAAGTCTCACTTTGGCAGTTTAATGGAGGACAGAGTGGAGTGGAGAGAGGCTCAAGGCAAGGAGATCACCTAGGAATCTACTGCAGTATTGCAGGTGAGAGGTGATAGTGTCGGAACTAGAGGGGAAAGAGGGGGACATAAGTGACAGGAGATATGAAGGTAGAAATGATAAGATTTGGCTATGGATTGGATATATGGGTAAAAGTGAGGAATTAAGGATGACAATGAGATTGGGAGTCTTGGGTGACTGGGAAGATAGTAGTGTTCTCAACAGTAACAGGGAAATTCAGAAAAGGAAGGAATCTGGGATAGATAATAAGCTTTGTTTGGGACAGATTGTGACTATATAAGTGGAATTAAGTTTGAGATGTCTAAAGGACATTCAGTTTGAGATCTTCTGAAAGCAGGCAGAGATACATGACCAGAGCTCAGTGAAAAGACAAGGGTTGGATATATAGATAAGGGAATCATTTGTGTAGAGATGATAATTGAACCTATATAAACTGATGAGATCACCAAGGTGGTATAGAGTGAAAAGAAAGGGATACTTTGTATTTACAAAATTGGTGGGCATGACATAGATGAAGATCCAGCAAAGGAGACTAAGAAGGGGCAGTTTGACAGATAAGAGAAGAACCAGGAGGCAGCAGTGGCATGAAAACTTAGAAAGGAGAGAGTATTCAAAAGAAGAAATGAGTAAGTGTCAAGCACTGCAAAGACATTAAACATTAGGACTGAGAAAAGACCAAGAGTTTTGGCAATGGAGATCATAGGTAACTACAGAGCGCAATTTCAGTTGAATAATGAGGTCGGAAGCAAAATTTCAGAGAGTTCTGAAGAGAGTGAAAGAAGTGGAAACATAGATTCTAAATAGCTTTCTCAAGGAGTTTAGTCACATAAGGATGGGAAAAATATAGGATGCTAGTTGGTAGAAATGGTAGGATCAATCGAGAGCATTCTTAAGATGGAGAGGTGTGGGCACATTTATAGGTATTATGGGTAGTCAGTAGATACGGAGAGACTGAAGATCTAAGAGAGAGTGGGGAGGATAGTGGGACAATTTGCTGGAAAGTAAATGATTTACCTTGGCAAGAAAAGCTACCTCTTAACTTGAAACCAAAGTGAAAGAAGAGGAATAGGGGAGAAAGATGTCTGAGTGATATGAGATGAGTGGGGGAAAAGGGTTACCCTCCATAAATAGTGTCAACTGGGGGAGAGGGAGGGAGAAGCATGAGTCAAGGATCTCAACTGAGAAGGTTAAGGGACAGGATGCCATAGGAGGTATGAGGTGAGATAAGAGGCTTTCAACAGCTACTTCAGAGAGTGCAGAGAAAATCAATTAATCAGGAATAGAATGTTTACCTTGCTGCTGTGAAGACCCATCATAGAACCTAAATTTTTAGTGGATTCAGTCAGCACAATTATTATTATTATTATTATTAGCAAAAATAATGATAATAGCTATATAGTCCTTTAAAGTTTGCAAAGTTTTACACATTTTCTCATTTAATCTTCACAGTAACCCAGTGAAGCAGGTGCTATTATCTCCATTTTACAGATAAGAAAACCGAGGCTAAGAAAGGCTAAGTGACTTCCTCAGAATTGCATGGCTAGTAATTATCTGGGGCAGGATTTGAATTCAGGTCTTTCTGAGTTCATGATTTCTTTCAGCTCCCTTTTAGAGCATATGGATAAGAACAAAGAAGGTAGTTGGTGGGAATAATCTAGGGTTGGGGCTTTGTATGACATTAGTGATGGCAAGACAAGGAGGCAAGGGAATTGATGGTGATGAGTAGTTTAAAGTGGTTTACCAAGAAATTAAGATAGAAAAGGAAGAAAAAATGGCCTATAAAAGAATTGAAGAATAGAGTGATTAGAGGTCATGGTAAAGATGAATTACAGGGTCAGGGGTCAAAAAACAGAGGGAAAGATGGAATGATAAAATGTGATCAGATAAAGAAATTTCAGAGTTCACAGACACAGATATGAAATACTGTAGGTGATGACAAGATTAAGGATATAATAATCTTGAGGTATACCTGAGGTAGAATGGAAGAGTGGATAGAGTGAGAAACTGGGAAATTAGGGAATTTAAGGAGTGGTTTCATCATGTATATTAAAGTCCCCTAAGATAAGAGAAGGAGATGGGGAGGAAAGAAAGACTATGATTTGGGCACTGAGGAAGAAAGGAGAATGTCCTAGAAGTAGTAGGGATCTATAAATAACAGTCACAAGGATCTAGATTAAGCAATAAATTTGGAGAACAGGACCCTCAAAGGAGGGGAAGTTACTTTTGCAGATGGTTGAGAGTAGGTCTAAAAAGTGACAATGTGGAGAGAGGAGTATTCTGACTCCTCCACTGCAATCATTAAAGGGGTCTGAGGGTATGAATGAAAACATAGACAGTACTGGAAAAGGATGCGGGAAATGGTATCATTTGGAGGGAGCCAGGCTTCAGTGAGACCAGAAAAATGAAAGAGTGATAAAGAGGTTTACAATGAGATATGTTAGTTATGGAGGAGGCATTTCAGAGAGCACAGTGGAAGGGGTAAACAGATCTGGAGTTGGACATTGAGAAGGAGAGGAGAGAGAAAATTACAAGTTGAGAATTTGGAATCAGATTATCCAGTATCAGCCAGGGAGTTCAGAGTCACTGGGAGAGGGTGTGTATAAGAGAAGAATGCTGCCATTAAGCAGATAGGATCAGTAGTTGGAGAGAAGTCTAATGAATGAGGCACTAGATTAGACTGTTCAAGGCCAGTCCTTGAGGTTCAGTCCCCTGACAGATGAAGATATTACTTCTTAGACCCAAAGAGTCCCACAGGAAGTATAAGCAGAAGTTTTAAGAGCTTTTCAGGAGGCTGAGATGTCTTGCTTGTCCCTGGAAGCAGGAGATAGAAGCCAGTCAGGAGATGGTGCTGGGGAGGGGTCCTCTGAGGTGGAAGGCAGGAAGTAACACCCCATGCAAGCACAGGAGGCCCAGAAAAGCAGAAGGGGTGCCAGGAGTTTGCTCCCTTCCTTCCCATTCCCACACACAAGTGGAGCCTAGCACTGGAGGAAGCTTTTACTCAGGACACAAAGGAAAGAAATCAGCAGGGAGCAAAGGCAATTTCAATACTGTCAAGGAAAAACCAGCCCAACTTCTTGTGAGGAGGGAAATCCACTTAGAATATTGCTCCAGTGACACACCACCAGCTGTGAATCCCAAGGTAATGCTCCAGACCTCAACTCTGCATTCTTCCCCCACCAATCCTGTGGTAGCCTCCCATACAGGCTGGCATCCCAGGATTGCTGCCTATTAGGGGGGTGGAGACCCCTGTCTTTCTTCTCTACCAGCAGTATGAGATTACAATGGAGATGGGTCAAAGGACCTGGGCTCAAACCCCAGATCTGCTATATGATCTTGGTCAAGTCAATTAACCTTTATGGGCTTTGGTTTCCTCCTCTGTAAAATAAGGGTGTTGGAATAGATGACCTTTGAGGTCCTTCTAGCCCTAGAGCTAGGATCATATGATACAATTGAATTTGGCTTTACAAGTTCATTTGATGTGTTTAACGTGATTGTACATTTATATCATATCAGATTGTTTGCTGTCTTGGGAGGGGGGAGGGGAGGGAGAAAAATTTGGAACTCAAAGTCAGAAAATGAATGTTGAAAATTATCTTTACACGTAATTGGAAAAAAGAAAATACTAAAAATAAGAGTTCATTTGAAGGCATGTTTTGGAAGTTTGTTCTTAATTGCTAATTAAGGTTCTAGAGGCTTCAACATCATGCTTCTTTTTTCCATATCCTTCAGACCTACCATTTTCCACAGGGAAAACAGATGCAAGTTAGGGAAGACCACTCAGAATCACCTAAGTATTTGAGACCAAGTCAGAACTTTAAACTGGGAGCATGCAGCATCTTAAGTCCTTTACAGAGTCAAAGAGAAGACTAGTTCTCTATTCTTAGCAGAAAAAAGTCCCTTTGGTTGTTTTTTTCTAGCAGTCTTCATGGATTGTGCTGAGCCACCTTATTTTCTCTCTCCATTTGCTTTATGATAAATGTCACATATTTGTAAGATGTTTGAACGAGATTAAAAGTTTCTAATAGCCCCAACATCTCCCCCCAGCCTCTTCTCTCCTTGATTCCTCCCCAGTCCCCCTTCTTCTCCTCCCTCCCCCCCCACTTCACCCTTCTCCTCTTCCCCCTCCTCCCCTGCCTCCTCTTCCTTCTCTCTCTCTAGTACCACCGCCTCTAGGAAGGCCTTTGGCCTCCTACCAAACAGAAAGAAAAAACACCCAGGAACTAGAACGAGAAGGCCTCCTGGGAGAGGAAGAAGAAATCTGAAAGGTCATCAGAGAAGGTATTTAGACCAGAAAGATCCTTAAGACCTTTATTTTACATATGTGGACACTGAGGCAAGAACTACAAGTCCAGAGAGAATAAAATGACCTGCCAAGGATCACACTAGCAAGCTGGGGGCAGAAGCACATTTTCAGGAGGCTCCCAGTTCAAGCTCTTTCCACACTGCGACCAGCACAGAAAGCTTTGCGCTTTTCATAAAAGGAAACACCAGAATACAAAAGACCACTGAATTATGAGGACAGGGTGAATGCTGTACAATCAAACTGATGGGACCAACTTTCATGGAGGAGGTAGGATTCAGGCAGGGTCTTTCAGAATGGATACAATGTCAGTTAGCCAGAAAATTAGTCCAGACCTGGGGAATTGGGAAAGGCAGTAGGGCTAGTAGCAGAGTTTGGATACGAGGGGCTCTGAGGTTCCTCTCAGCTTTGAGATGTCAGAACTCTAGAATCTGAGTGTTATAGAGTATTACGGTCCCATAATGAAATGTGAATAATTGAAAGAAATAAGAGAAGACCCATGTGGGAGGACTTGGAGTGGACAAATCATAATCAAAAGAATAATGTGTGCATTCACCCAACTATAAATGACAGTCACTTCAAAACTCAGATCAATCACTGGACATTATTGTTGTTCAGTTGTTTTCATAGTTATCTCTAGCTCTTTGTGAAACCATGTAGAGTTTTCTTGGTGGAGAAACTGAAGTGGTTTGCCATTTCCTTCTCCAGCTCATTTTTACAGATGAAGAAACTGAGGTGCATGGGGTTAAGTGACTTGCCTAGGGTCACACAGCTAATAGACTGAGGTCAATTTTGAACTCAAGCTCTATAAATTATAACCACTTCAAAACTTAGATCAAGAACTCAGGAAAATATTGAAACTAATCATACAGACACACACACACACACAGATACACACACTTTATTTTAACAAACAGATATTTAAAGTCTACTAAAGTTTAAAGTTAATTTTTGTTCATTGAAAACAAGTTTAAATAAAATTTAAAATAAATAAATTATAAAAAAAGTTTCTAATAGTGCAACCAAATGTAGCTAGCTAATTAAACCATAGATAAATTGAATCTGTGACCTTGGCCTTATTAGCAACACACACACACACACACACACACACACACATCATATATAAAGTTAATTGTTAACATGTCCTAATGCTTCACCACTCTTCTAACTAAGAAGGCATTTTTTTAAACTTAACCAAAATGCCTCTTGTTGAAATTTAATCTGGTCTCCTTTTGACCTGTTTTCAATAAACCAAGAGAATAATTGCTCATTCTCCTGTATCTCAGGTAACCCTAGGGATAGGGACTAGATTTGTGATTTCATTGGTAAAAGGAACTCACAGATAAGGAAACTTCTACCAATTCAGTTCAGCATCTTCTTTGCACTTTCCAGTTCCTTGAGGGTATGGAAATTTGATCTTTGCATCCATAGCATCCAGCACAGTACTAAAAAAAAAAAAAGAAATAGAAATTCAGTAAGACACAAATCCAAGAAAGGAGCCAGCAAACAAAATAAGATATACAAAAATGAGCAAACTATGGATAACACACAAGGTAACCTAGAAATCATAATGTAAGGAAGCAAAAGTTATATCAGAATTACCATTGAGATTAGTGGAATGAGACCCCGTTCAGAAGGAATGTTCTACTTTATTCAAAAAGCACAGGATAGGTAAAAGGGAGGTTGGTGTGCAACAGCATTGTAGTTAGAGTGCTCATTTGAGGAAATCCAAGAGCTAATGGAGAAAGTATGATCAAGAGGATTTAGGTGAAGATCATTAGAAGCAGGAACAGATGATATTGTGAGTATATTCCAAAGGCCACCTGTACAGAAAGTGGAAATAGATGAGGAATTTAAGAAATGGACCACAAGCCTCAAAGGGAGATGTTATACAGTGGAGCAGTAAATAGGGTATTAAACTTAGAGTCTGGAAGACTCCTAGTTCAAATCCTGCTCAGACACTCACTATCTGTGTGATTATTAAACAAGTCTTTTAAGCTCTTTCAGCCTTGGTTTTCTCATCTACAGTAACACTGACCTCACAGAGTTGTTATAAAGACCAGAGGAGATCACCACTTTTTGAACTTTAAGGAGTTGTGTAAATACTAGCTAGTATTAGTGTTAGTAAGGTGGAACTTTCATCTGGATATCAGCTGGAGCTTTCCCTTACCAAATGAAAAGCAGCTAATAATTTATTCACTTGACAATGTTAATTTAATTGTCTAAAGGTGGAACTTCTCTTCTGGATCTAGTTCACGCTAACAAGAAGGAATTGGTTGCCTGTATGAAAATGAAAATGAAAAAACTCATGAGAAAATGATTACTTAATAGAGAAGAGGAAAGCTAGGTGTTGTCTGATATGTATCCTTGACATTAGGAGAGCGGATTTCAAAAGTCCTTATGAAAAGATGATGTAAAATTCTACAAAGAAAATCAGCCCAGGAGGTATGGAAAGCTTTCAAGAATGAAATTCTGAAGACAAACAGAGGAGAAAAAGAAAAGGAAGTCATTTAAAGAGACTGGTGTAAATGTGTAAGGAGCTCAATCAAGTAGCTTTTAAAAATAAACAGAAGATAGAAGGGAGGTCAAGTAACAAATACAGAAATGTGGCATCATCTTATAAGCACCAGGTTGATAAAGCTCTAAATAAAATCAGCCTAGTAAGGAAATTGTTCAATTGTTTCAGTCATGTCTGACTCTTCCTGACTGTATTTGATGTTTTGATGTTTTCTTGGTAAAGATACTGGAATGGTTTGACATTTCCTTCTCCAGATCATTTTATGGATGAGGAAACTGAGGGAAACAGAGTTAAGTGACTTGCCTAGGGTCACACAGCTAGGAGGTGTCTGAGGCCAGATTTGAACTCAGGAAGATGAATCTTCCTAACTCCAGGCCTGGCACTCTATCCACTCAATCACCTAGCTGCCCTATAGTAAGGAAAATTAAGAACAAAAAGGTATTTGGGGTGTAGTTTTTCTTTTTAGCTAAATAGAAGAAAAGAGGATGAACAAAGAAGAAAAAAGAATCATAGAATCTCATAATTTCCAAGTTGGAAGAGACCTTATTGTCCTTCTAGTCCAACCCAGATGCAAAAAAGAATTCCTTATACAATATGTCTAACAAGTGGTCGGTCATCCAACCCTTGCTCAAATATGTCTGCTGAGGGGAAGAATACCCAAGGCCACTCATTCCATTCTAGGGTCGCTCTAATTGTTAAGAAATTTTCCTTATTTCAAACCAGATTTGGGGAGAAAGTATGGCCAGTACAATATCTTTCATGGCTTAGAGACATACTCCCGACTCTGATGTGGGTGACAGTTAACCTCCTACCTCTCAGAGTTACTCCTAATTCCCTGCAGGGTTTTTAAAGACAAATACTATACAAATCAAGAACAGAAGCATAATCCAGGGCTCAAAATTATTCGCATACACTTGTCCACTTGTCTTTATTGGTGGAGACGGATTACTCAAAGCTCCATGCCTTTGTGAGAGGTGGAGTTGAACAGAATTTGGGAGAAGGGAGATCCTGGTCCTCTGACTTCTAGCTTCAAAAAGGAAGGCATGTTTCTCTCCAGGTCCTTAAATGGAGAGAAAGGTGCTAAAAAAACCTGACATGTATAGGAGTGGGCACCTCACTCATGTCCTTGCTCTTGGCTTGCTATAGTAGAAACTTGAGGGAGTTTTGCCTAAGGGTATAAGATATGGGATTCTCTCTCTTTGCTGAGCTATCTCTCTCACTTGAAGACCTCATTTACTCTAGTATTGCCTGTCATATCTCATCTGTATAACTTCTCTGATTTCTCTTTGCTATCAGATTGGGTAAATGGGCTTATTTGCTTTTCACTATGTGTGTTCTTTGTGAAACTGGCCCTTGGTAGGCAAGGGTTCAAGCCTTGGATATTTGGCCTGGAGTACTTCTTCCCCAATATAAGAGAGCAATCAGGAGTTCAGTTTGAGTCAAGAAATTATTTCCTCTATGCTAACAATATTTAGTGAGGCAGAGAAATATAATTCTAGCCTAGTACCACCTAAGGAGAACTCTGGCCCCACCTCCTGCTCTCTGAAAGGCAGGAATCAAAGCCTTCCTTGAAGAAGAGTGTCTCTAGAGATATCTATTCATGCTTTCTTGTGAGTCACATCTGGACACATCCATGGAAAAATAACTATTAATAAGTGGATGTTATTCTTTGTGTGGGGATTAGGGATCACAATATCAGGGTGGAGAGAGAAAGGATTTCACTGTCCATTATAATTCTACACCAGTGTTTCCTGTACATAATTATCAAATCCTTCAAAACCTGGAATCAATCTCATCTAGTTTTTCCCTCACTAGAAAATATTCCTGTGGCAGCCTCAAAATCCCTGAATCCAGTTCCCTAGTAGTGAGGTTGATGCTTGTCTTTCACTCTTTGGATTTGGATCCCCTTGGGCTACTGGTAGTAATGTTTCTGTTTCTGAGTGGCTGATTGAGATGGTTGGCTAAATAGTATAATTAGTATTTACCATTTGTTGTGCACCATTTGGGCACTTGGGGCTTTATGCACCAAAATTAGATGTAATCTCCAGTCTCTGGGCTCATAATTTAACTTTGATGGATCAGTGAGATGCCTAAATACAGGGCAAGCAAGAGAACAGCTTCAGGTTCTGAGGATACAATACCCAGCAGGAAAACATATGTCTAATAGGTACTATGTAATGCTAGTTGGAACTAATATTGTGGATTTATATTCTATCTCTGGTACTGAGACTCTCTGAATTTCCCTGCCCCCTTCCCCCGAAATTCAGTTATATGGAATCTACTTCTCTGTCACAGGTGGTAGATAACATAAATTCCAGATTCCTGACAACTCCTAGTTAAACACAGATTTAACCATCTCACTCTCTACCTAAAAATGTTAATGACTTCTAGGATAAAATATAAAACCCTCAGCCTAGCATTTAAATATATGTTCCCACTTACCTTTCCAGTCTTATTATTCCCTTTTGTATACACCTGCTGATATACCTGGTCAAAATAGCCAGCCAGCTGTTCTCCACACCTGATGTTACATCTCCCACTCCCAAGTTTCTGCACAGATGTCAGGAACATCGTCCTTCACCACCACTTCTTAGGATCCATGTTTCCCCTCAAATCATAAGTCTGGCAATGCCTCCGACAAGAGCCCATTTTTTGATTCTCTTAGGTCTCTCCCTTCCTCTGCAAATTATTTCGCGATATTTTATACATGTTTTGTATTTGTTTTATCTGTGTACTGAACTCCTGCTTGAAGTAGAATCTAAGCTCCTTGAGGGTAAGGACAGCTGGATTTTTGACAAAGATATAGTGTTTTAAATATAGTGAGCATTTCACAAATATTTGTTGAATTTAATTGAATTGTATTTGTTCTCTGTCTTCCAAAGGTGTTTACATAGAGAGACCTTTGGATCATTCAAAAACTTGAACATCAAAAGTCAAGACACCTTGATTCATTGCAACATTGAGAACCTCATCCCCTGCCATTCAGAATGGCTTTAGGGACATGTTTATGATGGGATAGATGTCACTGACCAGTAAAGGGAGCATTAGCTTTATAATCAGTGTTCTTTTAGAAATAAAAATGGCATTGAATGGGGACTGAGGATTTAGAGGTGAGATCATAGAGTACAATAAATTAGGCATTTGGCAAAAAATACTTTTAAAAAGAAAATTTTATGTTGTGTGATAAGGGCTATCCCCTCACATGTAGCATGTGGGTGTTATTGTGTGGCTTGAAGGGAGGCAGAGTAGACATATCTAGCCTCTTCTTCCCTGTCCCTCCTCCATTTTTTCCCAAAGGAGGCTTTATTTTCTGCCAGTAGGGGAAACAGGAAGCTTGGGCCAGAAGTCTGGACACTCTGCTCTCCTCAGAGAGATGGGGTACCAGGATAGAAGTATATCTGTCTTCTCCTTTAAATATTATTAGTTTAGGAGATATGGTTTTTAGGTTCAACTAACTTCTAATCACCACTCCATTAATTGGTTGGAGCAAGACCCCCAAACTCCATATTTGAGGCTTGCCTCCCAACCAAAAGCCAGTTCCACAATGAACATACACAGGAAGTAGTAAAGAAACTCATGTATCCAAATCATATCAAAACAGAAATCAAAGAAAGTATACATAAGATATCTTGTACCAGACAACATGGAGTGAAGAAAGTCTCCCATTAGGAGGAAGGTAACAGCTCAAGAGAGCATCCTCAATCTCACCAAGGGAAAGTTCTGTAAAATATGCAAAGTAGTAAGCTGGAGATGGGGATCTGATGGAGACTGCCAGCTCCTCTAATGTCAGCTTCTTCCCAGTCTTTTCTATCAGCAAGCTGCAGTGGGGTTGGTGTCTTCCATCTTCTTTCTCAAATTTAGAAGGGAAATGACTGCAGAATGTGAAGAGATTGGAAAAGGGTCCAGAGAAAATTGAAGAAACCGAAGTCTCCCACAGTAAACTCTGCCCTACCCTTCATGCAGGCACAGGGTATTGATCTCCATCAATAAAGAAAGAGTCCCATACCAATGAGCTTTAGGAGAGGAATTCCAAATGTTTTTTTTTTCTTCCTCTTACCTACATTCACTTGTATGCCTACATTTAACATGGGACATTGTGCTAAGGAAGAATTTCACATTTTCAATCCTGAAAGCATTAGAGAGTTTTCAGAGCTATTTATATTAAAATTTCATATACATGTAATGATATTCATTATTTAGTCTTTAGTAACAACTGACATTTATATAGCACTTTGCATAGATTATCTCATTTGTTCCTTTTTAATCACCCTCTATGACAAGTTCTAAAGTTATTATCTCCATTATTTCTAGATGAGAAAACCTAAGTTTCCTTAGAGACAGTAAATGACTTCCCCAAGATCACACAGCTACTAAGTGTTAGATATATGATTTGAACTCAAGTCCCTCCTCAATCCAGATGGGGCAATTTTTCCATTGCACCACAGTGCCTCCTCAGACCAGTCCCTTTAAATTTACTTCAGATAAGGAAACTGAGGTTCAGAGTTGGTAAGTGACTTGTTCAAGGTCAAACAACTTTAATTTTTAGAGGCAGGACATAGTTAAATCCAAATTTCATTATACTGCCTCTTGTGGGTGGAGTACGTAAATTTCTCCAGTATTGCTATGCAAACTTTTCTATTCCCAAGCTCACACAGATCTCTCTATAGCTCCAGTGCCCTCAAATTGACAAGTCAGATGCATGAGCTCTCATTCAGCAGTCCATCTGACTCCATCAAAGTCATTCTTTCTTTGTTATTCAACTTATTATTGTACAAACAGGGGTAATGATGCCTACTTACAATTAGTGAGAAATACTAAAATGAGAGTAAAATCATTTTGCAGATGAAGTGCTCCTGAAAGTAGCCTTCTGGAATTTAACATGCCATTTCTCACATGAAATCTCCACATAGACTTTCCCACCCCAGCACATAACAAATTGTAACCATGTGCCTCTCTTTTTGAATCATGTTCACATTCCACCTTAAATAAGAGGTATGTGTGCTTGTGTATCTCTTCTTCCATACTAGACCATAAGTTACATGCAGGAGGGGACTGTCTTATTCTTTCTCTGTTCCATAGCAGCTTGCTGGTACTCAGTAAATATTTGTTATTCAATGAATTGTTATTGTTAACATATGTGAAACCATCTCAGTCACTGAGATAATACTTGGCTTCACCCAGATGTTTCTCAATTTTTAAATGATTCAGCTCACTTGACAAAACTACATATTATTTGGTGGGGGGGGGGGTTTCAGAATAAGTGCTCCTAAATGAAATAACTACTAGCTATTATTATTCT
Source organism: Gymnobelideus leadbeateri (assembly GCA_011680675.1). NCBI lineage: Eukaryota > Metazoa > Chordata > Mammalia > Diprotodontia > Petauridae > Gymnobelideus > Gymnobelideus leadbeateri. The sequence continues at coordinate 48,573 of WOXC01002488.1, read as the reverse complement.
TGAAGCTGGAAGAGAAATTACCACAGAGCATGAAGAGATTAGAAGAAAGTCTGGAGAAGAGTGAAGAGACTGAAGCTTCTAGTTATTATGCTACACCATACTAGTTATCAATATAATTATTTAAAACAATTGCAATCACCTCCAAGCCCTTAAGAAATTAGGGTGGCATGAATACATTTTTTTCTTTTTGGTAATGGGGGGAGGCAGGGCAATTGGGGTTAAGTGACTTGCCTGAGGTTACATGGCTAGTGAGTGTTAAGTGTCTGAAGTCAGATTTGAACTCAGGTCCTCCTGGGCTGGTGGTCTTTTCACTGCATCACCTAGCTGCCCCACCATGAACACATATTGAGAAGCTTTCCATGGGTCAATGTGGAGATAAAGAATGACCCTCCACTATCCTCACACCGAATGAACACAGGAAAAACAAATGGAATATTTTCTCTCTAGTCTACTTCAAAGAGTACATTACTGTACCCAAAGAGCTTTAATGAGAAAAGGTGACATTGTTATAGAGGTAGCTGGATCCCTGAATTAGCACAGAATGTAGGGAATGGCAGTTCTATCACCTACTACCCAATTTCAGGTTGGACTGAGGTAGGAATCTGAATCCAGGGGAAGTAGAAAGGAGCAGTTACTAGCAGGGCCCTGAGAAAGGAAGAAGTTTGGAAGCAAAGAGTAGCTATATGGCTTGGTTCTAGTCTCCTGTCCAGTATGAAGCCTGAAATGAAATAACAAGTTAAGGTGTCCTACACTAAAGGGGAGCCTTCAATTCAGTTTCTCTGAACCTGCAGAACTTTCCAACTGGTTAATAGTGGCTGAGTCCACTGCAATTTATTGAAACTCCCAACCAAGGACAAGCTTACAGAACCAAACTTCAGATAAGAAGTTGCAGAGCTCAGATCAGGAGGACAGTGAGCAGACTTCTTCCAGATTATATCACTTTGATAGCACTGAAAGCTTACAGGGTGCCAGCCTGAGACATGAAAACAACAGAATGATATCAGAGGACAGAAACTCAGGCCAGACATTCCTGCCAGAAGTGTGCAAAGCCCAACACTAGTATAAAGTCCAAAGCTAAGAAGTAGGCTAGAAGAATGAGCAAGGAAAGAAAGAATTCAACCATAAAGAGCTGTAATGGTGACAAGGAAACTCAAGACAACAAACCTAAAAGAAAAGGATAACTATAAAAGCATACACAAGCAAATCCTCAAAGGAAAATGAAGCTTAGACACAAAATCACCCAGAATTCCTATAAGAATTAAAGCAAAAGGCTTTGGGTTTTTTTAAGAGTTAAAATAATTTTTTTTAAATGAGGATAATAGAGGAAAAAATGGGGGGGGGGGAAGTTGAACTGTGGAAAAAAGGTATGAAAAGAGAATTAACAGCTTAAAAAAAAAGGGCAAAAAACCTTACCTAAGAAAATAACTTCCTGAAAATTACAATTGACCAAACACAAGTTAATGACTCCATGAGACAGCAAGAAATATTAAAACAAAGTCAAAAGACTGAAAAAAATAAAAGAAAATGTGAGGTATCTCATAGCAAAAACAACCAACTTGGAAAACAAATAAAAAAGAAATAATTAAAGAATCATTGGACTACCCAATGGCCCTGACCAGAGACAGAAAATAAAAGGAGAAGGGCGGCTAGGTGGCACAGTGAATAGAGCACTGAACCTGGAGTCAGGAGGACCTGAGTTCAAATCTGGTCTCAGACATTTAATACAAGTTACTTATCCCCAATTGCCCTCCAAAAAGCAAATAAATAAATAAATAAAAGGAGAGGAGGGGTGGGGGGTAAAGGGGAGAGAGAGAGAGAGAGAGAGAGAGAGAGAGAGAGAGAGAGAGAGAATGCCTAAATAACATATTTCAAGAAATTTAAGAGAAAATTGCCCAGATTTCTTAGAATCAGAAGGCAAAATAGAAATTGAAAGAATCCACTGGTCACCTCCTGAAAGAATCCCTAAAATGAAGTCTAAGAATATTATATCCAAAATTCAGAGTTCCTAGGTTAAATAAAAAATTCTACAAAAAAGGAAGGAAGGAAGGAAGTACTTAGGACCCACTAGATGAGAGCCAGGAATATGATATTACACAAGGCAAAAGATCTTGGCATACAGGCAACAATAATTTATCTCCCCAAACTAAATCTAATCCTACAGGGGAAGAAATGAATCTTTAATAAGGTCTTTAAAAGTATTCCTGATGAAAAGATCAGAAGTAAGTACAAAATTCGACGTACAAATACAGGAATTAAAAAAAGCATAAAAAAGTAAACATGGCAAGCAGTCATAAAGGACTAAACAAAATTAAATTGTTTATGTTACATCTACATTAAAAATCAGCATCCAACAAATTGTTATGTATAAAAAACACACTTGAAACAAAAAGATACACAGCGAATTTTTTTTTTCTTTTTGGAGGGCAATTGGGGTTAAGTAACTTGCCCAAGGTCACATGGCTAAGGTTTTTATTGTTTGTGTGTGTTAAGTGTCTGAGGCTGGATCTGAACTCAGGTCCTTCTGACTCCAGGGCCGGCGCTCTACTCACTGCAGTGCTCTACTCACCGTGCCACCTAGCCACCCTACAGAGAATTTTTAAAATGAGGTTGAAGCAAACTATTATGCTTCAGCTAAAGAAGAAAAGGCAGGAGTTGCAATTATATGAGACAAAGCAAAAGCATAAATAAACCTACTTAAATCTACTTAAAAGGTATAAACAATGAAACTACATTTTACTAAAAGGTACAATGGACAATGAATTAATATCAACATTAAAAGTATATATACCAAAGAGCATAACATCTAAATTCTTAAAAGTTAAAATTAGTTATAGGGAGAAATAGAGTAAAACTATGAGAGTGGGGGCCCTCAATTCACCCCTTTTGGATCTAGTTAAATCTAATTTTAAAAATAAACAAAAGGAAATTAAAGAATTTAATAATAAAATTTTAGAATAAGTTTTTAGAAAATTTAGATGTGATAGACCTCCAAAGAATATTCAGTGAATAGAAAGGAGTATATCTATTTTTAGCTACTCAAGGCACCTTCACAAAAGTTGACTATTAGGGTATAAAAACCTCACAAACACATGCAGAAAAGCAGAAATATTCTATGCCTTTGTACAAATCACAATGTAATAAAAATCATGTTCAATAAGGATTCTATGACGCAAAGATTAAAAATTAGTTGGAAACTAAATAATTTAATCCCCAAGAATGAGTAAAAGAAGTGGATGAAAAAAGAAATGATAAAAACAATAATTTCATTAAAGATAATGACAACATTGAGACAACACAACAAATTTGGGGGGACTTTTAGGTAAAAATTTATATTTCATAACACTTTCATCAATTAAAAGGAAAAAGACCACATCAACAAATTTGCATGTAACAGGAAAAAGTAGTCCTCTAGCAGAAACTAAATATAGACTGACATCTCACACCAGATACTAAGATAAGCTCCAAAAAGGTACATGATTTAGACATAAAGGAAAATATCATAAACAGATTAGAGGAACATGGAAGAAATTACCTGTCATGTCTTTGGATATGGGAAGAATTCATGACCAAACAAGAGATAGAAAGGTAAAACGAACAATTTTGATCATATAAAATTAAAAAGATTTTGTGTAAACAAAACCAACACAACTCAAATTAGAATAGAAACAGGAAATGGAGCGGGGGGAGTTGCCACAAGTTTCTGATAAATATTTCATTTGGAAGAAATATAGGGAACTGAGTTAAATATATAAGAAAAGCCTTTTCCCAATTGATAAATGGTCAAAGTATATGACTAGGCATTTTTAGAGGAAGAAATCCAAAGTTATCAATAGTCACATTTTTAAAAATTCTCTAAATCACTAATAATTAGGAAAACTCAAGTTAAAACAACTCTGAAGTGCCATCTTACACCTAGCAGATTGGTAAAGTTGACAAAAAAGGAAAATGACAAATGCAAAGTAACAAAGAATTAGAAACTGAGTAGGTACCCATCAATTGGGGAATGGCTGAACAAGTTATGGTGTATCAATGTGATGGAATGCTATTGTGCTATAAGAAATAAACAAGACGGTTTCAGACAAATCAGGAAGACTTCTATAAAATGAGGCAAAGCAGAGTGAATAAAACCAGGAGAGCAACTTATACAGTAACAACAATATTTTAAAGACAGCTTTGAAAGACTTAGTAACTCTTATTAACATAATGGCCAACTACAATTCCAGAGGACACATAATGAAACATACCATTTACTTACAGATAAAAAGGTAATAAACTCAAGAGTGCAGATTGAGACTTTTTTTTACATGGCCAATGCAGGAATTTGTTTTGCTTGACTGTACATATTTGTCATGGGTCTTGTTTTTCTTCATTTTTCAATGGGCGGTCTGTGGAAGGAAAAATGAAGGGAGAGAATTCAGATATGAAAATAAAATAAAATTGAATTTTTTTTAAAAGGGAAAATATTTTAAAAGAGAGGGTTGAACTCAACTTCTACTTTGCTTCCATCTTTTCTGTGGAAGAAATTTAGCAGAACAGGTATCACTGAAAGCAATAATGTCCAGGATAAAAGGAATCCTAGTCAAGTATCCAGCCTCAATAAAGTAAAACCCAGGATACTTAAAACAACAGCAATAACTCAAACATGTACAGTAGAAAGAACCCTAGATGTGTGATTAAAAGATCTGGTTTCAAATGCTAGCTCTGCTACTTACTACCTGTGCGATCTTGACTAAGTAACTTAACCTCTTAAACCTTAACCTGTCTGCTCATCAATAAAATGATGACTTGACTAGATAACTTTTAAGGTCCTTTCTTACAGCTTCAAAACTATGGGCCCACAATTCTATGATCTCTGAGAAATTAGAGAGAATTAGAGAAGGGCTAAAGTTCTGGAAATGTGACAGTATCCTAATTTTTTAAAAAGAGAGGGAAAAAAGATGTTTCCGAAACTATTGAAAGGTAAGATATATATTTCATGTTGGATTATTAAGCAAATTATTTGTGGAACCTTGGAAAAGAGATTAATGCCATGAAATGGCATAATAAGTTCATTAGGAACAAGCCTTCATTTCCTTTAATCTTAACCAAAGAGGGCTGATTAATGGATTGATGTCAACCTGGAATGAGGTATCTAAAGGTATGTTACAGGGCTATGGCTTTGGTCCTGTCCTGTTTATTATTTGTACCAATGACTCGCATAAAAGTCACATTAATCACATTTATGGAGGACACAAAGATGGGAGGAACAGTCAATGAAATGGATGATAGTATCAAGATTTAAAATTATCTTGGCTGGAACTTGGACCAGAACCAATAAGATGACATTTAATGGAAATAAATATAAATTCTAGCATTTACATTGCCAAAGTACAGGATAAGACATACCTAGTTTGATAGGGTTCATATGAAAAGGACCAGGGTGGGGGAGTTGGTAACACTGGGGGAAGAATTTGACCATAAATTCAACACAAGTCAACAATATGACAAGTCAACAGTATGACCTGTTCCAAAAAAATGCTAAGGCAATTCTAGAGTACAATAATAATACATCAAGGGAAGTGCTTATTCTATTGCATTTGTGCACTGATTAGGCCACATTTGGAGTATTGCAATCATTTTTGGGTTCCAAATTTAAGAAGAAAAGTTGCCAAATGCAGTTCAAAAAAGGAGAGAGTACAGTGAGGCACCCAGGAATGATGTCATGTAAGAAACACTTGAAAGAGCTGGAGGTGTTAACTCTCTTTTGAAATAATAAAAGGCAAAAATCAGGGCAGCTAGGTGGCACAGTGAATAGAGCACCCTGGAGTCAGGAGGACCTGAGTTCAAATCCAGCCTCAGACACTTAACACACACACACACACACACACACACACACACACACACACACACACACACACATGAAGTGTGGTGACCTTGGGCAAGTCACCTAGCCCCAATTACCCTACCTTCCCCCCTCCAAAAAAATAAAAATAAATAAAAGGCAAAAATCTAGACAAGGTCTAGAAGGGAACTCCATCCACTAAAGCAGATAGTTTAATATCACAGTCAAGAAGGACAATGATGAACTGCAGCTGCCTTCTTTGCAACTTAATTATAGAGAATTGCCTAGAACACTTAGATTAAGAGATTTGCCCAGAGTCATAGTTAGTAGATGTCAGAACCAGGACTTGAACCCAGGTCTTTCCGGATTCAAGGTCAGGTCTCTATCCATTACTCTACAACTACTAAACAGTAATGCAATCAAATGCATTAGGAACTGGTTGTATGGCTGAATTCAAAGACTAGTTGTTAATGATTCCTTGTCCCAAGGTCTCCAGGGAAGTATTCCAGAGATCCATACTTATCCTGTGTTGTTTAACATTTTTGTCAATGATTTGAATAAAGGTATAAATGTCATGTTTATCAGATTTTTCGATGACACAAAGCTGTGAGTGATAACATACTAGAAGACTGAGACAGGATCCAAAAGAATCTTGATTAGCTAGCAGGGGTGGGGAACCTGCAGCCTAGAGGCCACATGTGGCCTTCAGTTTGGATTCAGTCAAAGGACCACACTTGAGAACCTAGACGGTCATATGTGAGGTTCTGCACCCTTGACTAGAGCTTTAGGCCGAATCTAAAAAGATTCAAGAGGAATAAATGTGGGTATAAACAATTTTATAAGTTATAACTTTTCAGTTGTTCTGACAAGGATCTGGAGGTTTTAGTGGACTGTAAGCCCAGCATGAGTGTTATGGCAGCTAAGAAAGCTGTTGAAATCTTGAATTGTGTTAAGAAAGGCAGTTTTCAGGAATAGGAAAAGATGATCTCACTGTGTTCTAAGCTCATCAGATCTCATCTGGAGTGTTGTCCTTGGTTCTGGACACCTCATTTTAAGGACAATGATAATAAACTGCAGAGTATCCAAAGGAAGGCAACCAAGATAGTGAAGGGCCTTGAGTTCATGCCAAATAGAGGAGATCATTTGAAGGAACAGGCAAGGTGTATTTGGCCTAGAGATGATTCAGGGTTGGGGGCATAATAAATGTCTTCAAATGTTTGAAAGTCTGTCATGCAGAGAAGGAATTAAATTTATTCTATTTGATCCTTAAGGACAAAACCAAGAACAATGGATAGAGAGTGCAAAGAAGCAAATTTAACCTTGAAGCAAGGAAAAGTTTCCTTACAAGCTGTACAATACTTGAATGAATTGCCTAAAGAGGTGATGGGTTTCCCTTCCTTGGAGGTCTTCAAGTGGTGGCCAGATGACCACTTACTGAGTAAACTATACTGGGAAATTCCTTCATGTATGGCTGAGGTCCCCTACAGCCCTCAAATTCTATGAATCAGTGATTCTCCCTAGCCATTTTGTCCTCCCTTCTAGAAGAAGCCCTGAGTAATTTGACTAACCCAGACCGTCTGTCTAGGAGGATGAGGGGTGGAAGGGATATGAGATAGAAAGACAAGCAAGCAAAGAGAAGAAGGGTTTCTCTAAACTGCAAGGGCTTATAGGAGTTGAAGATGCACAGCCTTGTGGAGAAGGAAATAAAGGTAAATAGCCCTGACTCACTATAAGTCTGCATCAGGTTTTAAGACAAAGATTCACTTGAGAGGTGCAAGAAAGGGAGGCTCCTGTGACTATGCTCTCCTCAACTCACCATTAAGCCTGTCATGTGAGTTTTGATGCCATGTACAAAAGAAGACTTAAACATAAATGGTAACATAGGGGTTTGAACTATTAAAAAACACCTTCAGAAACTTACTCTATATAGGCCAGGTGACCAACCTATTTCCCTGAGAAAGAAACAAACACTCTTTGTAAAGGAAAGCCAAATTGTGAAGATTAGTGAGAAGTGAGTGACAGGAAACCAGGAATCAAGGGTTACAGAAGACAGTAATGGTAGTGAAAGACTTGTCACCTACTGGGGATTAACAGGGACCAAAGAAGAATAATGGAGGTCAACAAGTAGGAACAATAATGGGGAACAGTAACCAATAATACCTTTTAGGAATGGAGGAAAGATGAAGAGGCAAACCACAAATAAACCTAGAGGGAAACATTTATTTGGGGGAACAAATCTCAATTCTCGTCTGGAGTCCTATAGGTCATTATTATGTCTTTGAGACTGTACAATTCTTTGAAGAAGCATTACTTGAGGGGTAAGGGGATCGGTATTGCTATGTCTATGGACTTGAATACAAATCCTATCTCTTTCCATGAACTTATAAATAATATTGTTCATATTGTGACCCTTTGGAGCCCAGGTGCTTGTAAAGGAAACCAAGACAGTATTTCAGGTGAATGTCAAATGCTGAAGTTCCTGGAACTTCCTGATGGGTGCAAAAAAACAGAGAAGTAAGATATCTCCAAAGGCTACTTGGGTCTTGTCTATCAGGAGGGAATCTCTGACAAAGGGAAATTTAAAATACAGCAGAACAAAAGCATTTTCAGCAGACACATTTTAAAGGTCCTGTAACAATGAGGGAGAGGGAATAATTTGTGGTAAGACGGTGGTACATATCTTCATATCTAGTTCCTTTTATTTCCTTCTTCCCCTTTCCTTTTTTTTTTTTTTTTGGAAGAGGTGACTCAAAAATGAATAATTTGACTATCAGGGACTGAGGAGATTGGTTTGAATTTGAGCTGCCTTTCAAAATTAGTTCTTTTATCTCAATTGAGGCATTGGCACCAAAACTCATGGATTTTCAGTGTCCTATCACGGGCCTCTAGGGAACTATAAATATTGAGAAGTAGCCAAAGTTTTTTATGATATCCTTTTAGAGGGGGGAAGGCAGGGCAATTGGGGTTAAGTGACTTGCCCAAGGTCACACGGCTAGTTTTTTGTGTTAAGTGCCTAAGGTCGCATTTGAACTGAGGTCCTCCTAACTCCAGGTCGGGTGCTCTATTCACTCCGACACCTAGCCGCCCTTCTCCCCATTCTTTCTAAACCCTTCTCCCATTTTCTACCATCTCTCTCCTACCCACTCTGCACGCCCCTCCCCAGTGCCCTAATGCAGTCCTCTGTCCAACACACCATCTCTCATAGGAAATGTGGCTTGCCTGGCAACAGTAATCAAATCCCCGGTAGGTACATGTGCTTCAGGAAAGGGCATATCACTCTACAATCATCACCTCCCATGATCTAACCCTCACCTCCCACTCCCAAGCAAAACCGTCTTCCTTGCCACCTTCTCTCCACCTATGTTTACTAGAATGGAAATTCCTTGAAGGGAGCGCCCAGCCTTGCTTCTGTACGGTATCATATAATACACAGTTAGCACAGTGCATTGTCTCCTAGACTCAGATCCGGAACCTAGCCAGAAAAGTCAGCTTAATCCCTAACCTTCGGGGCGCAAGGGCATCGCATCCTACAGATCAAGGCGGGCTGCACTCTCAGATCAGCAGTTTTGGTAGCCTCGGTTGGGGTGGGGGAGAGGGGGAGTCTCAGAGGGAACAGTCCCGTAGGGGGTCGGGAAAGGGGCTGATAGAGACAGTTGCTGCATCCCTAGCTTCTGTCCGCCAGAGCTCGCTCTTTCTCTTCGCCTCCTCAGAGAGCAGAGCCTGGAGTCCCGAGCTCACTGCCCGCCCCCTCTCCTTTCCCCTCTCCCTCCTCCTCCCTCTCTCCCCCACGCCGGCTCCGGCGAGGCGGGGAGGCGGAGGCGGGAGTCCTGGCCCCGAGTGCCCCTCCCCATCCCTTACTCCCTCCTTGTCCCAGCTCCAGTGCCGACGTCGGCGTTGGCTCCGGTCGCTATGGTGACGGATCGAGTATCGGACCCGCCCCCCTCTTTGCTTCCCTCCTCCCACCCCCATCCCGGCCTCCCTGACGTCGGCGGACGTCAGCGGCGGCGCGCGCCTGGCTGGGCCCCGCAGAGCGGGAGGGAAAAGGGGCGAAGGAGCGAGCGGAGCTGCCGCCGCCGCCGTCGCCGCCGCTGTCGAGCCCGAGCCGGAGCCGTGTCCGCGCCCGCGTCCCCCTGCCCGCCCGTCAGTCCTCGAGTCCGCCCGTGTCCAGCAGCGGGGCCCAGCATGGTCATGGCGGATGGCCCGAGGCACTTGCAGCGCGGGCCGGTTCGGGTGGGGTTCTACGACATCGAGGGCACGCTGGGCAAGGGCAACTTCGCCGTGGTGAAGCTGGGGCGCCACCGCATCACCAAGACCGAGGTGCGGCCCGGGGACCCGGGCACCGGGGGGGAGGGGGCGCAGCCAGGCGGACCGAGAGGCCGGATCCCCGAAGCCGAGGCCAGCGCGGCCTGGGAGAAAGCCCGGGGCGCGGGTCCGACCCGAGGGCACCGAGGCTGGGCTAGGCGGCTGCGGGCACGGAAGCCCGACCACCCCCAAGTCCGCATCCCGGCGTGGGGGACCGGCGTCTTCGCCCTTCCCGGCGCCCGGCCACGGAGGCAGGGTGGCTTCGGTCCTCGTGGGGTTGGGTGGCATCACCCCCGTTTGTAGGAAAGGGACCCTGCCTCCGTCTTCCTTCCCCTTCGGGGGCTCGGCCGTCCGGGTTTTGCAAAAGGGACAGAAGGTGTGAGATCCTGCGGGGCAGGGGTGGAGAGGCTTGCCTCTCTGGGGGACCACGCGGGGTCTTCCCTTTACCCCTCACCGAGAGAAAGCCCCCTTGTCCCTGGGGAGGTCTGTGCCAGTCGCTGTCCCTTTCTCCCTTCCTGCGGGGCGCTTTAAGGTCTTTGGGCTCGGGGAGCTGAAGTCTCACCTCGGTGGCTTTTCCATTTCACTGGGAAGACAATGGACCTGGCCCAAGTATTTAGTGTTATTGAAGATGTCACTGGTTAGTTACCTCTGGGTCAGCGTAGCACAGAATCTGCGCTTTAATCTAGGGGGTTGTGCCTTTGCCGCCGGCGCTTGGGAGTTGTGAGCCTATTCCTCTAAACCGCAGAAGATTTTGACTCTTTACTGAAAAAAAAAAAAACCCGCTTCATTGCTAACAGAAGGTAGACATTCTTCCATGTATTGTACATCCTGATGCTCCTTACAAATCTACCTTCTCTCTCTAATCAAACTCCTTCTCCTGCAGTTTCTCTCTGTTTACTCCCTCAAGCTGCTTTCTTCCTTTTCTCTATTTTAAGTCTTTCAAATTAAATACCTTTGAAAAACCGTGGAATGAAAAGGCACTTCTCTTGGAAGGTAAAAACCTGTATTTTTGAAGTAGGCTATTTTGTCTTATATTAGTTACTAATAGAATCTTTTCCCTGGCCACCTTTTTCAATTTGTACTAATGGCCAGCCTAGTTTGAACGTGGGGTAAAGTTAATATACTTTTCCTTTTCTAGGGGTTGTTTTCAAAATGCCAAGCAGCCTGGAAGTACAATTATTATTTTTTACTTTTTTTTTCCGGTTGGCTTTCAGAATCATTTTCTCCCAATTTCCTTCTTAATCTGACCCGGTGGACTCATTTCTTAGGAGAAAGGAGTTTTGTTGTTGTGTCATCTTCTATCTTTGGCCTCTCTGCTGATGCTAAAGCATCCCAAATGTGAGATGCCTCCTTGTTCCTTTAACAGCTGGACCAAGGTCACAAGGTTGTTTTTTCTTGGTCACCAAATTTACCAGTATTAGCTATCTGCATCAGGTTTGTGCTGACAGCCAGGAAGTAAACATAATGAAATTATGTATTCTTTGATACGTATGATCTCCACACCTATTTAATTTTAAAGCAAACAGCAACAAAACTTGTCAGACTATACACAAATTTGTTCAATTCCCTCAAAAATTAAGAACTAAGGTAGGGAATTAAATACATGGAAATTGTATTTTAACATCATTTTGGTTAATGACTATCTGGAATATAAACTAAAGAATGCCGTTTCTGAACAAAATTTCAAAACAATTATTAGAATCTGCATGTTTCATACATTGGGTTTCATTCTAAACAGTTTAGTCTAACAATATTTTTTAAATCAGTTCTGATGATCTTAGACAGCAGAATTTAAATAGGTTATATCACTTTATCATGGTCAACCTAGGTACTGACCCCTAGAAAATGGTAACCCAAATCCTCCCTTTTGAGCTGTATTGAATTAATACATTGTTATGGAGCAAGGTGTCACTATGCTGTATGTCCCATCTTTTGATAGACGTATGAAAGTGAAGGGTCTAATAGCTATGTGTAAACTGTATCAAGACTCTAATAGTGTGGTAGGATTATGGGAAGGATTGAATATACCAGAAACTAGTTTTCCAGTCTACAGAGAACCGGATCTATCTTTGAAAATGAGCTTATATTAGTAAGTAAAAAGAAATTTGAAGCCGATTTGGAAGAGGGAGGACGTGTTTTCCTTCTATACTACCCCTCCCTCTTGAAGTTCTTGGGCTTGTGTGCAGTGGTTTGGTGAGTGGCCTAATAGTGTTAGCTCATGTTTGAAGAAAGAAATGAAGTGAAAGAAGCGGAAGGCAATAGCTAGTCAAAAGAGCAGTGAAGATCTGGGTTCTCTTTAGTTGAAGCTTTAATTTTCATGCTGGCTTTTAAGTAAGAATTGCTGTACAAGTTGTACAGATGCAGGTACTTCACCTACTTTACCAGAGTTATTGTGAGCATTTTTTAAAGAGCTATATCAATTCTAGCTATCCTTTAATAGACAATGACTTACATGGATAGGACCTAGAGAAAACATTTGTTGTCCTAAGTTGTCTAAGGTTTGGAATATTTATAACTAATTCAGTGAAGAGCTATGAAACTCAAGTTTCATTTTGCTTCTTAATATGTTTATTGTGAGGGGAGTTTACCTATGTGTTAAAATTTTCTTATATTCTGGGATGATTTTTAAAATAAATTTAATAATTTATGTCAAAGCTTAGTAATGCCTACATTGAAATGTCAGTTTAAATTCAACCTTCAAAACTAGGATGCTATTGGAATTGTTTCTTAATTTTATTTTTAATTATTTTAAGTTGTAATGCTATTGAATGAATTATGAGAATTATAATGGGAGCATTTAAATAGAAATAATTAACAGATTTTTGAAACTTCTGTCTGAATTCTGCATTTGTATGTATAGCAATAAAATATATACATGAACAGCATATTATTAAATATATCATATTTACTTTTTAAAAATTTTTGTTTTATTTGAATAGACTTAAGAATTGAATGCTCAGTGTAAATATATGCTTTGGAAGTTAGAAATGACATGTTCTCAAGTTTAAACTAAAGGTAAATCTTAGGCTTTGCTTGAACATCATAAACAACTAAACACTGGTTCTGTTTTTAATTGATTCCTCCTTTCCTCTTGTGTCTCCTTAAAAAAATAGTGTATGTGAAATGTCTGTAGGCAAGTCACTTTATCCTCTCCATATCAGGCAATGATAAAAACTATGTGATAAATTTTTGATGAAAAAAAGTGATAAAAACTAAAGCTGCAATGAAGGTGCCCTCCTACATTGATAGAAGAGATTTGTAAGAGAGTATCCACACTTGGGAGTTGACTTTTTCACTGAAATTTTAGGTCCAGTTCCTGTCCCTCGATGCAATGTTTGAACCTTGAAGAATCCGAGTCTATTTCTGTGTCGCAGCTGTAGCAAAGATTCCAGGTGGTTAAAGTGAAGAACACTAGATTTTCAGGCTGAGGTCTCTTGGATTCAAATCCTGCTTCTGCTACTTTCTCCCTTTCTCCCCCAGGCAAATCACTTAACTGTCTCTTCATCTGTAAATGAGGGGTTTGGTTTTGAAAATCTAAGGTCCATTCCAGCCTTAAATCATACGGTTGCACTTCTTTTTGGTTAATCCAGGGATCTGAAACTACTGAACCACATGACTGAGTTATAGCTTGCTTCTTTTTAAGCCAAAATAAAGGAATGAGTCTGTACCTGTGTGAGTCATCCTTACCAACTTGTCCTTTAGGAATAATGATTAGGATTAGGAATAATGAATCACTAGTCTTGGAGTCCATTAAAGCTCAGAGCTCTTAAGCTTCCATTTTTTTCTTCTTCCCTTCCCATGTTTCTCTCCCCTCCAACCCTTTCTGAGGTACTCTCCTTTGATTTTTCCTCTTTAGGTGTTAATTTAATAAACATTTATTAAACACCTGCTACATGCGGAGCACTCTGTCATAATAAGGGAGATGAAAAGTTTAGGTAAGAATCTGACCTCATGGAACTTAAGGTTTTTCAGTGGCACGATATACACCCAGAGTTGCAATACAAAATAATGCATACAAAGTTTATCAAAGTGCTTTTGGAAGTCTGAGGGTGTCGAGGGAATGGTAGCACATAAGCTCTGTTTTTTAAAGACACTTCCATCATTTTCTGGGCCAGAAAATAGGCTTTTGTAGTTTATAGGAACTTTCTAGAGAGAAAGTGTTACTTGGTCTCTCTATTACATTAACCTATATAAATAATAATAGTAACCAACATTTATAAATACAGTGCTTTAAAGGTTATAGTGTTTTATACACATTTTTCTTATTTGAATTTTGTAATAGTCCTGGAAGACAGGTACTTTAAGTGTTATTCCATTTTTATACAGATTAATAAACTGAGGCTTAGAGAGCTTGTGATTTGCTGAGGAATCCACAACTAATATGTATTAGAGGTGGAATTTGCCTCCAGGTCTAATTGATTTCAAGTTATCCTTCTGTGTACTCTATTATGCTATCTGCTGAAATTAAGTAATATAACAGAAGTATAGGAATCAAAACAGATGGAGTTAATGTAACATCCGTCACATCATTTGAATATATGTATGTATGTGTGTATATATGCACATACATATATACATATATTATATGCACACAAAATAGTCTATTTTAAAAACTATATCCTGAGTGCAAAAATAAATAGTTCTTCCCCTTAAAACAGTTATTGACCCTATCCTAGTCTTTCAGATCACTTCATGTTAGCCAGTATTTTTGGCTATTTTTGAGGTTCTTTTATCTCCCTTTGTTACTTTAATTTTACATAAAAGAAGCTGGGCAATAGGAGAATCTAGCTTATTTTTATTAGATATTCCAAAAAAAGCTTTCCGTATGTTTATGGCTGTCAGTCTGTATCAGAGAAATAGGTTGTACTTTCATATGTTATTGAATCTCTGTAGGTTTGATTATTGTTTCTCCCCCTGCAAATTATACCTCCATATCTTCTCATCCTGTGTGATTCTTGCCCAAGTTTTCCCAAACAAATCATCTTTTCCCATAAATCCATCCCTCCTCCTAACATTTCTATTTTTTTCTTTTTTTTACCACACTACTGTTTGAAACAATTAGGCTTCAGCTCTTCGGTCCCCTAGGTGACCTTATCTGGTTGGTTGCCAAATTTTGTGGATTCCATGGCCATAGCATTTCCTGCATCTGCCCTCTTCTCTCTACTCACATGGCCACCACCTCAGTTAGTGTTTCATCTCCTCCCCTGGACAATTGCAGCATTATTCTAACTAATCATCCTGCTTTGAGTCTCCCTTCTTTCTGATGCATGCTCCATACATTTGCCAAAATAATCTGCCTAAAACACAGATCTGACTGTGCCATTCCAGTGCTACCCTTTTGCCTCTAGGAAAAAATACAACCTTCTCTTTGGTGTTTAACACAACTTGGCTGTAAGCTACCTTTTCAGATTTAGTACATATTACTCCCCTTCATACATTCTACATCCTAACCAAACTTGCTTACTTCTCTTTCCTTGCACATAGCAATATATTGCTCATCTCCATGTCTTTTTACAGGCTACCACCCATGTCCGAAATGGAATTTTTCCTCACATTTGCCTCTTAGAATTCCTAGATTCCCTCAGAGTGCTCAGGTGCTATCTCTAGCATGAAGCCTTTCAGGATTCCAAAACTCCCTGCCCACCCCCCCACCCCCACATGCCCCAGAATACTTTTTATATATTTTGTTTCCACTTACCTGTGTACATGTTGTTGTTTCCTCAGTTGTGATGGAAACTTCTTAAGGGCAAAGGCCTTTTTCATTGCACAGTGCCTGATACTTTTTAGATCTTTAATAAGGGATATTCTTCAGTTAGTTGAGTGGATCTTGAAACAATTAGGAGTCCTTTTCCTTTTAGCATCTCAGAAGTGTCAGTATACCTAGGTTTTTTCTTGATTCTTAATTTTGTTGTTTAGGGGTTTTTCATTCATGTCTGACTCTTTTTGACCCTATTTGGAGTTTTCTTGGCAAAGATACTGGAGTGGCTTCCATTTCTTTCTTCAACTCATTTTACAGATGAGGAAACTGACTTAGCCAGGATCACACAGCTAGTGTCTGATTCTTAATTAGCCAACCTATTTTTCCAGGCATGGATGTTCTCAACAATATATTTTATGTTATTTTTCAAGGGGAAGTTATCACTGGTAACTTACAGCAACCTCTTTACTCTTTTTATTCCCCTTTGGATAATGTGTAATTTATTCTTTCCACATTGTGGTGTTAAGTGATTCTCAGTCACGTTGCATTACTGGAAAAGTATTGCTATTAAAAGAGATGGAGCAGGTTGGTCTCGTTGAAAGCTCTGTGTAACGTCCAAGCTGTAATTCAGCCTGACAACCTTTTCCAGCTCCATTTCTGGGCTCAGCTTATTGACCATCTGCGGTACCTGCCCCAGTTATTCAGGGTGCTGGACTGATTCAGTGGGTTGCTCATCTACCTGCATCTCATAGTTGATTGACATGCAATATGAGTCAAGACTCACAGGCCTTAAGTGAATTCCTTCAGACAAAAATGATGACTTAAGTGCTGTCCTATCTATGTGTAGTTGGTTAGTGTCTTTTTTGGGTTTTGGATTTTTTTTTTTTTTTGGTTCTGACCTGCATATGAAAAACCTCCCTTAATTTAGATGGGCAACTTAAGTGCTACTTAGCTATAATTTAGCTGTAGTCTTAGAGAAGAAGTTTTTAACCTAGTGTCCATGAACTTAAAAAAAAACAAAAACTTACCAGTTGTATTTCTGTATAATTGATTTTCTGTGTCATCCTGTGTATTTTATCCTCAAAAGGGGTCTTTTAGTCTCACCTGACTTCAATAGGGGTCTAAGAACCTCTGACTAGTGAGTTGCTTGGGGGCACTGAGACATGGGACATGCCCTCTGGAATGTGCCTCATTCCCTACTATTCTAGTATGTAACCACTAAGCTGGTGCCACATGTGAGTCTAGTCCAGCCTCTGGAGAACCAGGTCTCCCTCCTGATCTCCCTTCTATCTCTACTCCTTAGCTCTTCTACATATCACAAAACTCTGCGAAGTAGAGGCAACAATCATTTATTGCCTCATCCCCTGATCTGAATTTGTAGTGGACATGTTCTCTTGGGCTCAGAGGTCCTTCCCTCTACTACCTCACCCTATATTCTTGGCCATGTCTGATTCAGTCCTTCAGTTCTTTTCTTTCTTGGCTCTCCTTTTCCTTTGTGCCCTCTGGAACCCTTGCTTAATTACTAACAGACTTTTCTTCATCCTATAGATCTGCTTTTCACATTCTTGCCCTCATAGAAACCTGCCTTTCCCCAAAAGGCAATTTATCATTGACCAGAGTCAAGTGCTACTGTTTTTCTGATGTCTCTGACACACTGAAAGAGTTGGCCTCCCATACCACTTTTGTCTATCATTATCATTTAGCAGTGATACTACCTCCTTGGAGTTTCATCCATCCAGATTCTTGCAAATGTGATTTATTGGCTTCCAGGTCATCTCCTTTCTCAAGGAGTTGAATACCTGGTTCACATCTTCTCCAACCCAAACCAAGAAGTTGTACTTGGGAAGTTCAATATACATGTTGATATTCCCTCATATACACTGGACTTAACCTCCTAACTCCCATGACATACAACTTTCCTCTGGCCCGGGCAATCCACATGGGTAGGTGCAGCATAGACCTCACCATCATCCAAAATTGTACTTGATTTTGAACTTAGAAATTCCTTTCTCTCGGCACATTTTCCTGTCCTTTCTCATCACTTTACTTCTTTTACATTCCTTGCTTCTTTTTCCACTTTTGCTTTGTCTTTACTTTTGTTTTTTCATGGTCTTGGTCAGTTTCACTATGTTCTAGCTTCTGTTCCCTTGTCTCCTGGCTCTACTGCAATTAACATTCTTCTGAATCAACTCCACCATCTGCCTTATCCTTTCATACTCTCAAATTGCTGAAGGCTGTTGAAAGTCATACCACCTTATTGACTGGATCCATTACAAATTAATACTATCTAATCTCAACTTTCCCTCTCTGCTGAACAACAAAACTTTTATTGTTTGTTGATTCATGCTTCTACTCCCTTCCTGGTCTTTCTCCAAATGTCTCTTTTCTTCTCAGCCCCCTGCCTCCTCTGTTCTTCTCTGTCCATTAAACCCTTGTTTATAAGGGCCTCCTAAGGGTCTGCATTAGGATACAAAGATAACCTTTAGCTTCTGCTGGGGGAAAATGTATGCTGATTAGTAACGACCAAATAGTTTGACTGGAGGTCTCCAGTGGAGTATTACAGGCATGTAGGCTGGGTCCTTTGCTATTTAATAATACATTTTTGTCAGTGTCTTTGATAAAGACTGGATGGCTGGCTCTTCCTATTTACTAGTGATAGGAATCTGAGAAGAATAGCTACTAAACCTACTAGATGATAGCATCAGGATCCAAAAGGAGCTTAAGAGACAAGAGCATTAAGCTGAATCTATTAAAATGAAATTCAGTGGGGATAAATATAAAGTCTTACTCTTGAGTAAAAAAGAAATTGCTTCACAGGTATAAGATAGGGAGGCCTAGTTAGACAGCAGTTGTTCTCAAAACTACTGGGGGAGGGAAAGAAGGATAGTGGACTACAAGCTCGACTCGTGGTGGCCAAAGTGGGTGGGGCAGTAGGAAGAGAGCCATGGCTTTCTAGAAATGGGGGGTGAGAAGTCACACTGTGTCCTGCTCTTTTCAGACCTGCTCTGGAGCATCCCCTTCAGTTTTGGCTGTCACTCTTTAGGAAAAATATTGGTAAGCTAGGAGAGCATCTAGAGGGGGGCAACCAGCATAGCAGTGTCATAGGAACATCAGTTGAAGGAACTCGGCATGTTTAGCCTGGAGAAGAGAGGATTCAAGCAGCTTGGATGACCACGTTATTAGTTATGTTAAAATGGGAATTTCTTTGTGTATGTGTTAGACGAGGTGGCCACTAACATCTCTTTTTACTCTCATATTCTGGGATTCTGTATATAAAGCAGTTTTGAGGAGAAGGGACTCCAGGTCCTGAGAGGAGCAGGATAGGCTTCATGTTGGCAGTATCATTTGTGCTGAGTCTTGAAGGAAGCTAGGAATTTTAATATCTCCCTCCTCACTATCTACCTTACTGTGAAAATACAGAGCATTGGCTCTTGATCTCTCTCTTCTCTATTCTACCCTCAGATCTGTCCTTCTAAATCTTCACTTATCTTTCTCCTTTTCTCCTTTCTTTGAGGAAGAGGTACCCCTTCTAAACAAAGACAACTTTTCTATCTTGCCCTTGATTCAATCTCCTCCAAGAGCTTGTCTCATTGGTTTTTTATTCTTTTGCTAATGATCTTAGATCTTTCCCTGGTGTCTACAAACACAAATCCTTCAAAAAAACAAAACACTTCACTTGACTCTGACATTTCTTTCATTTATCACCCTATACATTTTTTCCTCTTAACTGCCAAACTCCTTGAAAGAATTGTCTATACTTGTAGCACACCTTTCCCTCCTCACCTACTCACTACTCTTATAATCCAGCTTCCAGCCCCAGCTACTTGACTGTTGATAGCATGAGAAAGAACAATTACAATCTCTTAATTGTTAAATCCAGTATGGCCTTTTAACCTTTCTCATCTTTCCCTGTGCAGCTTGATACTGTCAGCCTCCCCTTCTTCTGGACATATAATCACATTATTTGAAATAGGTAGAGTCTTTATCAGCCACCTAGACCAACCCAAATCTGAAAAGGAATCTCCACTATGACACACCCAAGAAGTGATCATCCAGCTTCTACCTGAAGACTTGTAGTGGTAGAGAACTCTTAGTGACCATACAAATGAGGTAGCCCATTCCATTCCTTTGTAGCTCCAGTGATTAGGAAGCTTTTCCTCACATCAAGCTAAAATTTCCCCCTTTGCATCTTCTGTCTGTTGCCCTGATTTGCTGTCTGTGGCCAAACAGAAGAGGTCTGATCCCTCTGCTACAGAACAGCTCTTGAAATACTTGAAGACAGCAGTCATACACTCCCTGAATCTTCTCTTCATATTAAATGCCCCCAGTTCCTTTAACCTGTTTTCATATAATGTAGATTTTGAGCCTTTTACCATCTTGTTTTCCTCTGAATGATATCTAAGTTTTCAGTGTCCTTTTTGAACTATAGCCCCCAGAATCAAATATAATACTCTAGATGGGATCTGATCATGGCAGAGTATAGTAGAGTTGTCACCTTCTTATTCCTGTAAGTTCTGTTTCTCAAGGCAGTCCAAGATCACACTATTTTTGTTTTTGTTTTGCTATATCATACTGATGACTCATTGAGCTTGTGGTCCACTCAAACCTTCAGAACTTTTTCAGACAGACTGCTGTTGTGTCCCTCATCTTATACTTGCCAAAGCAATTTCTTTAAACTCAAGCATAAAACTTTACATTTATCCCTAAAGACTTAACACTTTTTGTTCCCTTGACTTCAATGATACTCTTTTCTCCTGGTTCTCTTCTAACTTGTCTAGCCACTTCTCAGTTTCCTTTGCTGGATTATCATGCATCTTCTTCTCCCTTAAAATTGTTGTTCCCCAGGACTCAGCCCTGGCCCCTCTTTGCATCTTTTTTGAGGCCCCATCTTCTCTTTGAGCTACCTCCTGAATCTCTTTATCTAGCCCTAATCTCTCTTTTGTACCCAGTCACTCACTTGTCTATACCTACTGAATTTCTTTCCTTCCATGTTCCATAGGCACTTCAAACTCAATATTTCCAAAATGGAAATTAGTACCCTCCCCCTCAAAAAAAATCTACGCCCCCAAATATGTATTTCTGTTGAGGGTACTACTGTCAGTCATCTAGATCTGTAAATTTAAAGTCATTCTTGACTCTTTCTCCTTCCTTAAAGTTTCACTGGGAGTGGCTAGGTGGTGCAGTGATTAGAGCACTGGCCCTGGAGTCAGGAGGACCCGAGTTCAAATTTGGCCTCAGACACTTAACACAAAAAATGGCCGTGTGACCTTGGGCAAGTCACTTAACCCCAATTGCCTTCCAAAAAGCAAAAAAAAAAAAGTTTCATTGGTTCCCCCTTCCTGACATCTTTTGCATCCATCCCTTCCTTTACTCATATGGTCCTCATACTAGTTCAGGGCTTTATTCTAGACTGCTGTAATTTCTGAATTGGATTCTCTTGCCAGTATTTCTCTTTTCAAATCCATCTTCTCCAAAACTCCTGAAATAGGGGCAGCTAGGTGGTGCAGTGAATAGAATACTGGCCCTGGAGTCAGGAGGACCTGAGTTCAAATTCGAACTCAGACACTTAACACTTACTAGCTGTGTGACCTTCCCCTGCCTTCCACCCTCCAAAAAACAAAACAAAACAAAACCTCCTGAAATAATCTTCCTAAGGCATAGGTCTATGCATGTCCTCTTTGGTTCAAAATCCTTTTCCACTTAACTATTTCCTACAAATTTCTTAGCCTTGTATTTTAAGGTATTCTTTTATTATATAGTTTCCACCTACCTTTCCAGCTTCATTTTACATTATTACCTTCCTGAATGTTTTGTATATTACAACCAAACTACTGACTGTACCTGAATTTGTTCTCTCTCTGCCCCTCTTCATACACACAATCTGTCCTTGTACCTAGAATGTGCACTCTCCTCAGTTACTACTTTCAGAATCCACACATTTCTTTAAGATTCAATTCAGGTTAGTATATGATTGCGATGGAGTACTACTCTGTTGAAAGAAATGATGAGCAGGTTGATTTTAGGAAAATATGGAAAGACTTGCATGAAATAATAAAGAGTGAAATGTGTAGGATCTAGAGAATGTTGTATAGGGTAATAGCAATATTATTCGAAGAGTAACTCTGAATGACTAAGCTATTCTGAGTAATGTGAATATTCAGATCAGCTACAAAGGACCTGTGAAGGAAGATGCTCTCCACTTCCAGAGAAAGAACCAATATGTGGAAGTTTGTATTGAATGGTTGCACATATATATCTGTGTCAAATGTTAGCCTTCTGCAGCACCGAATTGGGAGGAAGAAAGGGGAGACAGCTCTGAAATAAAAATATAATAAAAAGAACAAAAAAAGATCTCTTAAAAATAGAAAAAAGATTTAGTTCAGGTGTCACCACCACCCTTGCAAAGCCTTCCTTATTCTCCAGGCAAATATTTTGTTCCTTACTAAGCAGCTAGGTGACTCATTGCATGGAGTGCCTGACTTAGAGTCAGAAGGACCTGAGTTCAGATCCTACCTCAGATACTTAAAAGCCATGTAACCTTGGCAAGTTACCTCATCTCTCTGGGCCTTTAGTTTCTTCATCTATAAAATGAAGAGTTTGGACTCAGTGGCCTTCCAAGTGTCTCTAGATGTAAATTTATTATCTTATATGATTTCTTATGACATAATAATATTTCTTTACTTTCTCATATCATAATTTATTCAACCATTCTCTGATTGGAGGTAGCTAAGTGGTACAGTGGTTAGAGTGCTGGGCTTGGAGTTAGGAAGACTCAGCTTCCTGAATTCAAATCTGGCCTCAGACACTTACTAGTTGGGTGACCCTGGGCAAGTCACTTAACCCTGTTTGCCTCAGTTTCCTCCTGTAAAACATGAGCTGAAGAGGGAAATGGGAAACTACTGCAGTATTTCTGCCAAGAAAACAAGGTCATCAAGAATTGGGCCCGGCTGAAAACTGACTTGAAAAACAGATTCTCCAATTGATGAGTGCTTACTTTGTTTCCAGTTCTTTGCTACAACATAAAAGGGCTGCTACTAAAGTTTTTGTACATATTGACCTTATATCTGGCCTCTGTCTTTGACCTCTTTGGGATGATTGCCTAGTACTAATGTTTCTGCATCAGGGTATACACAATTGAATGACTTTGTGTGTGTAGTTTCAAATGGTTTTCCAGAATAGTTGGACCATTTGACAAGTCACAAACAGTATATTAGTGTGCTTTTCCTCTCACAGTCCCTCCAACAATTTCTGTTTTCATTTTTTATCACATCTATCAGTTTGATAGGCAGCTAGGTGGCTCAGCAGATAGAGTGCTGGGCCTGGAATCAGGAAGACCCAAATTCAAATGTAGCCTTAGACATTTACTAGCTTTGTGACCCTGGGAAAGTCACTTAACCTCTGTTTGCCTTACTCCACTGGAGAAGGAAATGGCAAACTGTTCCAGTATCTTTGCCAAGAAAGCCTATAAACACTGTGGTCCTTGGGGACATGAAAAGTCAGACATGACTGAACAACAAAAAATCAGTTTGGTAAGTTTGAAGTAAGACCTTAGAGTTGTTTTAATTTGTATTTCTCTTTTAATCAGTGATTTGGAGCATTTTTGTATATGGTTGTCGATAACTTCCATTTCTCTTTTTGAGAACTGCCAGTTATTATCCTTTGACCATTTAACTGTTGAGAAATGGCTCATGTTCTTCTCTATTTACATCAGTTCTCTAAATATCCTGGTTGTCAGACCTTTTTTATCAGAAATTTGGTGCAAAGATTTATTTCCTAGTTAACAGTTTCCCTTTTCCCAGTAGATTTGATTTTGTTTGGACAAGAGCTTTTCAATTTGACATAATCAAAATTGTCCATTTTTATCTTTTATGATTATTTCTATTCCCTGTTTGATCAGTAACTCTCCACAGTTGTTAAAGGTTATTTCCTTCTGTTCCTCTCTGATTTGTTTATGCCATGACCTATGGAATTTTGATCATGCGTTCATTTGGAACACATTATTATATACTATGTGAAATGTTGGTATCAGCTTGCTCTTGGCTTTTTCTTTTCACTTCGTGGGTACCAGTGGAGTACTCAGGTCCTCTGCCTCTTGTGCCTCACATTGCAGATGTGGCCCGTCCATTTCTTTTCTTTCTTTTTCATTTCATTTCAGATAGTGTTCTATTCTGAAGTTTTTGAGATTTTCAGAAGCAGTTGTGCTTTTGTCTTTTTTTTAAGAAAACGTAACATTTTATATATTTAACAAACTCTTAAAAATATGTTTAACAAACTCTTAAAAAAAAAAAAACTCCACATTTCCTCTCTCGAACTCTTCCTGGTCATCTTCTTTTCCCCAAACCAGAATTAACCTACCTATTTAAAATCCTATAGAACTTTGTACTTCTTTTCCTGAGCTCTCATATTACATGCCTGTCTTCTTGCACTTTATTTTAGCTCTTTGTGTGCATGTCACAGAGGTAACACAGAAGCTGGCTTCACTCTGTTCTTGGGGTCTACTATTACTCCCTTCCCAAGAATTGTTGGCTGGAGACATGGCCACTTTTTACTGCTTGGATGAGCAAGGAGTCTGCAGCTATGATACTTATGAGAAGATGGTGTTCCACTGTTCCTTACTATCTGCCCTGCCACTATGCCCTCCAGATCTATAGGTATTTTATCTACCGCCATTATACCCTAAGGATTCCTGGAATTTGTTATCTGCCTTACCACTAGACCCTAAGGACCATCATGCCTTTCCTGCTGCCCTAAAGCCAGATGCTACGTAGGTGCTGTCTCCTTTAAGTTACAATGTGAGAAGAGGAAGTCTTACTTTTTGTATACCTATCACTTTGTGCCATGCTTGGCATATAGTAAATGCTTTTCCGTTCCATTCTATGTCTTGAGAGGAAGTCTGGTATAGTTGGAAATGTGTGGGATTTGGAGTTAGACAACTTTAGTTCAAATCACAGTTTTGTCACTACCTGACTATATGACCTTGGGCAAGTCACTTCTCTGTAGTTCTATTTCCTTATTTGTAAATTCAGAGGGTCAGAGTAGATCAGAGGTGTCAAATTCGTTCTTCTTTTTCTTTTTTCTTTTGGAGGGGAGAACACAGGACAGTTGGGGTTAAGTGACTTGCCCAAGGTCACACAGCTAGTAAATGTTAAGTGTCTAAGGCCAAATTTGAACTGAGGTCCTCCTGACTCCAGAACCAGTGCTCTATTCACTGCACCATCTAGTTGCCCCTCAAACTCATTCTTGACCCAGATTAAAATATAATTGGGAAATGTTTTACAAAATAAATAAAAATGCAATTCAACATAGATAATGTTAATTTGAAGCTTTCTAGACTGAGATTAAAAAGTCATTGGGAAACATTTTACAAAATAAATAGAAATATAATGTAGATTATATTAATTTGTGTTTTTCTGAGTCAGTATGCAGCCTACAGGGATCCTTCGAATTTCCTGTAAGCCCCTTTTATCTCTAAATCTATGAATCTGTGGTCTGTTCTCTGCCACTAAATGGTTACATGAAGAATTATTCATACTCCTTGTTTTATTCCTTAGCAGCCACATTATCTAGCTCTGAGTAAGCATCAAATAAACATTTATTGAATATTAGTAGTAAACTTTATGCACGGGTTCAATCCACAAATCAGCAAATTCATAGATTTTAGACGTGGCATATCCATACATTAGGTAACTAGGTAGCACAGTGGATAAAGCGCCAAGCCCGGACCTGACTTCAAATCTGCTCTTAAGGACCTACTAGCTGTGTGACCCTTGGCAAGTCACTTAACCTCTTTTGGCTTGCCATGGGTTCCTTATCTGTAAAACAGGGATTAATAATAGCACCTGCCCCCCAGGGTTATTATGAGGGTCAGGTGAGGTATTAATGGTAAAGTGCTTAGTGCAGTGCCTGGTAGAAACTATGTGAATGTTAGCTACTATCATTGTTGTTATTACTCAGGTATTAATTCTATAATAGAATAAGTTAAATAATTAATGTTTTAGCCACTTAGTAAAGGTACTGTAATTATTTTGCATATAGTGTTATGTTACTAGTTTTCAGCAGTAAAGTCTATTGAAAATTGTTTGAATTTTTTTAAAATTTTTTTTTCCAGTGGAAAAGTACCATAAAAATGCAAAGTAACTATTGTGTAAAACTTTTATATTCTTTAGAAATTTTTGAACTCTAGCAGAGTTTCAAATACTTCTGATGTAAAACCTCTCTCATGGGAAATTCATCCTCTTAATATAAAGCATGTAAGAAAACATTTATTTAGAAATAACCGAAACTGGCTTCTCTTCTAGAAGTCACATGAAGTTTGATTAATGGTCTGTCATAGATTGCACATTGATTTCCTTGAAACTAAATGGATTCCAGAAATTTATTAAGACATTTTCTGTTTATCTCTTTCCCATCTTTTTAATATAAACTATTCCTATAAAGTGTCTTTTGTAAATAATATTGCTGAAGAATGTATCTGATTAATGATAGATCCAGAATGAAGCAAACTGAAAATCTGTACTGAAATTTAAGTTTTAAGTACATCTTAAAATAGCAAATTGTTGGTATGTATACTTTCGTAAGTTGCTTTTTACATAATCCTGAAAAGCCTAAAGTATGCTACATTTTTATTGATATTAAAATATTACTTTGATTTTAAATATTTCTACAATTGATAGCTCCCATTGTGTAATGGGGATAATACCTGCTGCTTTGAAATGACATTGAAGAATTAATGCATTAACTAAGTAGCAATAAAACATTATCTGAAACAGCAAATTAATGTTAATACTTCCTGATGTGGTGGTTAGAAAAGTTTTTCCAACTATGTAACTTCTTGCAAACCCCCAATGCCTCTTTTTTGTACAGCTTCCTTTTTTGAGTTGGTGGATCCTCTGCAAAATTGCTATTACCAAACTAGTTTTTAATACTTTTGTGTATGTGTTTTAAATTCAAAATTTATTTTGAATTTTAACAATAAATTTTGAATTATAATAATAATAATATAAATTATAATTATAAATTCAAGGGGTTTTTGTTTGGCATGTGAGAAGTATTAAAATTTTACATCTGGATTAAAATTTACTCAACTGAGTATCTTCAAACTTTTGAGAATAAATAAACTGTCTTTATTACAACTTCTACCAGTTGTTTTTCTCTTTAAGGCCAAACAGGACAAGTCTAATCTCACTTTCACAAGATAACCCTTCAGACAGCCCTTAAAGATAACTATTGTGTCTCTCATGACTCTTTTTCTTTTCCAAGCTAAATATCCTCATTTCTTTAATTGATTATCATATAACATGTACTCAAGGTCTATCAACCATTCTGGTTCTCTTTTGGTGATCCCAGAGTTATCAGGGTCTTTCCTAAATTGGCACCTAGAACTGAATTCATTGTGTCATATCTGGTCAGTTGGGGGGATGATACAGCAGGACTAGCACATCCTTCCTGTTGAAGTTATGTTTCTCTTAATGCAGCCCAAGATTAAATGAGTTTTTGGGGTTGCCACATCACAATATTGATTGGTGTTGGCAGACCATTAAAACTCCTACTCGTTTTTTTTTCCAGAAAAACTATTATCCAACATGCCTCTCCCACCTTGTACTTGTGAAGTTGAGTTATTGAATGCAAGAGTAAGACTTTATAATTATCGCTATTAATTGTCAACATAGATTCAGTTCGAGTATGTTGAGATATTTTTGGATCCTGACTCAGTCATTCATTGCATTAGTTATCCCTGCCAGATTGTTGCCTTCTGAAAACTTGATAAATGCTATCTCTGTAAGATATCCAAGTTGTTAACAAAAATGTTTATAACAACAAGCAGAGTGTCCAGGGTCATTTTATTGGGGAACTTCTACCATGGTGACATAAAAAATGACTATTCTTTGGGTCTGACTATTCAGCCATTCCCAAATCTCTCTTCTAGTCTATACCCCTCCATGTGTTCCACAAAGATAGCATGAGATTGCCACATCTAATGAACTTTTGTCAGTCCTGATCCGTCTTGACCTCTATAGCATTTGACACTATTGACCATCCCCAACCTTCCTTGTATTGTTTGATCCAATGACAATAGCCTCTTTGCTGTTCCTGGAAGATGTTCCATCTCCTAATTGGTTATTTTTACTGGCTGTCCCTCTTGCTTGTAATGCTCTGCTTCCTCATCTCCCTCCTGGCTTCCCTAACTCCCTGCAAAACTCAGCTGAAATGCCACCTCCTGCCTGAGGACTTTCCTTGTCCCTCCAGCTGCTAGAGCCTTCCGTGCCAAGATTACCTTGCTTCTGTATTTCTCAAGTATACCCATATATATATATATATATATATATATATATATACACACATATATACATATATACACACACATACATATACATATATATACATATATATGCGCATATACACACACATACAAACATACACATTTTCTTCTCTGTTGAAATGAAAGTATAGTCTTTGATAGGGACTGTTTTTACTTTTTCTTTGTAGCCTTAGTGCTTAACAAAGTCCCTGGTACATAGTAAGCCCTGATAAGTACGTATTGGTTAATTGAGATGTTTTAGCAGATCTTTTACTAAAATTTAATAAAGCAGTATCAATAGCATTTCTTTGCTCTATGAGTTTAGTAACCAAGTCAGAAAAGGAAATAAGGTTAGCTTGGCATTCTGTCCTTGTTGTGGTGATATGGTAATTCTTTATGATCACGACTTTCTTTGCAAGACATTGATTAACCATATCTTAACAATATTATATTAGTCTTGTTCCACAAATCCAGGTCAAGGTCACTGGCCTATTTTGCAAGCTTTATTTTCCTTTTTTTGACCCTATCCTTGCTATCCTATAGAACCTCTCCTGTTTTTTGACTCTTCATACATTACTGACAGAGTCTTAATAGTCATTTAATTAATTAGCAAGCATTTTTAAGCATCAGCTATGTGCCAGACACAGATCTAGGTGCAAAGAATGAAAAGGTATCTGCTGTCAAGAAGTCAAGACTTATATGTTCTATGAGTGAGACAACACAGTATATGCAGAGTAAATACAAAACAGTTAAATACAAGATTCATGTAAATTTTTATTTTAAAATTTTTAAACATAAAAAAATACCAAATAAAAGGAGCATTTTTATATATGTTGTAGGACCAAAGGAAGGACTTGTACATGAAACTGAATGTCTATTGTGTAGAGTTTACTCTTCTAAAAGGAAATGTCTTGGAGGAAGAGAGGGATTCTATGGGCAGAGGTCATATCTCCCAAGATATCTTGGGGTTTGGGGGCTAGATGTTTTTCTCTTCTCTACTTACTTATTCTATCACTTAAAAAAAAAAAAGCTGGGCCAATTAACTCTTGTCCCATGTAGTTTCATTTATGATTTCTTGAAATACAGCTCTGTAAAACCAGGCTTTGATAAAGCTCATTGGAATTCAAATGGAGCTACCTTAAAGGAGCTTGCCTTAAACCCAAATCATTCTGGTTCTCACTGATTGGTCAATTAATAGATCCCAACCCAAGCCTCACTTGGTCATTGTTTGGATTTTAATGGCTCTAGGTGAGTGTAAATAGCAGTTATTTCTGTTCTGGCCAGAAACTGTGCAGGTTTTCCCCTTCCAAGATTGATTTTTTTTTTAAGTAGGCAGACTAGGCCATCTTTTGCCTCATTTTTTACCTAGCTTTAAATCACTGAAGGGACATTGAGACAAACTGAGACCAGGAAAAGAACTTAGCTTAAAAAGGTCAAGGTCTCCCACTGCATCTGGGGCCCTCTCCAACCATTCTGACCCATGTCTTGCCTCTGGACTCAGATGACCCTGGAGGAGAGAGTGAGTGAGGCTGATGACTTTGCACAGCCCTCCCTCACTTAAATCCCATTCACTTACAAATCAAGACATACCTTCCTGACATGGATCTTCTTCAAAAAACAAAGGACAAACAACAACTTGAGCTGTGTCTGGAAGGAAAAGAGGGATTCAATGAGCAGAGGTCATAGAATAATTTAAGTGTGGTTGATTTAATTTCACATCCAAGGTCTTTGAGGTACTTTCTTATTGTCTCCTTATCCATATTGGGCATTAACTCCCTACTAGTCAATGTGTTCCCTTTTTTTACAGTACAAATGTCCTTCTCCTTAACAGAAAAAACGGAAGCAAATTTAAGAATTGAACAACTTCTTTCTCTTTTTTTTTCCTGGTCTGCGCCAAAGAGTGATCTTTTATGTTTGGAACTCCTCTTCCCCCCAATATAGCTAAAAAACAAAATAAAACTTTTTGTTGCCCATTAGCTTCATCACTGACTTCAGCTGGTTCTGAGCTTTAGCACTCTGGATAATAATCTTATGAAATTGTTTTTGTGTTCTGTTACTTGCTTTCATTTTCTATGTATACCTTTTTTAAAACTTAAGTTGGTTGGTAAATTCTCTGTTCATCTATATCCAGCTCTTCATAAAAAACTCCCATTTTTCCTTTTCATAGGAAGCATTCCTTTGTGCCCACAGAATTTCATTCTTGACAATTTCCCATCTCTCCAGGATGGATTTCCCCTGTAGAATTTTGGAATATGAAATTCTACCTGTATTTTTTCTGAACCCTTTGAAATCTGTGCTGCCAAAATCTAAGAAGGTTCATGTCAGACTATGCCTGGGTTTCCTTTCTTTTATCACAAATTCTAAGAGGGAGTGGTCACTTCTCCCTCAGGATCCCCATCATTTCCTATGCCAGCAACAAGTTCTTTCCTGTTAGTGAAACTCACATCTAGAATTGAATTTCTCTTTGTTGGTTCCTTCATCTTTTAAAGGATGAGATTACCATTAAAACCGCTCAGCTTTTGGCAGAGAGAAACCTGTATCAGAGCTCTGGATAATTGAAGACCCTTATTACTATTTTGTTTGTTTATGCCCAAATTATAATCAGTTTCCCAGACTCCTCATATATTTCTTCTTTCTGCCCAAGTGGTATATAAATCATTTCTGTTTGTCCTTCTATTGCTCTTCACTGTAATGTTCTACACTACACTTAACTTCCTTTGGTTCTTAGATTTTCTCACATGAATATGTCTAATATACATTGTCATATAACTTCATGGTCCAAAACTATAAGGAAAGTCAGTCTAGGAGAAATGAGAAGTTCTCAAGAATAGGGCTTATATGGACATTTCAGGGGAGAGCTAGTAAACAAGCATTCATTAAAATGCTTACTATTTCCTAGATGCTATGCTAAGTGCTATGAATACAAAAAAGGCAAAAAACATTCTCTGTATTCAAGGAAGGTATGATCTGAGGTGGAAGACAAGATGTAAATAACTAGGTGCCTATAAGATGTACAGAGTTGATGAAGGTAATCTGAAAAGGGAAGGCATTAGAAACAGGGAGATCATGAAGAGTCTACAGCAAAAGATGGGATTTGAACTGAGTCTTGAAAGAAGATTATGGAAACTAAAAGGCAGAGGTGAGAGGGAGAGCATTCCAGACATGGGGGTATATCCAATGCAAAAGCATGGAGACAGGAGATGGAGCATTGTGTTCGAGGACCTACAAAAAGGCCAGTTTAACAGGATCATGGAGGAGAGAACCGTCTAAGATTGGAAAGGTAGGTGCGGGGACCAGGTAATGAAGAGCCTTAAATACCAAACAAACACCTTTATATTTGGTCCAGGATGTAATAGTAAAGCCATTGGAGCTCATTTGGAAGGGTGGTCATGGTTAGATCTGCTCTTGGCAGCTTAGTGGAGGATAGATTTGAGTGGGGATAGACTTGAGGCCAAAAGATCAGTTAGAAGACTATTGTAGCAGTGTAAGTGAGATGTGATAAGGTTGTGAACTAGGGTTGTGGCTCTATAAATGGAGGGAAAGGGACATGTATGAGAGATGTTGTGAAGGTAGAAAAGAAACTATTTGGCCATGTATTAGATATATAGTGAGAGTGAGGCATCAAGAGTAACACTGAGGTTGGGAAGCTAGGGTGATTGGAAGGATGATGGTACCCTCAAAAAGGAATAGGAAAGTTTGGAAGGAGAGAAGGCAGTTTTCAAGGAAAGGTAAGTTCTGTTTTGGACATACTGAGTCTGCACTTATGGCTGGGGCAGCCAGTTCATGATGTCCAAAAGGCAGATGGAGATTCCTAACTGTAGCTTAACAGATATCCCAGGCCCAATATAGAGATCTGGGAATCATCTGCATAGAGATCATTGAAGCATGATGATAAGAGGAATCTTTCCCCTTTCTACGTTTTTTTTTTAAATGTGCTATTTCTTTTGAAAAAAGGTATATTCATTCAGAACCATATTCTAGATGTGGGTCTCATTTCATCAAAATCTCAGTGATACCTATAAAGTCAAATTTGCCTTTTTATGTTAGGACCTCTAGTTCATGTTGCTTGTTGCAACTTTGTGTAATTGCATATAGGTAATTGAGGCCACAGGTTTTATTTTTTGATTCTTTGTTGTATCTTGTCTCCTGTAAATTCCTGAGTGTTTCAACTGATATTTTTCTTAAAATTTAGTTACTCAGTATGAGATCTAGTTTGGGGGAGTGCACATAGGCAATTTTCTTCTTCCTGCATCCCTTTTAGGTTAAAGTTCTTTTGATTAGATTTGCAAGACACAAGACAAATATATTTTTAAATTAAATTAATTTTTTAATGAACAAAAATTTATTTTCTTTCCTCCCCCTTTCCTGCATTTGTTAGTTACACTTTGTCCTTGACCAGGAGCCTGTGATCCTTACTTTTTAAACTGTTATAGAACTCCAAATTCTGTTCCCAGATAAAAATTTAACCTTAATAAGATGACTTTCTAAATTTTTCTTTGCATCTCTTGCCTTCAGAGGATGGTAGTCAGGCAAACACCACTTGTATCCACGTTTAGTCTTCGTTTTATTGTCCAAGACAAAATGATCTTGGACAATGCAGGCTCGGTTCCTTCTGGCAGTGTCACTTGTGCCGCTGTGAGTCATCAGATGTAGATAGTCATCCTCTCTTTTGGCACCTCTTGAGAAGTTTTCTGTTATGTCTCACTCCTGGCCTGTGGAGACAGCAGACCGCTCCGTTGTTGTTTTTAGGTTGACAGATAGCTGCCCTAGTACCTCATGAGCAGGGAGTGGCCACCCACCACTGTTCTTCTCTTCTTTCTTCCTTTGACACGTACTGGATATCTCTTAGTCGAGAGCTTCTGTGGATCTATTTTTGTTCCTTAGAGGATAAGCAGCTGCTTCTTCACAGCACTCTGATAGCTCTTTAGGAAGAGTTTCAGATTTGATTTTAAAAAAAAAATTATAGTTGTACAATGCCTCTTTTTTTCCTTTCCTCCTGTGTGTGTGACATTCTTCGATTCTCCAACCTCCTTTTTCTCAACAATTTGTTTCATTGAAGTTCTACTTCTGGTTTGTTGGTTTTTTTTTTTTTTTAAGGAACAATTCATTAGTCATTATAACCTGCAGGATAGATAGTAAGGTATTCCTTGAACCTCTTCACCTTTTTCTAGGAGGGAGACCAGCCTATACTTTGAACAAAAGAGCAGTTATTTGTCTGCAGCAGGCATGCAAACATCACACAATATGAGTCACTCCAAACTCCTCTCAACTTTCTGTACTAATTGAGATCATGAGCCCCACTTTTCACATTTTTAGTGGATTTTTCTAACTCTCCTTCCCACTTAGTTCAGAACTTTCTAGATTTTCATCACCAGGACAACTTGATGGCTCCCCCTAATTTCCTCTTCTTTCACTAACCCCTATTTGTTTTATCTATTTACTTTTGCCTTAGCATCTACCTTCTCCTTTAGAAGGCTAAGTTCCTAATTGCAGAAATACAGGGATAGTAATGTAGTGATTGTAAGACACTTTTACTATTTTTCTATCAAGAGGTAAAAAGATAAATCTAATTTAACCAAGAAGAGGAAAATTAAGGGGAAGAAGATGGTCAAACTATTAGTAATGGGAGGACTCTGGCAGCTTCCAGAAATAGTTGTGGGGTTTTTTTGTGTGTGTATTTTTAATAACATGTGCAAGTATAGAAAGAAGTCAGATGTAGAAAGGTACAAATAATAAACATTTATTTTATAGACATTAATAAAACAAAAATGATAAATGGATAATGATCTAAATCATCAAATTTCTCTGAATTCATTGTTTCTTCCAGCTGGCTATGCATAGACATACCAGTTAGTGTATACTAAAGACCTCTAATATGTTTCTGCCAGTCTGTATTGGATGATCTTTTATATTATAAGTAATTCAATTCAGTGAGTATTAAGTTCTTACCATGTGCATGCTAGGCACTATGCTAAGTTCTGGAAATGCAGAAACAAGAAGGCAGTATATAAAACCT
This sequence comes from Gymnobelideus leadbeateri, assembly GCA_011680675.1. NCBI lineage: Eukaryota > Metazoa > Chordata > Mammalia > Diprotodontia > Petauridae > Gymnobelideus > Gymnobelideus leadbeateri. The sequence continues at coordinate 14,438 of WOXC01002488.1, read as the reverse complement.
GCAGGCAGAGAAACTGGCTTAAGTCCTGGTTTTGCCATTTACTACCTGTGTATCCTCAGGCAAGTCACTCTACCTTTCTGGGTATCAGTTTCCTCCTCTGTAAAATGAGGGGATTGAACCAAATGACCAGTGAAGTCCCCTTAAGTCCTCTAAGATCTGTTATCCTGTGATTCTAAAGATACAGACTGAAATAAATATAGACTAAGTAAAGATGCTCCTAAAATAAAACATTAAAAAAAACACAATTCATAGAAACAGATAATTATGTTTGAGTGATAACAATGAGATTTGCCCATCAAAATTTATGGGAAGCAGCTAAAGCAACCAGAATTTTTCTAACTTTTAAAACATTAACAGGATTAATGAATTTATCATACAGTTAAAAAAAATTACAATGTTAGCAAGTTAATCTCAAAAGAAGAACTTTTTAAAATTAAGTAAATAGAATTGGAATTCCAAAAGACTATTGAACTGATCAACAAACTGTTTTTTAAAGGCTAAAAGAATCCATAAACCAATGGCTGGTTGGTTGTTGTCCTTCGTAATCAAAGAGGACCAAAATGACATCACTGTTGGGGGGGAAATGTATAGTGCGTCCAACTGTGGCTGATCAGACCAGTATGAGCTCAGAAGGCTCTCCCATAGGTTGGGCATAAATAGTCCATATGAACATGATACAGACATAGATATTTCTAAATTTGCTCATTTCACATTACTTTTAAGCTATTGCAATTCTGCTTTGCTCATAGAAGACAGTACCTTCTTTGATTCAGGCATGCCATGCTGGACTGTCCTGTGCCAGTGTCTCCCATGTCTTATAGTCTATTCCAGAATTCTTCAGAGAGACCTAGAGAGTGTCCTCATATCACTTCTTCTGACTTCCATATGAGCTCTTGCCTTGTGATTTTCTCTGTAAAATAGGCTTTTAGGCAAACGTACATTTGACTTTTGAACAATGGCCAGAAAAAAAGAAAAAAGTATATTACCAGAACTTTTTAGTACTATTTAAAAACAGAAAAGATCAGTGGAATTGTTGATTTTAAAAGAAACAATTTCACATTCACTAAACCAAGAACACAAAGTACTTGGGAAAGGACTCACTATCCAGTCAAGAACTGCTAGGAAAACTGGAAAACAATGTGGCAGCTACTGACGCAAAATGATACAGCAAACTTTATATGGATGTGATCTAAATTTGACGTATTCCAAAAAAAGAAAATACAAGTAAATGCCTTTAGGAAGTATAGTTAGGAATGTTTCAAAATAAAACAAGTAATAGAAAAAGTCACAAAAGACAGCATAAAACATTTATATTATATAAAATCTGGTAAGCTTTTGAATAAGCAGAAGCTATGCAAGCAGTAGAAAAGGAAACTGAGTAGGGCAAAACAAAACAGCGTAAGATACATGATAAAAAACCAAGTATACACACGTATATATTATATGTGTGTATATATTATATATCTAAGTATATGTATACATGCACATGCATGTGCATACACACACACACTTAGATATGTGGAATTGACAAATAAAGAATACCAAGAACCATTTTTCAATAGACATGGCAGCTAGGTGGTGCAGTGGATAGTGTACTGGACTGGAATTCAAGAAGACAGTTCAAAATCCAGCTTCAAACACTTAATAGCTGTGTGATTCTGGGCAAGTCACTTAATATCTCTGTTTCCCTTAGTTCCCTTAACTTTATTTATTTATTTTTTTAAAGCAATTGGGGTTAAGTAACTTGCTCAAGGTTACACGGCTAGTCATCATTTATGTGTGGGTGCTCATTTTCTGAGGCCGGATCTGATCTCGGGTCATCCCAACTCCGAGGCCGCTGCTCTTACTCACTGCGCCACCTAGCCGCCCCTTTAGGGCAATTGGGGTTAAGTAACTTGCCCAAGGTTACACGGCTAGGTTTTTGTTTGGATTAAGTGTCGGAGGCCGGGCTCCGAACTCAGGTCCTTCTGACTTCAGGGCCGGCGCTCTATTCACTGCGCCACCTAGCCGCCCCCCTTAACTTTAAATGGGGCTAATAATAGCACCTATTTTCTAGGGTTGGTAGATAATGATTATGAAGTGCTTACTTAGCACGTGGCAGGAATGATATAAATGCAACATCACCATTATTATTAATATTATTATTATTAAAGGATCTGAGCAGTAAACAAAGAAATTTTAAAAGGCAAATTGCAAACCATCAACAATTATATTTTTAAATGTTCCAGATCCTTAATAACAAGAAAAATCCAATTTGAAATAGCCCTGAAGTTTCACTTTATACCTGTCAAGTTGGCAAAGATAAAAAAAGATAAAAACAGTATTGGAGGGGCTATAAGAAGATGGATACACTGATGTACTGTTGGAACTCTAAATTGGTCTAATAATTCTGGAAAATAGATTGAAATTATATTCTTCATGCCTTTGATACAGCTGTCCCTCTCCTGGGCATGTGGCCCAAGGGGGGGTCAAATATAGGAAGAAATGTCCCACATATATTTAAATATCCATAGTAGTTTGTGGCAAGCAATCTCCTTTCCAAACCCTGGAAACAAAGTGCCTGTCAATTAGAGAATGTCCAAAGAAATTGCATTATGTGAATTTAATAGAAGATTATTATGTTGTAAGATATAACTAATGAAGAGTTCAGAAGACCGAAAAGACTTATGAGCTCATCCAAAGAGAAGAAATTAGAAGCAGGAGAACAACATACAGAGCAACTAGAATAATGTAAATGAGAATGACATTAGAAGGCAGCTGAACTAAAATGAAATATGTTGGCCCGTACTCACTCAAGAGGACAGATGATGGAACATGCCATCCGCCTCTCTGTAGCGGGGTTGGTGGAGACTGGATACCAAATGATACAGGGGCTGTCTCAGACACTGTTGGTTGTCTTTTCTTAACTGTTTTTCTTTGTTACAAGAGAGAGCTGTGTGTAGAGTAAGGAGGAATATTAGAAAATTACTGTGGTGTAAAACACACAAAAAAATCAATATAACTGTAAAAGGAAAATTAAAAGTTTCCAAAATCTAGTTCCAAAAAACAATGATAGGCTTTGGTCCACAGGCCATAGTTTGTCGAGCCTGATCTAGAGTATTGGGTTTAGCTCTAGTTTCCATGTTGTGAAAAGAAAGGGAAAAAGGAAACAGGTATTTGTTTATTAAGTGCCTCCTGTGTGCCTGTCTGGGGATATAAATACAAGCAAAAAGAAAAACAACTCCTGTCCTCACTGAGCTTTCATTCTAACAAGGGAAGATAAAGTACAAAAGGGAACTAAAAAGCAAGAGAGTGGGATTGTTGATGAAAATAGCCCGGGAGAAGTAGTTTAGAAGTCTGGAAAATCAGTAGGGCTGGAAAGGAATGAAGGTGGGGTGGCCTGGGCACTTCCACAAAATGCAGGCCGAAGGAGGCGTTCACCAGTGTGAGAAAGCAGTGGGCCTGGTGGAGTGGGAAGGGAAACAAGGGTAGTTGGATGTTCCAGAGGGAGATCCCAGCAGTAGCAGGGGGTTCCTGAGGGAGGTTCCAGGATGAGAGAGTAGGAAAAGCATGGTTTTAAAGTCTGGCAGTTTGTTGACAATCTGGAGAGCATCCAAAGAAAGGATAGTAAGGATAGTAAGAAATCTTGAGGCCATTCTAAGGACTGGCTAGAGGAACCACTAATGTATCTAATAGAGAAAAAACACTTAGGGAGTATACTTGTTCTGTTTGATCACAGAGGGCAGAACTAGGGGTTGTGGGGATAATGTAGATAGCTAAAGCATATATTTGCTGGGCATTGTGCTAAGTGGTTGGGATACCAGAACAAGGTAGATAAACAGTCCCTTTGTTCAAGGAGCTTGCTTTTTAATGGGGGAAGACACATGAAAGTAGGGATGTGTCTGTGAAGCTTGGGTGTGTAGCCAACCAGGAAGTGTTAAATGGGGTTAGGGGTGCCATATTCTAGGCATGATAAAATCAAAGCTGGTCTGTTAAGGTCCAGAGCCATTCCAGGGTCAGAGTCCAATTTTCTGGTGGAGAGAAGGTGAATATGATGGCCACATTGGAAACCAAATGGCATAGAAATGTCCAAGAAGTGCTAGAGAAGTGAATTTTAGCTCAACATAAGGAAAAGCTTCCAAATGATTAGAATTGACTGAAAGTGGATAGACAACTGGATTCAGAGATAAGAAGACTTGAATTTGACATTTCCTAACTGTAAATTCCTGGGAAAGTCACTTAACCCCACTAAAGACTATGTTTCCTCATATGTAAAGTGAAGATAATAACAACTTCCATCTCACAGGGTTGTTACTGGAATCAAGTGAGATGATGTAGATAAAGCATTTTGCAAAACTGAAAGTACTATAGACTGAGTTATTTTATTCTTCTCTCTATGTAGGATAGATAGAAGTAGTCCTAAGACAAGTTGTTCAAACTATTGTACATTTAGTCATTTTATAGGTTGTATCTACAGGTGAATCAGTTCCTGAAATTTTGAGTTTCAGACAACTCACTTAAAAACAAACTCTGGGGGGTGGCTAGGTGGCGCAGTGAGTAAGAGCACCGGCCTCGGAGTTGGGATGACCCAAGATCGAATCCGGCCTCAGAAAATGAGCACCCACACATAAATAATGACTAGCCGTGTAACCTTGAGCAAGTTACTTAACCCCAATTGCTTTAAAAAAAAAAACCAAACTCTGGGCATTCATTGGGGGGCAGAGCCAAGATGGCAGAGTAGAAGCAGGAAATTCCGTGACCTCCCCCTACAACCACCTCAAATACCTAGAAAATATGACTCTTGTTTAAACAAATTTTAGAGCTACAGCACACACAAAGTGACAGAGAGAAACAAATCTCCCACTGTAGGCAGCTTGGCAGGCTGAGAAGGAACTATCATACCGGGCTGGAACACAGTCCCGAGTGAGCCTTGGCCGGAACAGACTTCAAGAGAGTGTGGCAGGTTCTAGAACCAGCAGCTGCAGCAGTTTCCAGAATGCCAAAAGGAAAGTAAAAGGTCAATCAGGAACTCTGTTGGAAAGGAATGGCACAGTCCAGCCCCTGCTGCCAGGTTGAGAAGTGGCAGAGGCACGACTACAGTGTCTGCTGTGTGGCTGCCTCAGGAGCTACTGGCCTGCAGATTATAGGGGGACCAAGCAACCAGTCAAAGGGTAATCGCTCTTCCTTTGACCTGCTTGGATCTGGGCTGCTTTCTTGGGCAGTGGTCCTAAGATGAGAAATGCCAGTTTGCTAGTGTGGTGTCTGTAGGGGGGGCACCCTCCTCAGACCTCTGACAACATTTGTGAAAACCCCAGCAATCTGGGACAAAGCCGTCCTCACTGGAAGCAGAGTTCTCCCGTGGCAAAGAGCTCAAAAGTCAAGTAATTGGCTGGCAATATGAGCAAACAGAGAAAGCACAAATAGACCATAGAATCCTTTTTTGGGGACAAAAAGGATCAAAGCATGGAACGGGAGGAAGACAACGAAGTCAGAACTCCTGCATCAAAAGCTTCCAAGAAAAATATGAATTGGTTACAGGCTATGAAGGAGCCCAAGAAGCTTGATTAGAAAATCAAGTAAGAGAAGTGGAGGAAAAACTGGGAAGAGAAATGAGAATGATGCAAGAAAATCATGAAAAGAGAGTCAACAGCCTGACTGAAGAAAATAGCACCTTAAAAAATAGACTAACTCGGGACAGCTAGGTGGCTTAGTGAATAGAGCACCAGCGCTGGATCAGGAAAACCTGAGTTCAAATGTGACCCCAGAAACTTAACACTTACTAGGCATGTGGCCTTGGGCAAGTCACTTAACCACAACTGCCCTGCCTTCCCCCCTCCAAAAAGCAAAAAAGAAGAAAGAAATTATCCTTGAGTAGCATAAGTTCTCAGTATTATTTTTAGAAAAAAAATTTCAACTACAACAATCCCAAAGGGTATTGTGGGGGAGGTTTTTCCAAGACAGAAGTCTACAAGGGCTTAGTCCCCTTTAAAATTGCACACTGGATTCATCTTGGTCATAAATTGTCCCTTACCTTATTTAAGGTGGCATTTGTTGTTAATGATTTTGGTGTAAAGCTCTGGGAAATTTATTTTTGCTGTGTTTGTAAATAAGTGTTAAGTTTTGTGAACTTAGTGGTATTAGAAGAGAAACTGTTTTGGAATTAACACAGCACAATATTCACAGCATGGCAGTAACGTTTTCCAAACCAAAACTGGGTATGGTATATTTGTTGAATGAATAAATTCATCAATAAATGTCAAAACTAAAATAGCTAACAAAAATTTCAGATCTTCCATTTGTAATTATGTAAAGGTTAGCTTTTGTAGATTAATTCTTATTTTTTTATTTTGTGATGCAGGTGGCAATAAAAATCATAGATAAATCTCAGCTGGATGCAGTGAATCTAGAGAAAATCTACAGAGAAGTCCAGATAATGAAAATGTTAGACCACCCTCACATAATAAAACTCTACCAGGTATGATTTAAACTCTTCAGCTTCTGTTCTATATTTTATTACAAAATTAATCTATTACTTTTTCCAACTGTAAAACATTTATAATTCAAACTTTGCTGTTCAGCTGAATAGGTGTGATATTGAACATTATTAGGATTATCTCTAAATGGAAAAGGTTGAGAGAGTGAAAAACACTGATTCTTCTACGTCCAGCTTGGACCTAAGGGTATTTTTATAAATTGAACTTGAAGATATTTTTGGCGAACATGTCTAACCTGTTATGAATGTGGTAGCCTCACAAAACGTTTTGGTAAAGTGTCCATGGTGTGGACATTTATTTTGACAGCATCATAAAACCTTGATAAAATTTAAAAGTTTATGTAGCTTATGACATGTAGGTTCATTATTTTGTGTAAAATCTGGAAATGGCTAAGTCTTGCATTTTATTTTAATTTATGTTATCAGATGTGCTTCCTAAGATGTGTTTTTAAAAGGAAAATACCTACTTTTTCTTAAGAAAATACATACGTTAGTATAAAAGATGATGTTATAATACATAACATTTTCAAGTTGTTAGTTATTGATATTTGTACTTTTTTGTGTTTGAATATTGTTTTTCACCTATGTATGTTGTATATTTTAATGTATTTATGTATGTATATTTTTATCTAGGTATGTCAATACCTATATGTTGATATTTTATATGCTTTAGTGTAAAAGAAGGTGTACCCCTCCAATAATATATAATCTCCATCTACAAAAATGCATTGTAAAAATCATGTAATGTCAGAGCTGGAGAAGACCTAAAATATCACGTAGTTCAACTCTCTCCCCCATTTTATAGATGAGAAAACTGAGACTTAGAGAGATATAACATGACTTTCCAAAGGTCACACAGGTTACTAGTAAGTGTAGAATCAGGATCCCAAGCTCTTAAGTGAAAGCTGTGGTGACAGACAATATCCAGTTTATGTAAAGGACCCAAACTCATGGCTACCAGGGAACTCCTGGTCCATTCAAGCAGTGACAGAAGCTTCCCTCATTCAATTCTAGGAGATTCATTAGTTAAGTTTAAGTCCCAAAAGATCTACTCTTGTTGCTTATTTCTACCTTTCTTGATCATCTACTATTGATAAGCTGGAGAATGTCCAAAGAATGGCAGTTAGAATGGGGAAGGGCCATAACTCGTGCTAAGTGAGGATCAGTTGAAGGAAACGTATATAGGGTTGTGTGGCCTGGAGAAAGGACATGAAGTATCGTGACATCACTTGAAGATAAAGATATCTTCAAGTATTTGAAGGGATATTGTATGAAGAGTGAATAGACTTGCTATATTTGACTCTAGGGGTTAGAGTTAGCAGCAATGGGTAGAAATTGCAAAGCGGAAATTTAAATTTGATGTTCAAAAATTTTTCCATTCAGCAATGGAATGGACTGCCTCAGGAAATGGTGGGTTTTCTCCCCTGTTAGAAGTCTGTGTGGAACTGGTTGATCACTTGTTGGATATGATGTGATCAATATTCTTTTTCAGATATGTATTGGATTAGATGGCTTTCTGAGGTCCCTTCCAACTCTTTGATTCTTTTTATCTATAGGAAATAGATTGAAGAGAACAAAGAAGGATAAAGGGAGAAGGAGTCTTTAGCTAGTGTTTTTGCATTTTCTGGCAATCAAAACTCATAGAATCTTTAAAAGGGTTAGTGCTTGCTTTCAGAGCAGGAAGACCTAGAACTATTATTTTTCTAATTGAGCCGGGGCGCCCAGGGAACTTGGTCTGAAGCAGCTGGTCCAACCTCCGGCCTTTAGGGGTGGGGTGGGGCAGGAGAAGGAAATAAAGTGAAAGGGAATCCATCCCAAGTGAAAAGTATCCTTGGGGCACTTTACCTACCACCTCTCACCATCTTTTCCATTCTTTCCTTTCCTCATGTTCTTGCTGCTGCCTCAAATCATGGAAACCACGTATGACTTAGTGTTTTGAAGGTTACAATCTTCTTGTTGGGGTTTGATTAAGCATAGTGTAGTGTATGTAGGTGTGTTCCTGGCATCCCAACTTGGTACTCTAAATATATTTCCTCTTGTAAACTTTATTATACATAGTGTGAAGGGTTTATGGAATACAGTATTATACTTCAGGTGCATTATGAATTAAATAAGTTTTTGTGGGAAGGCCTGGAACCTAACAACTCTTTAGGGCACTGTTCTTTGGGAAAATGTGTTCCAAGTACCAAACAAGGAACTTATGAATGAGCGTTTACAGGATACTATCCTTTCATAAATTGGAACTGCCTACATTACCTTCCTGCAGTCTTGCTTTTCTTAGGCTATTTTTAAAGACGATAATTACAAGCAACTATTCAAATACTTTCAAGATTGTGGTGAAACTAAAGGCCAAAGTAAGGGCAGACATTACCAGTGAGTCACACGTATAATTTTATCTTAGTTGAACTGGAGAAGTTACAGTATTGTTAATGTCTGCCTTGTTTAGTCCCAAATTGTTGGTAGCTCTTGCATTGTTTTAGTACGATTCTTAGAGGACTAGGCCAAAGTGACTTACATTTTACAGGAAAAATAATTTTTTGCCTTTAAGCAGATAACAGCAAAGTTTGTAGTCTTTGTAATAAGCATAATAAAAGAATGAATAGGGTAAACAGCATGTGTTTTACATCATAAATACATACAAATCATCTTTCTAAATAGGCATAGCTCCAGAAGCCAACTTTTAATAATATTACTTTTCTAAATGAAGGTAAAATAATTATTACAGAAACACAAGCAGTAGGACTACAGAGAAGAGGCTTCAGGGTGGTCTCCTGGAATTATATACTGGGCAGCTATGTAAAATCGGTATCACAACACAATAATCCATCATTGGGCATTTATCAAATGCCTACTGTGTGTTAAGCACTATTCTAGGCACTCAGGATACCAAGACAAAAATGAAACTGTTTCCTCCCTAGCTAGACTAACCATTGTAATGTTTTCTTCTACTCTTTCCTTGGGATCCACCATGATGGCTTTTGTTAGTGGAAAAACAACAGAGACAATAGGTTGTTCCAGAACAGTGTTGCATAGGCCTTTCCTCATTAAGTCAATAAGAGAATGCTACAAAATAGACATTCAGGACTTCTGGCGGGTGGATTCTTCATAATATTGTAACATATCAAAATGACTTCGCGCTTCATCATAGTCAGCTTTTCCAGTCATCACTTTTTAAAAAGTGGTTTGAGTCACAAAGACTTTGATGTGGTCATTCCTCATTTTTTCCTGTTAAATTAATATGGAATTCTTTATTAATTAGGTGATGGAGACCAAAAGCATGTTGTACCTTGTCACTGAATATGCCAAAAATGGAGAGATTTTTGGTAAGCTTCCTTCCTTTTAATTCTTTTGTATGAAAAGTGTTCTGAACTATATTGTTTGATTAGAATACTGTTAATCAGATGCTTTGATGAATAGTTTGTGTACCATGCATATGCATGGATTTTCAAAGAAATGGAATATGATAAAATGCACCAATCTTTCTTTAAGGATATAGTGTTGTAGAAATTGTACCATTAAATATTGTAAACAGTTTTTGAATTTATATGAAGTTGGGAGGATTTTTCTCTCCTACCCTTACAGGAATGAAAGAAAAAAATTGTGACTTCAGGTGTTATACATTTATAGTCTTTGAAGTGAGAAGTGGACAGTTAGGTTGCATTTATTTTGTTCTAGAGGTTAAATAAATTCAAAAGTCTAAATATTTTAATTAAAAAAGCTTAGATATATAATTATAATTCTTTTTTTTTTTTTTTTTGCATTTTTGGAGGGCAATTGGGGTTAAGTAACTTGCCCAAGGTCACACGGCTAGGTTTTTGTTTGTGTGTGCGTTAAGGGTCTGAGGTCAGATCCAAACTCAGGTCCTTCTGACTCCAGGCCAATGCTCTACTCACTTCGCCACCTAGCCGCCCCAATATAATTTTAATTCTCTAAAGTCTTGCAGAGCACTTACATGCATTTTATAGATTGGAGACAGGTTCAAAGGGGTAGAAGTTCTAGAAGGCAGACTTACAACCTCGCCTCTGACTTGAAGGTCAACTTTGCCCATTTTGCCCCCTCACTTCTGTACACTACTAAATTTTTTAAAATTTACTTTTAAAAGTTTAATGATAAATTTTCAACTCTGGTTGTGAGTATATCACCTGACTTTCAGGAAACATAGCCTGTCTAGCCTTCATCCCCTCCCTTGTTTCTTTCATTAGAAGTTATTTTTTATAAGGTTAATTTTCTTCTTGAGGCTACTTAATAGCTTTTCTTTCACTCAGTAAACACTGTATAGCTACTATATTTATTATATATGGGGCCTTGTTACCTAGGTATTGTACTGATGTGATGATTATGTGAAGAAAAACCCACTTATTATTTAGATTTGTTCTGGAATGGAAGGATTTCTCAAAACAAATTCTTGTGAAATGATATATTACATAAGTTCTGAGATTTAATAGGATAGCTTGAATCTTATATTCTTACAAGCTTTTACCAATTAGGAAGGATTCAATAAAGATGTTGTTTTGCTGTATTTTGAACTTTGAGTGTATGATCTTCCAAGTTTTATATTTAGTTTGTATTTGACAGAGACTTTTTTGACTTTTTTTTTATCTCAGAACTCACCAAAAAGAAAAAAACTATCTCAAGTAAGATGTAATTACATTGCAAATAGGGTGCTAGAGATTGATGTTTCTTGATCTGATCGTTTGGTGTGAGTTTGGATTACATTCTTTTATATTAAGCCCTATTACAATTTGGGCTTTTATGTATAGAAACTGATTTTTTTTTTCATGTAAAATTTTTAGTATGACAGTGAAACGTCAATGCTAGAAGAAGGTTCTGGTTTATAAAAGGAAAACCCAAAGCATTTTATAAACAAGTGACATGAACCTAATTAGTGAAAAAAAAGTTATCTTCAATTTTTGTTGACATAATTAAATTGGAGATTTTATACTATTCATACCTCTTTATTTTTACTTCTCAATGAAATGTACTACCTAGAGGACAGGTGTTTGTTTGTTTTACCCCAAAATGTTTAGTTATCTTCTTCAGTCTGAGAAAGATGTAAATTTTCTTTTATTCTTTCAACAACAATACTTGTTTCTTTTGTTTAAAGTAACAACTCACATTTGTATAGTTCTTTACAGTTTATAAAGTACTTTTCTCATAAAACTGAAATACAGGTAGTATTGAACTATCATATGTGTAAGGTATTGTGATAGGTGAGATGAATAAACCACAGTCCTCCTCTTAAAATAACTTGCACTCTGTTGGGGGGTTAAGACATATACCTATGGTGGTATGTGGGGAGTGCAACTTTAGAGGAGTACATAGTGCTTTCTGAGAGTTCTGAGATTGTAGGGATATCTTCCAGCTCAGGGGATGAGGAAAAAAGCCATAGGTGAGGTTGGTATTTGATCCAGGTCTTGAAGAATGGGTAGGATTTTGATAGATGGAGACGGTCAAATGGCAACAGGTAAGATTGATGCTTGGAATTTTGTTTTTATTTGTTTTGATACAATCTCTACTCGATAAAAAAGCTTTTTTTCTCTCCTCATAATTCTTTTCCTTAAAAAACAGCTAAACCGAATTGTCCAATAGTGATTACAACTGACAATGCATGTAACTTTGTATTCTTACAGTTTACCATTTCTTTTTTTTTTTTTAAACAAATGCTTTATTAACTTCTGGTTTACATCATTCATTTCCACCAGATTATGAGTTACATTTTTCCCCGTTCTTTCCCTACCCACCACCCCAGAATAGCAGTCCCACCATATATCCCCTCATCCAATCTGCTCTCTCCCATATCTTCTCCCATACCCCCTTCGACTTTGCCATTAGGGCAAGGTGAATCTCTGAGCCCCACTGCCTGGACATCTTATGAAACATTTAATTTTAAAACTTCGATTTTCAGATCCATTCCTTTTCTCCCTTGTCACCCACTCCCTCTGAGAAGATAAGCAATTCAGTATGTGTTGTACATGTATATCTATGGAAAACATTACCATAGTAGATATATTGTAAAAGACTGCTTATATTTCCCTCCCACCTGTCTCATCTCCCACCTGGTCCATTCCCTACTTAGATCCTGTCCCTCTTTGATAGTGGGTACTTCTAACCTCCCCTCTCCCCAGAATGCCCTCCCCTCCATCATCCCCCCCTCTCATCCCCCTTTCCCCTACTCAGGAGAGTGAGGGTAAGATGATATTCCATTTGGTATGTATGTGATTCTCTCCTTGAGCCAACTTCAGTGAGAATATGCTTTTGCCTTTTTGCCTTCCTGTTCTTCCCCTCCCCTGCAACTACTTCCCCTTGCCTCTTCTACATGAGATAATTTGCCCTACCCTGTCTCTCTCCATCTCCTCTTGCCACTTTCCTCCCTCACCTCTTGACTTCACCCCTTAAGAGTCATCCCTTCCTTGGGGCGGCTAGGTGGCGAAGCGAGCAGAGAGCCAGCCCCGGAGCCAGAAGGACCCGAGCTCGAATCTGGCCCCAGACACCCAACACACAAACAAAAACCCAGCCACATGAACCTGGGCAAGTCACCCAACCCCAATTGCCCTCAAAAAAAAAAAAATCATCCCTTCCCATCAAATTCAACCTGTGCCCTCTATCCATGTATACCTGTGAACATATGCCATGTACCCTTCTTCAATTATTTTCATAATGAGAAAGGTTTCATCAAACACAGTTATTGTTTTTCCATGTAGGAATGTAAATAGTCCAATTTTGATAAGTTCTTTTTGATTTCTTTTCCTTGATTACCTTCTCAAGCATCTCTTGCTTCTTGTGTCTGAATGTCAGATTTTCTATTCAACTCTGGTTTTTTCCTCAAGAATGCTTGAAAGTCCTCTATTCCACTGAATGACCATATTTTCCCCTGAAACAAAATACTCAGTTTTGCTGGGTAGGTGACCCTTGGGTTCATTCCAGCTCTTTTGCCCTCTGGAATATCATATTCCATGCCCTTTGATCCCTCAGTGTAGAAGCTGCCAGGTCCTGGGCTATTCTGATTGTGTTTCCACAATATTAAAATTGTTTCTTCCTGGCCGCTTGTAGTATTTTCTCCTTGATCTGGGGATTCTGGAACCTGGCTGCTTCTGACTTCCTGGGAGTTTTCTTTTGGGGATCTTTTTCAGAGAGGTGATCTGTCAAAGTCTTCAACCTCTATTTGCCCTCTGGGTCTAAAACATCAGGGCAGTTTTCCTTGAGAATTTCTTTAAGGAATGATTTCTAGGTTCTTTCTTTGATCATGGCTTTCAGGTAGTCCAATAATTTTTCAATTGTCTCTCCTGGATCTATTCTCCAGGTCAGTGGTTTTTCCCATGAGATATTTCACATTGCCTTCTATTCTTTCATTTGTTTGGATCTGCTTAATAGTATCTTGATTTCTCATAAAGTCACTAGCTTCCATTTGCTCCAGTCTAACTCTGAAGGAATGAATCTCCTCAGTGAGCTTTCGAGATTCTTTTTCCATCTGGCAAATTCGACTTTTTAAGGCATTCTTCTCCTCATTGCCTTTCTGAGCCTCTTTTGCCCTTTGAGTTAGTCTATTTTTTAAGGTGTTATTTTCCTCAGTCAGGCTGTTGACTGTCATTTCATACTTTTCTTGCATCTTTTCATTTTCTCTTCCAAATTTTCCCCCACTTCTCTTATCTGCTTCTTAAGGTCCTCTATGGCCTGTAGCCAGCTTGTATTTTCATTTGGGGCTTTTGGTGCAGGAGTTCTGACCTCACAGTCCTCCTCCATGCTTTGAGCCTCTTTGCCCCTAAAATAGGAGTCCAATGTTGAACTTTTCTGTTTATTTTGTTTCGTTTGCCTAGGCATATTGCCACTTAATTACTTGATTTTGGGGCTGTTGCCACAGTAGGACTCTGCCACCAGACAGGGGAGCTTCTGCCCAAACGTGGGGTCTTCACAACTTCTGCCAGTTGGGTGGCCTCTGTAAAGCCTCCACCCACTCTGGCAAGTTGGA